>JAWWTY010000035.1:5205011-5216889 GCA_035222235.1 Margarornis squamiger | reverse complement strand
GTGGCGGGGGGGGGGGGGGGGGCGGGGGGGGTTGGGTGGGTGCCCGGGGGGGCCTGGCGGCGGGCTCTGCCGGCCGGGTGCCGCTGCCGGGGGTTTATAGGCAGGGCCGGGGCTGCTCCCGCGCTGGCCCCTCCCCCGGCCCGCTGCCCCCGCTCATTTCGCCGCTCGCCATGCGGGGCTCGCGTGTCCCGCAGCCGGGGGGTCCCTGCCCCGCTCTCGGTGCCGCCCGCCCGGCCGGGCCCCGCACAATGACAGGCACCATCCCTGTCCGGCCGAGCCCTGCGCCCCGCTGCCAGCTGCTCCGGCAGCCCGCTGCTCTCCGCCTGCGCCCTGCCCGGGGGCACCAGGTTAAAACAAAAAAAAAACCAAAACCCCGAGCCTTTTAATGTTTTGTGCTCTGCGGAACAGCAGAGGCTGCCAGTGTGGTGTGCCGGATTGCTTGCAGAGATGCTGCCTGCCCAGCGCGCTGGGAGCTGACAACTTCCGACGTGGATTTAATGTCGCAGGAATCGTGCTGTCGGGCTTGGCTACAAACAGCCTGGTCATTGGAGCTGCGAGCGCCACGGCAGTCTGTTAGCGCAGGAGGGCGAAGGCTTTTGGAAATAGGCGGCTTTATTTCAGCTGGCACGCACAGCACCATTACCCCTTGTGGCGGGGCAGTGCTGCATGCCCAGGAGCCCCGCAGCGCTCCCGGGGGTATCGGAGGGGAGCAGGGAAGGAGGGAATCGCTCCCTGCCTGCCGTGCTGGAGTTCGAACCCCCGGGATGCAGCTTGGGGGGCGGCACGGCCCAGAGGTTTGCCGTGGGTGCCCCCGCCCCGCACAGAGCTCGGCCAGCTTTCCACTTTCCAGGTGGGTGCTTGTGTTCTTCTTTATCTCGTGGAGAGGACACACTGGGTTTGGCTCTCTTGTAAAAATTGAGAGAGGAAAAAAGAAAAAAAAAAGGAAATTAATTAAGAATGCAAATGCTCAAGCTCTTTATGCTTTTTAGCTTTATTGAAGCATGTTATTTTGTCTGGTTTTTTTGAAAACCTGCGTATGGTTGGTGGTGTTTTGCTGGCACCGTTTAAGAATGTGGGACAGGAGCCGTAGTCTGTCACCCTGCTGGAAAACGGGCCCGGGGATTGTGGTGTGAGAATGGATACAATCCTTCCTTTGCCTGCTACCTTATGTAAGTTTGTCTCCGCGCTGTCTGGAGGCGCTTGGCAATATTTATAAATATGTAGCAGTGCTGAGTGTATCGAGGAGCCGGCGCCGGGATTTGGGGATTGTTCTGGTGGTTTTGGCGAGGGAAACAAGGCGGGCAGCGCGGAGGGAACAATCGCGTGTGGTTGTGGGTTTGCTCCAGAGTTGTGGAGTCCCCGTTCATTAATGCGGCCCGGAGTGTGTGTTTGGAGAGGCGGAACTGCTCCTGGAGCTGCAATCTGCAGATCTGTCACTGGCACAAATAATTGTTGGCATGCAATTAGCATAAATTACAAAGTGGAGCTATTTCCTAGTTATTGTGGTTTGCTTGCCTTTTTTTCTTTTTTTTTTTCCCTCCCACCTGACTAGAGTGGGGAAATGTTCAATTTGGGACGGGTGTGTAATATCACTGAAATAAGTTCAACAAACCTCCTTTGCTCGTGGCTTTAATAATAGTGAGTTGAATGTGCAACCCTTTCATCTCCCCTGTAATTTTGTGGGAGGTATCTGTACCTTAATGTGGTGCTGTGTATGAAACTCTGTTTTTGTGTTCTGGCTCTGCTTGCAAAAAAAAAAAATGCAATAAAGCAGTATTATTTTTTTTAAAATATATATGAAAGCTATTAGGGAGATTTATTTTATATTATGTTAGCATTTGTTAGGATTTATATATCAGTGAAAGATATTGAGAACGGAAACACTGACTGGAAATATGTGGCCAACACATTGACCCTTTAACCTCAAATTGTCATATTCATTTCAGAATTTATGAAGTGTTAAAGCTACAGTAGTCTGGATTAGTAATTAGGGAGATTTTTACTAATTTGCTTTTTCAGGGTAACAGAACAAAATCTAAATCAGCTATTGGAATCAATTCAGTCTTTAGGAGCAAGGTAGATTACAAATAATTTTTAAACTGTGTTGTTAGAAGTTGATTTTTTTTTTTTATTGCAGGGTTTGTTTTGGGTGTGAATCACAAAGAAACGTTCGTGAGTGGAGAATTGCAGTTCTGGAATAGTCATGGTCACTTGTGATTCTGTTTGCTTATGGTTAAATACTATTCCTTGCCACAAACATTTGCTCTGTGGAAGCAGGAATGCTCTCTCCCCTCTGGAGAAGCCAGAGCTCCGTGCCAGCCCGGTCTGGTTGCCGTGGTGGGTTTGGGTTGGTTTATTATTCATGATTTCTGTTTCTCTGTAGGCACTCTGGGGAGCTTAGGTGCTGTTGCTTTTTCTGAATCTTTTAACTCTAGCATCTGAGTCTTTTATCAGCGATGTCCAGCAAGCAGAGATGTCCTCGGTGCTCTTAGCTCAGAGGGTGTCACCTGGGGCAAGGCACAGTGTGAGGTGCAGGTTTAAAGCTCCCTGTGGATGTGCAGGTGCCCAGGGTGGGCTGGACTGGCAGGGCTGGGCTCCTGGAGTGTCCCTCTGGACTCCCAGCATTGTGTGTTGTTCTCCACTGGAGCGGGAATCCAGCTCTGGAAAATGGGTTAATGTTGGTGTGCTCTGTCAGGCAAAAACCCTGCACAAAGAAAGCAGGAGCCTTGCTCTAAATGTAAAGCCTTTCCCAGTAAGGGAAGGGCCAGTTTGGTATTTGTCATCAGAGGACACCTCAAATAAAGACTTATTTCATCTCTCTGTATGCCACTATAAAATAGGCTTGCTCTTTAAAAGTACACTTTGTTATTTGCTGTTTCTTGCACAGCAGTAGAAGAAATGATATTTATCCTCGCTCTGTTTTTGCAGTAGTCGAAATGTCTGCTGCCCCTTTTGAAAATGAAGGTCTGTTTTGATAAACAGTATTTAACAACCCATTGTAAGGACCAGTTTATTTAAATAGTAATTAAGAGTTGTCTAATAACTATTTGGAGACAAAATGTTCTGAGGTAATATGCTTTGTATTAAAACTTCAGACCCAGGTGGCAAACAGTCTTCCTGTGAATAATCCTGTGAATAAAAGTAGTCTTACTGAAATTAATTTGACTTTTCCTGTGAGTAAGGGTTACTCATCTAATGTTGGGCTTGCAGGAAGAGGTTTCCTCCACTGTCTGGATCAGCTGCCATGGTGGATCCAAAGGCACAATTAAGTCTTGGGAATCTGGGATGAAGTTGCATAACATTTCCTATGCTGGAGCTGGAAAAAAGAGTCCAGCGGAAGGTGTCAGGAATGACCTGAAATCTGGAGTTTTCACGTGGCGAAAGATCAGACACTGTGGGAGTTTTCAGCTTGGAAAAGAGACAGTTGGGTTGTTGGCAAGTGAGAGCAGTTTCTAGAGGGCTTTATAGGAGCTGCTGTGGGAGATGCCACGAGTACTTGTTTAAATGCATTCCCACAGAAACCAGGTGCCAGCAGGAATTGTGTTTGTTCCCAGTTACAAACTGGGGAGGCCGTTGCTGCTGTTGCTCTTTGCAGTTCACAGCCAGCAAGAGAAGTTGTTCCCTTCCTTCAGTGGGTTCTGTTGAAGTTCCCAGCATGAAACAAAAGGAGTTAACCTGAGCTGGCGTTTGGATTATTCTCGTGGAGGTTCTCCACGGCATCACAAAGTGCCGGCTGCGGAGGCTGCCGGGGAGATACTCCTTGGAGTTGCATAACTGTCAGGAAAGCACTTGGTAGTAAGTGCTGATTGCTCAATCCCCTTGGTAGTAAATTAACCAGTAGTTGTTCTTGCTCCTCGTGCTGTCACAAATGCAGCACTCCAAGCAGTGGGCTGGGATTTTGGCATGCAGGATGTTACAGCACTGCACAGTAGGTATCTTTGCTTGTTTGGAATTCTACGTGGGTGTGAATTTACATGTATAAATAATTAAGAAGTGGAATTAACCTCTCAAGTTTTGCAAAAGTATTTGATCCTCTAGTTACCTTCATCCTGAGTTTTATTAGGTAACAAGATAGAAGTGGAGAAGTGACATTAGAAAGCTTGTTCACTTCTTGCTAATAAAAGATTATGTTGGGTTTTAAATCACTTCAGTGGTAGGTTTTATAATGTCAGAGTGTTTGACAGTTTAATGGTGAGTGCCAGGGTGAGAGTTTGAAGGGAACAGAGTCAGATTTGCAAAGGGACTGGGACAGAGTGACATTCAGCTGCTTGCCCAGCTCTGGGAGGGCAATTGAGGGATCACTTGGGTAACCAGCCCTTTTGGGATGTTGCACAAGGAAGAGGGGTGTGCAGGAGGGATGTTTGCAGCTCACAACAAACCACGAGGAGATACTGGAGTGAAACACTCTTCTCTTGAAGTCCTGAGTGTCTTCTGAATGGGCACTGTCCTGGGCTGGGAGTCCTTCCCTGGAGGGTGTGCCCTGATTTTGGTGGCAGTGTCACTCCTTTGGTGAGATGGCTCCTGAGAGCATCAACCTGATCAAGTAAACAGCAAATTTGGGCTAATGGATTAAAAAAATTATCCTGGGTAGCTGCATCTTAAGAATAAGAATTTTAGCTTGCTGTCATACTACCTAAAAATACTTTTAAAAAAAAAATATTCTGTATTTTTAATGCAGAATTGACATCATAACCCCAGTTCTCAAACACTCCCCCAGATTTATTTGATCTTGAGTTTTTTTTTGCCTTCAACTTCTGAGAGCATTTCCTCATGTGAAAGAGAGTAAAGAAGGAACTTTTGAATCCTATCTCTGGACCTTTTTTCTATTATTTTCCTTCTGGACAATGCAGTTCTTCTGAAAGAAATCTAAAGAAACTGAACTTTCTGATCTTCAGGGGATAAAAATAATTGTGGTGCATATGAGCTATATCTGCTGACTGTGTTAACCTGAGTGACTTTGGTCATTAGCTGAAGAAGGAGTCTATGGATTTTGATTTCATTTTCTCAGCTCTGAGTTCTCAGAAGTGTCACACAAAGGGGGATGTGTGTTTGTGCAGTGTTAAACCCTGGGGAAACACCGGGGCCGTGGGGCTGTTGCAGTTTGCAGGAGGGGAACACCTGTGCTTGTTTGGAGCTTTCTGATTCCAGGTGAGGATGTTTAAGCTGTTGTCTCCACTTCCTTGGAATCACCCCCACCTGCCCCACTCCTCTGGCACATCCCTGCCTCTGGCAGCCCCTTTTGCAGGGTGTGGGTACAGCATCCCTGCTCCCACCAGGAATGGAATGGGGTGGCACCTTCCTGCATTCCTGCATTGCCTTCCCTGCTGTTGCAGCTCCTCCAGGTTCCTGGGAAGCTTCCAGACCTGTTCCCTCTCTGCTTTTCCTTTTCCTGGGAGTGCTGGCTGTGTCCTGTGTTCTCTGGGATCCTCACATTATAAATTTGTATCCTTTGTTTTGCCTAGTTGTTCCTTTGTGGCTGAGGAAGGTACAGTTGGTGTTCACAGACCTACAGAAACCCTTTTGCTGGGCCTTCCTGTGGGATCCTGTGGACATTCCTGAGTGGGTGGTGGGGCTGTTCCTACTGTTGTTTAAGCTGACAAGTGTAGTTTATGTAAAACTTTGAGTCTGTGGGTGAGGAGTGCACTCTTTGTGTGGTGTCTGGCACTGTGGCATTTGCATCTTGTTGGTGCCATAGTAACCCAAATAATAAGCAAAAATACAGCTCTGACTGAAAACATGCTTGTTTTAGTATTAACTTGCCAGTTTTAAGAGTGCACAAGTGTTTTCAGCAGAAGATCCCAAAGGAAACCCAGACGATTCCCCTGCACAGAGTGTGTGTTTGCAGGAGGGCATCTTCGTTCCTCACACCAAACTGTGACACCACTTTCACTCGGAGCTCTGAGCATGCCTTTAAAAATAGATGGGAGCTCCCCCAGCTCCCTGCCATCAGCTGCTAGTTTTAAAGAGAAACTAGCTAATAAAAATATTGCACTGATCTCCTCAAAGCCCTGGGGTTGGGATCCCTGTGCACACGGCAGGGATGAGGGCTGGGACCCTGGGAGTGACAGCCTGTGTGATCTCTGCTCTGCACAGTGCTAACGAAGGCAGAGCAGAAACCACTTTCAGACCTGAGAGGAAGTTTAGCTTTGCACATCGGGAGGGTTCTGAGTATTTCACAGAGTCAGGGGCTGCCTCACTCACAAACGGGAAAGCTTTGAGCTTGTGCTGGGAATTTTGATTCATTTTGATAAATCCTGGCTCTCACCTCCTCCCTTCCTCTGTAAAAATATGTTATTTCTCATTGAAATAACCTCATATGTGGCTCAGCTCCTGAGCACCATTGCAGTAGTGCCCATGCAAGTGTGCCTTGAGCTTTTAGTGCCGTCCTGGCTTTTGTTTCTCTGAGACAGGAAATTTCCTTGTGTGCTGCTCTTGTATAAGGTGCCCCCAGGCAATATTTACTGACACAGATGAGCTCAAACATACACAAAGACCTTGTCCCCGTATTAAGGAATGTATTTAATCAGCTCAGTGAAAATGAGGAAAAATGGACAGGCTTCTAAAATTAATTTTTAGTAGGGGATATGGCACAGGGATTTCTGTACCACTCCTTGTTAGGCCCTTACTCTGCTTTCTTTAATTAGCCAGTGTTGCAGTGCACTATTCTTGTTTATGAAAATTATAATTACAGAGGAAAAGGTGTGGGGTTTTTTTCCTGCTCTCTCATTTTTCTCCTTCCCCCTTCAGTCTTCTTCCATGCCTTGGTGACCTCAAAAGGGTTCATAAACTCACATTTAAGCCTAGCTTGTGGAACTGACCTAGTGAGAAACTTCTCTCTTTCTGTCTCCCTGCCCAGCTCTGTCCCCTCATTCCTCTCTCCCCACCATATTTTGGCAGTGGCCTGGCTTGAAGTGAGATCAAAGTGGCTTTGTAACCACAATCCGTGTCTTAGAGAAGGAAATTTAAAGCTTGTTCAGTAAAACTTTATTCCATTCATCTTTTAGCTTTAAAAGAGCTATGCTGTGGTCAGGGCCTTGTGGTTACCGTTCTTATGGCTCCGTATTTGCCCATAAAATACAATATTTCGTGAGAACAGAGCATTGAGAGCAGAATTTAGAGGAAAACTGCTCTGTACCTACTGACCAGGCACTGGCAAACTCCCAGGTGCTGACACTGATGCGTTCAGAGCCGACAGCTATGACACACAAGTTTCAAAATGTGCTGGTTTTTTACAGTGTAAACCCATGACCTGGTTTTTTATAGGAGTCTCTGGCTTACTGGGAAGTTCTCAAATCTAGTCTCATACATCTGCAGTCAGTGTCAGGCTTTCATGAGTCCCACTTCATGTATGGCCACAGTATTACTGAGTCTGTAGGTGGTTCTGGAGAGCTACAAAATTAATTCCTGGAACATCTTGTAGTGACCATGTCAAGGATTTTTAGAAAAAAAAATAATTTCTTTGCTGAGAGAAAAGGTTAATTGGTTAAATGACTTGACTCTGAACGAGCTGCTTTCATTTTTAGCCCAGTATTTCTGGTTATTTAATTTTCCATGTGTATTTTAATAAAATTCTGACTTGAGCTCCCTGTGAATTTCCATAATTCCCTTCTGGCAGGAACTGCTGGATTCTTGTCTTTGCAGGAATGACAGCGAGAGAGCTGGCAAAATGAATCTACATGACCAGTCATGTAGTGGGTTTATTTACTACTGTGTGTGTGAAGAGCATTCACACACAAGGGTTCTTCAGGTGGTGGATTTTCCAGGGCTGGCTCTGGCAGGCTGCCCACAGCCCGAGCTCTGCACGGGGATGGTGGCTGGGGGAGCTGTGTCTGTGCTGTCTCCCCCTCCCAGCCAGGGGCCAGGTTTGGTGGGCAGGGCAAGGTGGGCAGGAGTGTTCCAGGCCCCTCCGAGTGGGGCACAGCAGTGCCCCGAGCTCCAGGGCAGCTCTTGTGGGAGGGCAGAGAGGGAACTGCAGTCTTTAACTCACTGTGCCAAAGTTGACTCTGCTCGGGTTGTTACTTCCTCCAGCACACCCTCCCCCCCGCTTTTTTCTGCCCATATGTCAGATTACTTGCTTTGGGAAACATCTGATAGTCCATTGTATGACTCTGATGTTTGACATTTCCTTCCTCCTTCAGTTAAAAAAAAACTATAAAAGAAAGTTAAAATTGGGGGAAGAGAGACTATTCCTTTTTTTGCTGGGTTTTTTTTCCATGTGTTGGGCTACTTTTCTATAAGGAGATTTTTTTTATAATTTGGAAAATGGGCAGTTGCTTAATTCTGGTTCTGTCTCCCTGAAGGGCACTTGCAAAGCTAATCCATCACCCTCACGAGGGAGGGATTCTTCGGGCAGCAAGCTGTGTGTTTATTTGCTTTCTTTGTGAAGTGTGCAGAGCTAGTTTCCATTTTATTATCTGTTCTCAGCCATCTCCTCAGAAGTTAAAATATGATTGATTCCCTTTTGTGAAGACACTGGCTGAGGTGATATGGAACTCGGGGATGCCCTTCAGCCTGTTGTGCAAAGCAGTGTCTGTGAGCTGACCTGCAGGGTGGGCCACCACCTAAACCCAGGCTTTGCTAATAGGGAAAGAATTCATTCAATTCCTTCTGTCTTTTGTCTCGGAGGTGGCATTTTGCTTCCAGGCATTGTGTGTTTGCTTACAGCCTGCAGTGCTGTGTGTTAGGTTCTGACAGGGGGAAACCTCATTCCACTGGGAATCATTCAGGTTGGAAAAGAGCTCCCAGCTCATCAAGTCCATCTCTTGCCCTCTGTCCCACAAAACCACCCAAAGCAAATCAAACCCCCTGTGTCTTGTTGTTAAATGCTGTTGGCTGCCCTGGATTTCCTGGGTAGGTAGGGCATGGACAGGTCTTGTGGGGGATCCTCTGAAAGCCAGATTGCTGCCTGTCCCGTTTGGTTGGGCAGATGGACTCTCCCCTTTCCCTTCCCCACTCCTGGGGGTGAGATCCAGCACAGCCACTGCCCACTGTGTCTGTGGGGGTGCCAAAGCCAGCACAGACACGTGTGGAAGAGCCTCTGAGTCTCAGTGCCAGCTCACCTGGGACAATGACCCTGCCAGCTTTGTTTCCTTTTATTTGTGCCTTCAATGTTTTGGACTTGAAAGTGTCTTCACAACTGCTGGCTGAATCTGAGCCCTGTGGCTTCCAGCCTTGCTTGTCACACTGTCCTGTCACATCTCTGGTGGGCTTGGTCACAGCTTGGGCAGTGCAGGGGGGCTGAGCCAGGCACAGCTTTGGGTCAGTCAGGGGCCTGCTGACCAGAGCCCTCACTGAAGGTGAAGCATGTTGGTGTAACTCACAGGTCTTCTCTCAAAAATTCCCTCTTTAATTCTCTTGTTGTTGTTGTTTTAACGTTGTTGGGCTTTTCTTAGTTTCTGGAGTTGGTCCTGACTGACTTGCTGCCCCACTGGTGGTTGAGGGGTACTGCCTGAGGAGGGCAGGTCTGAGGCTCACAGGCTGCTCTGCTGTGTGATGAGAGTGCAAAGATACCAGTGTGGCACCTGCCAAGTGACAGCTTTGTGCAGTCAGAAGGGACTCGGTGGTTGTTTGGCCTGTTGGATTTAAAGAAACCGTGGGTTGGTGCCTGTCAGCCGAACATGGTCAGTGACAGCAACCTGCATTGTGTGGCCTTTTGTGTCTGGGAAGTCACCTAGAGCTTTGCTCCAGCCATTCAGAGGAATGTTGCAGCTTTGCTGGGATGAGAACAGCTCCAGAAAATTCCCTCCAGAATTCTGCCTGCCTGTAAACAGGAACAGTTACCTGGAGGAAGATGCAGGAGTAGGTCAAGGACACAGTTGCGCTGCTCTTGGATAATCTCCCAGGCTCTCTGTGTTGGGCTGAGAGGTTTCTTGAACCAGCTGGATGTTTAACAGACAATTTCTAAACTATACTTACGTTTTTATCCTGACACAAAAATTTCAGCCACCTCCTTGTCTGAGTCTGCAATCTCTTAATTTAATTTGATACCTGGAAGGCAACCAGCAGCTGTTCTCTAGAGACCCTCATCATTCCCCTCTTGTACACTGAACAGTCTTCATCCTGGAATGACTTCTGCTGGAGGGAATATACCCTTTTTGACCACTGCTGCAATGCTTTTGTTTTCTTTACTGTTTGATGTGGCCAAATGAGCTGCAGTAAGGGCTGAAGGTGCAGAGCTACACGTGAGTCGTGGGGACCCAATGATTTCTGTGTCACCTTCTGTTTCTTTGATAAGTATTTGTAGCATTTGGTTTTGTTTTGCCAACCTGTTTTTGCAGTGGACTCGGGAAGATCCTTTTTCTCCTTCAGCGTGTCAGCGTGTGCTCCTTTTCCTTCTGCTGGGTTTGATTGTTGTCATCCACTCTAGTATTTAACCTTGAAATTCTGTGAGGATTTGGATCCGTATCAGCAATTTGGGCCTTTTTACCAGATTACTCTTTCTTTTCTGCTTGCCACTCAAAATGCCTTTGTTGGTAGCTTCTGCAGCTGCCAGGGCTGCTGAAATATGAGCATTAGTATTGGAGTCCTTTTATATTTTCCACTGGGAAAGATGGTACTCAGTTGCCACCTCCAATTCCTTTTGAGATGGGTCTGACTTTTGTTTCTTTGAAAGAAGCTGTTAATCTCCCTGGCTGCCTCCTCTCCCACACAGGCACAATCACCCTGGCGTCTGGGAAAGAGGAAAAAATACCTCATTTCTGTCAGCACTGTTTACTTTTTAGCCATAACAGCTCGTGCTATTAGTTTGTGGCTTTTAATAACGTGGCCTCTATTATTTCAGGAGTGTCTTGGATCCCTGGTCCTGTGACACAGTGTCTCAGATGTCCCCAGGTACAGGAGGACATCTGATAATAGGATTTTGGTTACAGCTAAATCCTTCACTGAGACTTGGCCAAGATAAAAGATGACACACAAATGCCCTGACACTGTTGCTTGTCACAAACAGCTCTGGAGTAGCAGCATTTAGATAATCTGTTCCAGGGGGCACAGGGGAAGGAGGGAGGCAGTGTGGAGTGCAGGGATTTATCCAGCAGGGAGCTGCTTATGGCACATGTCCTGCATGCAGTGCTGTGCTCAGCTTCTTGCTGGTTTGAAGAGCAAATGAATAACAACAACAAAAAAAGGTAATTTTTGTCATCCTTCATTTTTAAAAGCTTGTTAGTGGCTGCCCCTTTATCCTTTCTTTTTTTTTCCAGCCACTTGACTGTGTGCTTATGCAGGGAAAGGATTAAAGTCCAACATGTCATTCTGCTGTGGATCAGTTGCATCCTGAGAGGAACGAGCCCCCCTCAGCTGATCACTGTTTTCTCACATCATTCTCCATTTCCCAGGTCACATTTCTGAGAAATCCCTCATTTCTTAGATCCCAGTGCAGCCTGGAGGGGGTCACCCCACAGCTCTGAGCAGAGCACAGGGCTTTTGGTTGGCCGTGTGAGCCCTTTTCACCCACCATTAGCTATTCTTTAGTGTGTTGGGTTTTTTCCTGTTCTGTAACTCAGAGCATGGACAGGTTTGAAGGGTCTTATGCAGTTGTGGCAATGCTTGGTCTCTCTCCCATGTAAGGCCTTTCCTCTGCCCTGTGCTCTCTCCCTCCCTCCCTCCTCGAGGGGCACAAGGGACAAACCCCAAGGGAAGGGAACTTGCTTAAAGTGGATAAAAAAAGGAAGGGGATGTAGTGCAGTAAATGACACGATTTCAGAAGACTCTGCAGGGCTGAGGTGACCCCTCTTTGGGGCGGGTGTTTGGGGGCGCTGTCCCCTCTGGGGCGGGTGTTTGGGGGCGCTGTCCCCTCTGGGGCGGGTGTTTGGGGGCGCTGTCCCCTCTGGGGCGGGCGTTTGGGGGCGCTGTCCCCTCTGGGGCGGGCGTTTGGGGGCGCTGT
>JAWWTY010000035.1:5177249-5204911 GCA_035222235.1 Margarornis squamiger | reverse complement strand
GGGCGTTTGGGGGCGCTGTCCCCTCTGGGGCGGGTGTTTGGGGGTGCTGGCCCTCTTTGGGGCGGGTGTTTGGGGGCACTGGCCCTCTTTGGGGCGGGTGTTTGGGGGCACTGGCCCTCTTTGGGGCGGGTGTTTGGGGGCACTGGCCCCTTTGGGGCGGGTGTTTGAGGGCGCTGGCCCCTTTGGGGTGGGTTTTCAAAGCCCAGAGGGTTCCAGAGGTGGCAGTAAAAGAGAAGCAATACCTGTGCACAGGTGCTGCAGTTGTGGTGTCCGAACAGGACCCTCTCTCAGGGTGTCAAACAATGGACAGAGCTGTGAAGAACACTCCTTTTTAGTTAAGCAATCACCTCTGCTGTTTCAATTCGCTTGACAGGCCCTGGGCAGATGTTCCTAAATAGTTGATTTCCCTGGGAGAGGGGGATGGTGTGTTTGCCTGCCCCGAAGCACACGCTGTTACAGAGTTTTGGAGTCCCCTGGCTGTCCTTTTGTCCTTCCTTCCTTCCTTCCTTCCCATGAGGAGGATGTAGTGGGCACACATTTTATGTGGCGTGGCAGGGGCTGGAGTGCAGCGGGCACGGATATTGCGTTGCTGTGTGAGGATGATGTAGTGAAATGAGACACTGTAACCAAACCAGATGGTGCTAATCTTGAGTCTGTCTGCAAGATCTTACAGCATTTAATTAAAATGGTGGTGTAATTCCCATGACACCTTTAACTACGGTTTAAATTCTTGGACTATGAACTAAGGGCTTTCTTATGCAGATTTTCACTCATGTGAGTAGTCCTCACTATGAGTCTCTGGTGGCTTCAGAATAGCTACTTACTTGAATGGAGCTCTCAAGATGAGACTCTAATAAAGGTGGCAAACATATATATGGCATTTACATGTGTTATGTTCCAATTTGAAGCATTAATTGTGGACTAAGGATACTTAGCAACTAGTTTGCTGCATGGAAGCAAACAAAATTCCAGATTAGAGAAATTGTTTAGACTAACTCCAGAGGCTGGTGAATTGTGTGTCAGGGTACCCTGGGCATCTCAGCAGCTTCCTGGTGGTTAGAAGGGCTTGTGAGGAAAACTTCTGTATTCCCTCTGCTTAAGTGAAACTGGTGTGTGGAACTTCTGAAAGAGTGAGGTGTGGTTTGGTTTTTTACATTACTTGCTTCTTAAGACAATTAGAGAAACTTCTGTTTGAAGCAGACCTAAAATTGTCGCAGCACCTTCTGGGCAGGTAATTTTTGTTTTGTTTCATTTCAGATAAGAGAGCTGAGAAAAATAAAATGGCCTGAATGTTGCCATGTTGAGTCTCTGAGAAAGTCAGGGCTGGAGCTGAGTGCCTTGTGATGGCTGTCTGGTTCTGCTCCTAATGTGCTCTTCTGTAGGTCTTCACCTCCTTTTCAAGGACAAGCTTCCTGCTTAGGAAGCACTGGGGTAATGATTTTCTTCTGCACTCTGGGGCCTGAGCCTGCCTTAGCTTTTCTCATCTTTCTGTGCTCTGTGAAGCAGGAAAAATAACACAATTCCATAGTTTTTGTAATTGTTTTTAATGTAAAGGAGTACAAAATAATACAGAAATAACTCTGCTTTACACTTGGTGTGGCTGAATACAACTCTTTTTGCTCTACCTCTTTCTGGTTTGGCTGTGTCTGTGTTCTTGTATAATCTCTCCAAGGGAGCTTTTTGTGTTGAAATGGGTGGAATTACTCAAGTGATCCAGAGAAGTTAATTTAGAATTGGCCTGTCCATTTCCCATCCACCAGACAGTCCAAGAAGCATTTGGTGGAGATGAGAAATAAAAGAGGAGGTGGAAGATGGGTTTTGTTTGTGTTCCATCTGCGAGGACTGCAGAGGAGGAAAACAGTCACAGTGGCTACACAGCACTAATTATATCTTCAGGGTTGCTGGGAACGTGCCAGAGCCGAGTTGGGCACTGCGAGATGTTACTGGGGAATTGTGATTTTTAGCAGCCTAAACTCTGCCAACCTGAATGGAACACGATGAGATCAGCAAGACCCTCCCTGGCTGCTTATTATTCGGATTTGAGCCTGAAGGGGGAAAAGGAGGAGAGCTTAGGTTTCATCCCTCCTGGGAATTTACAGTGCTGTTGCAGGTGGATGTGGAGGGGTCTGGATCCAGGGCAGCAGGTTGTGAAAGTGATGAGTTGTTGGTGTGTGCAGGGCTGTCAGAGGTTTGAACACTCAGCTCATCTCTTTGGAGGCTGTTTCACCCTGCACAGTGTGAGGAGGGTCACTAAGGGGGAGCAAAGTCTGTGCTCCTCCCCAGGGGACTGTGTGATGGTCTCTCTGTGGGCCTGTTTGGGAGGGAAGGCACTGCATGGCACTGTTTTCTTGTGAATGTTTTGGGTGGGTTTGGGTGCCTGTGTGGAATCTGGGGTTTGAACACACTCCTCTACCCTGACAGCTGCTTTTTTGGATACATCAGAAACAGATCTTTTGGTGTCATGGGAATTGTTCTGTAAGAAGTTGGATGTAAAAGGGTTTGGATATTACATTTGGAGATCAGATTTCTCTGTTCCCTTACAGGCTTGGCCCAGTGCATTTAGAGCTGGCGTCTTACAAACACTTTATTCTGTGTCCAGCTGCAGTTAGATGAATTTACAAAAAGACTCCAATTTTATAAAAAAGATCCTCTTATCTGAGAAGCTGAACCCTTCACAGCACAGCCCACCGAAACACACGTTCCTTTATAAACCAAAGCAAAAATCTCATTTAATGCATGATTTGCTAACAGTGTTGGTTAATAGTAAGCATTTGTAAGTTGCTTTTGTTTTGGTCAGGCTTTTTAGTTTTCCAAACATCGTAGCAACTGTAATAAGCCAAGGCTGTGCATATGGGAGGAGATGCAAGGAACACAGATTACATCACCTGGCAAGAGTTCTGCTTTGTTCTGCCTCCATCTCTGACCAGTTGTGAGTTAAACAGCATGTTCACAGCTTTGTCCTCAGGTTGGCAATCTCGGTTTCTGTCTCAGTGAGTATTTCAGGCTGCTTTCACACCAGTACTTACCGATGGGAGCAGCTCTGCCCTCCCTGACGTGCTTTGCTGTCCTCACACTTACTGGTAAAGCATCTGGGTGGCTGTTTGATGAATCAGGTGTGGGGACTGATCTGAGTAGAGGAAAAAGTCGTTTAATCCAGCACTTCTGATTCTGAGTCAGCGTGGCTCGCAATGAGTCTGTGCTGCAGCAGCCAAGCCGTGCAAGGAGGGCAGCCCAGCCCCGGGGCTGCTCCTGCTGCTGAAGGGGTGCATTAACAACAGCCTGTGTGCACTGCAGTGCTGGGGTTATCTGATGGCAGCTGTCCCTGGCAGGGAGAGCCCGCTGCACTGCTGCCAGTGCTCCTGCTCGGTGATGCCGTGGCTGCAGGCTGAGCTCTCGGCTGCTGAGCCCGTGAATGTTTGTCTTTGTCTTGGTTTCTCATCTTTACATTGGTGAACTGGTTCCATTCGCCAAGGAGTGCCTGCCCACTGGGTCCAGTGTCAGACTGGCAGGTGGGCACATGGGTGGCATGGGGAGGACCTGCAGTGTGGGTTCAGAGCTGCAGAAGCACAGCTGGAACCACGTTTGGCTCCTCAGAGCAGTCCCCAGCACCCCAGGCGTTCAGCTGTCCTGGCTGTACAGACCCTGCTGCACACAGAGGCCTCTTCAAACTGGGGCTGTGTGTTTGGTCAAAGACATTAATTCAAATAGAACTCCATGTGGATGCAGATATTCTCCCTGCTGTGTGTTAAATCCTTTACCCAGACCATCTGTAGGGGCGTAGGAGCTGTGTGAGTGCTCCGGGTGCAGGCTCTCCTGGGAGTTCCTTCTGCATCCAAGTCTCCTCCTGAATTCAGTTTTAATTACCGTGAGGCCACAGTCTAGAAATTCTGAGGGGTTAGTGTTGATGTTTATCTATTAAACATGTAAGCAGAAACACATATATCTAAGAGTTTGGGAAACGATGTGTGAGATCTCACCTTGTGCTGCTACCCAGTCCAGACCCCCAGGACTCGTCATTTCCTATGCCCAGGAGTCACTTGCTGCGTGGGTGGGCACTGGTGGCCCAGCCTGGCTCCAGTCACTCCTCACAGTCTATGCAATTAGACCCTCCCGAAGCTGGTTAGTGTAGAACTAAATTGGATGCAGCTCTGCTGGTTTCTCAGTGCTTTCCTTGCCCCTGTTTCACCCCCTGTGCCTGGGATGTTGGGGTGACACCTCTGAGCTGGTAGGAAGCTGCTCCTGTGCTCTGGAAAACAGCTGAGCTCTGGGGTTTGCTGTGTGCATCAAGAGTGGTGATCTTGGGTTACATCCTTTGCTTAGTTGGGGGTTTTGGTTTTTGTCACCTTCCTGCTTCTGGTTATGACACAAACATTTAACATTTTTTTCCTGGGTTGCCTGTGCTGGCACTAATTTTTGGTGTTTTGTGAGTCATCATTATGTTCACTAGAGTGTTTCACAAACTGGAGACCTGTAGAACAGGTGTAGATGTTTTGGAGGAGCATGTGGAAGCACTTTCTCTTACAAGATTGTTATGTGTGAGGTATTCCAGCCCTACACAGCATCCTATTGTGGACAAATAGTTTGTCCTTCTCTTTTGCCCATCCTCCTGTGCTCCTGTGCCCTCTTTGTGCCAGGAAGGTGACACGTGGCTGTGCATCTCACGCAGTCTGGACTACCTTTCCTGATTTCCTTTTCTGTGGTTCCCCAACCCTTTGGATGACTGATCAGCATTTCTGTGTGGAAGCCTTCAGCAGGGACAGTCCCATACTGGCAGGATACAGGATGGTCATGTCCCTCCTTCAGCTCAATGTGGAGCTGAATGTGCCTGGTGAATTAGGGGCATGCAAACAATTAAAACAATGCCACTGCTCCTCCGTGTCCTATAGGGTTTTGCCTGCCCAGCAGAGCCCAGTTTCTGTGCCCCTTTGTGCCTGGTGAGAACTCTTCAGAGCACAACTGAACAGGCAGTCTGGGCTGTCAGTGCTGGGGGAAACAGTCCTTGGGGCAGTCCCAGGAGGTTTAGCCGTGGCCCTCCTGTGCCAGGTGGTGTACATGGCATGGGGTGGGACTGTTTCAGAGGACATATTTATAAGGTCAGAGAAATACAAGTGTTTTGCTTGTGTTGTTGGTGTGATGAATGTCATCTTCAGCCCCTCAGCAGTTCACCAACCATCTCCTCAGCAAGTGCCAGCCAACAGCCAGTTACTGGGGTGGAGAGAAGTACATTTGAGGGTTTGCACTTGTAAATGAGCTCCATTTGTGGTTTGGAAAAGGGGAATCCTTCTGTGCCATGGAGGTTGGGTTTTGGAGCAGGGGTTCAATGTCCTTGTGCAGATGGTGAGCATGGGAGGAATGCATGATCTGCAAGTCTTAGGTTTTCTTTAGTAGTAAAATTCCTTTCTGCAGCTGGTGTTCCCACTGCTGTGTCTTTCTCTTCTCCCTGGGAACACCTTCTCCTGTCAGAGGTGTGGATGCTGCAGCGGGGTTTGTGCAGCTCTGACCAGCTGGCTTTTCTTGCAGGGCCACTCTGGGGCTGCTCTGAGCAGCCTGGGGCAGGTGTGAGTGCTGCAGGTGAGGCAGTGTAGGGAATACCAGCAGTGGGAACGTGGGAACACAGCTCTGAGAGCAGAGTACAAGCCCACTGCAAGCACAGAGCACACACACCACGGTGTGTGACAGCTCCTCCAGCCAGGCTGCTCTCTGGGTGTTCCCAGAGGGTCCTGGTGGGGTCCCCAGGCAGGGCAGGGGGGAGAGAGAGGAGGAGGCACCAACAGTCAGGGGAATGGAGGAAAACTGCAGAATCATGGAATATCCTGAGCTGGAAGGGACCCACAAGGCTCATGGAGTCCTGCACAGACACCCCAGTGCTCCCTGAGCCCTGTCAGGTTTGGGGCTGTGCCCGCTGCCCTGGGGAGCCAATCTGTTCTTTTTATCCTTCCCTGATGGTTAATGAGAGAATTCCATCTGACTGGGAGACAGCAAAGGGCAACGTGTAAACCTGTAACCTCCCAGTGTGGGACTGTTGCACCTTTTGCCAGGAGTCCCCTGCTTTGTGGCTGTGGCTTTCAGTGTGGGTTGACTGAGCTCACACGAGCACCAAGCAGCGTGCAGGGAATGGGCCTCCTTCCCTCTCCCTTGGCTGGGCTTTTGCCTTTTGAATCTGTAACGCTGCAGCAGGATGGCAGGGAGATCAGAAATGAGTGAAGCTGCTGGAAATGAGTCAAGCTGTGGGGAAAATCCTAAATGCAGCCAGGTTCCTTCTGTACTGTTTCTCAATTACTTGTTTTTATCTTGAAGGGGAATAAAGGAAAATACAGGAGTAGAAGGAGTTAAGATGATGATGATAGAAGAGTTAACTTATGTCCTAAGTTATATTAATTAATTAAATTTGTAAAATTAAATAAATTACAGAATACAAATAATGGATATAATTTATAATTGCATCTGTTATATATTGTCTATAAATGTGTTTCTATTATATAATTAGATGTGATAATGTAATAAAATAGTGTAAAATAGTAAAATACTACAGAATAAAATAGTACAGAATATAACACCATAAAGTACATTAAATAAATGGAAATCAGATTAATAAAAAACCCCCAATGAAAACCCAGCAACCCAGTACTCTGCCTATTAACCACCTCGAAATAAAGCGCTTTCCCTTTGTCCCCCCAGGCTGAGCTGACGGGCATCAAATGGCGTAGGTACAACTTCGAAGGGCACGGGGACTGCGGCCCCATCATCTCTGCCCCGGCCCAGGATGACCCCATCCTGCTCAGCTTCATCCGCTGCCTGCAGGCCAACCTGCTGTGCGTGTGGCGCCGCGACGTCAAGCCCGACTGCAAGGAGCTCTGGATCTTCTGGTGGGGCGACGAGCCCAACCTCGTGGACGTCATCCACCGCGAGCTGCACAGTGAGTCCCTCTTGCCTTGCTGCCTGCCCGTGGGCCACGGCAAATTAAGCATTGCTTCGTTAATGCGTTTGCTTGCATTGAGGCAACCGTGTGGAATTTGGTCATCGTTTGGGGGTTAAGATTTCTTTGGGGTGGTGGGGGGGGGAAATTGTGAGTTTGACTCGGGTGCTGCAGATCAAATGCAAAGTGAAACTTGAACTGATGAGAGGGCACAGTCTTGAGCTGTGCCAGGGGAGGGTTAGGTTGGACAGCTGGGAGAAGTGATTGGACACTGGAACGGCCTGCCCAGGGAGGTGGTGGAGTCACCGTCCCTGGAGGGGTTTAAGGGAAGGCTGGATGTGGCAGTCGGGTGACAAGGTGGTGTTGGGTCAAAGGTTGGACTCGTGTGACCTCAGAGGTCTTTTCCAACCCAGCTGATTCTGTGGCCTGTACTCAGCATCATTAGGTTTTTGTGAAACCTCAGATGTGCCATAAAAACAGAGTGAATTCTCTCTCAAAGGACTGTAATTGTCATAATAGACCCCCCAACTGTGGCATAAGGTGATAGTTGATGGAATAAGCCCCCTGTGTACAGTCAGATAAACTCCAGTGCACCCCAGGGCAATTTGCAAGGTTGGAACTCCCCACCCTGGTCATGGTGCAGGATTTGGGTGTAAGCTGAGGCACATCACAACCAGTGGGTGTGTTACAAGGCAGGAAGGGGCAGGTAGGTCGAAGTGACAGTGATAATTTTGTGATGAAAAGCTTTATGCGACTGGGATTGTCCTCGGTGTCTCCGGAATGTGTAGCCTTAAAATGATCACAACTCTATCTGCTGTGATCCTTTCTGGGTTGACTGTGTCCACTCTGTATTGATTTCTTTTCAGTGGTGTGTTGTTGCTCTGACAAAACCTAGTTTGCTTGAAAATGTCGACTTTTAAAAGGTGTTTTATTAAGCAGTATGACTTTTACCTCTATTTGCACCTTGTGTCTTGGATGAAAACAACTCAAGTTGTTGATTCTTGACTAATAACAGTAATTAAAAGTAAAGACAAACCAATCACAAGGATCAGGTTCTGGTTTCTCATAATAAATTTTTATTCTGGTGGTCTTTAGATGTTTTGGTGACTTGGTGCTCAGATTTGTTTCAAGTACATAGAATATTGTATCTATCAGGAGTGCTTGAGCTGCCCTTGCCTCCCCACCTCTGCCCTGCACTCTTTGGTCCTGGGTCATGATAGATTCATTTTTTCACTCTTTGTTTTGTTCCAAGCACTGTTCCACCTCACCCTGTGAGTGGCAGGGTGTTTATTTGGCAGCAGAGGTGTGCAATCACAGACAGGGAGCCCTGGGTGTGTTCCATGCAGGTAGCTCTGGATCATGTATAATTGAGGGGATGGCTCTGGAGTGCTGCTCTGAGCCATCCCACTGACTTTAATTTTTGATGAGGCACCTGTTTTCAATGAAGGAATGGGTAATATTTCTCCTTACCCAGCAAAGCTTTAATAATATATGCTTTTCTCTTTGTGAAATATAGTGAATTTAATATTTCAAATGCAGCATATGGGGCTTAAGTGTCATTTTATTTGGGGGGAGTTGCAGGTGATGGCTGCTGTGTCTGCTGTAAATTGATGGAGCTTGTTTAGGTCTGACATCCAACTACATGATGCTTCTTCCAGAGGCAGTGGTATGGAAAAGCATTTAGATGGATGGAGAGCTGAACCTGCCTGAGTGCAGTGTGGGGCAGAGCACAGAAAGGGAGAATGGTGTCACTGGGACATGTTTTTTGCCTGTCCAAAATGTCACAAAATCACAGAATTATTAATGTTGGAAAAATGTCATTGAGCCCACCTTGTGCCCCAGCCCAGAGCTCTGAGTGCCATGGCCAGTCCTGCCTTGGGCACTCAACCCTCCCTGGGCAGCCCCTTCCAAGGCCTGACCACCCTTTCCAGGCACAAATTCCTCCTGCTGTCCCACCTGAACCTTCCCTCTCCTCCTGTCCCTGTTCCCTGGGAGCAGAGCCCGACCCTCCCCGGCTCCCCCCTCCTGGCAGGGACTTGCAGAGCCAGAAGGTCCCCCCTGAGCCTCCTTTTCTCCAGGCTGAGTCCCCCCAGCTCCCTCAGCCCCTCCTGCTGCTCCAGCCCCTTCCCCAGCTCCCTTCCCTTCCCTGCACATGCTCCAGTCCCTCAGGGTCCTTGTGATGGGCCCAGAACTGCCCCCAGGGCTGGAGGTGCTGGAGCTTTTGCAGTGGAATTAAATCTGAAACTTGCCAGCCAGGGCAGTGTTTTCTAATGTGCCAACAGCAGCACCCCAGGGATAACCCAGTGTGGGCACAGCCTGCCCTGGTGCAGCAGCTCTGGCATGGAGAGGGGAATCCTCATTTTAGTGTTCTCTCCAGCTAAAAGCAGCAGGAGGACAAGGATCCTACAGAGGGATGTGAGGAGACACAAAGCTGAGTCTGGAGATGGAGAAAGGGGGAGTTTGTGTAACTCCTTCAGGGGAATGAAGTACCTGGGAATCTGCTCCTTCTGACAGGCCCTACAAGGGTTTGGGAAGTAATCTCCTCTCCTTTCCACTGCAGTGTGTGTAAATCACACAAGGATTTACTTGTCATGTATGAAAAGCACATTGAAATGTTTGCAGTGACTTATCAGATAATGGTTCAAAGTGATGTAAATTGTGTTCCTCATTTCACTGCTGATAGGGCTGTCGTGCTCTCTGCAGGACAGTTTTAGAGCTCAAACATCTGTATTGACTAAATATTGAACATCATATTGTGCCAGAACAAGGCATTCATGTGCACTGATTCCTTGGACAAAGGACACTGTTGGTGTTCACTGCTTCATGCAGCAGAAATAAGGTTATTGTGCTTTTGTTGTATAAACAGACCGCAATACTCAAATATCTGATAGCTGGAATAAGTTGCCTGAAAATACAAAGGGCTTTTCCACACAAAGAGAAAATAAGAAAGTTACTGGAGCCGTTTCCTTGCCTGTCAGCTGGGCTGTGGTGACTGGGGCTTGTTTTGGGATAACCTGGCCAGGAAATGGGCTGCTTGGGCTTTGGGTGCTGCTCCTCACTGTGACTGCAGTGCCACGGGCAGAGCTTTGCTGTGGTGCTTCAGTCCCGTGGTCAGGAGCACAGATCCCAGGCACATGAGGCTGCAGATCCAAGTGAAAGAGTGGAGTCTGTCCAGAACATGAGCAGCTCCTGACATGTCCCAGCTTTGGGAATAACAGCTGCTCATAAGATCATGAGTTCTTGTCAAGAATGGAGTTTTGAATTTCTCTTTTCGTGCCTAGGAATTGTGCTTTGAAAGGGAAACTTTCGTTAGGGTGATAAAACTTGAGTGATAACTTAAGTTTAAATAGTTAATTTTCAATATTATGTTTCAGTCATTCTAGTCTAAATTATAAAAATGGATTTTTCTGAATAACAGAGTCCCTCAAATACTATTGTGTGATATCTAGTGCTTTCAGTAAACAGAGGCAGAGTCCAAAGTGAGACTTCTCTTGCAGAAGCACTTTAGAAAGTTTTTCATAATAACTCTCCGTGTTGCTTTATCTTTGTAACATTCAAGATTTGGTAAACAACAATCTGCCTTTAATAAAAGAATTTCAACTAGTCATGGGGAAAACAACTTGGTAGTTATAAACAGGAGGTACAAGGAGCAGTTGTTTATGTAGTAGCTTTCCAAAACTGTGTGGATAATTAAGTGCTGTCACGGGAGATGAAATAAAAACAATGATTTGCAGAGCAGTTGTGGATCAGTGAAAGAGCCAGGAGCTGTGAACTCCAGAGGTGTCCCCTGCACATACCCCTGCCCTTCCTCCTGCCAGCCTTGGCAGGGGGGTCTGGCTTCTGTTGTGATGGGATTTAAAACCTGAAGGGAGACTGAAGGTCTTTATTCTGTCCCGAGTGAAAAAAGCTGATTGGGCACCGACTGGGAGGAAAAAATGGAGTGATTTTGTAAGTTGGAAAAAGTTGGGGTTGTTTTAGTTTGTGGGGTTTTGTTTTTTCCTCCAGGGCAGGTGCTGTAGGGTGGAGAGGAGTGAGGAGGGTTCCATCTCTGCCCACAACACCAGCTTTTGTGAATCCCACAGAAGGAACAGGAGGAAGGCAGGTTGTGTCTCACTCCTGGCAGGAAAGCTGTAGATGTGCAGGTTTCAGAGCTCTCACTTGCATTTGATGACCAAAACCCCTCTGGAGCAGGACAGAATTCATAGTCAGCTCTTGGGTTCTCTCCCTGCCACCCCTGCCCTGTGCCCTGTGCCCTGTGCATGAGGGACAGGGCAGAGCTGTCCCTTACTTGCCTTATTTACTTTTGCCAAGAGTTCTTTCCTCTGACGTTTTAAACAGCTCCAGGGGTTGGACTCTGATCCTTTTGGGTCCCTTTCACCTCACAGTGTTCTGTGGTTCTTTTTCTCTGATGGTTTTGTCTATAAACTTGTAGCCTGCCTGTTTGTTTTGTGGGTGCATTCAGCTTTGTTGCAGCTGTGGTGCAGAATATTGGAATTCTCAGGAATAATGCAGGGATTATGATGTGCATCACTGCTGGGGGTGGAGCTTTGGTCTGGAGGTGGACCCAGGATGTGAGACAGGACCTGGAAAATGAGTGAGATTCCAGCTGGTTGCTAATTTCCTAAATAAAACTGCATCCTTCTGTCAGCTTAGTAGCTTGTTTGCCTGAAATCACTGATTTTGGAAGGTATCTGGGATTTCCATCTGGAAATCCACTTGGATTTGCAGCATCTGCACTTGATCCTTTAATTGCTGGAGCTGCTTCCCCAAAAGAGGGGTATCAGCACACTTTCTGCTCTGTTGCCTGTCGAACATGAGGATTTTGGTGGAAACTCTTAGGCAGAGCAGATTACCTTGGATCAGCCTTTCCTGGCAGATTCCTGTCCGTGGCCTTCACAGCTCGGCACGTTTAAAATCGTGGTTGAAATTCGAGCTGTGACAGGAAGAACGTGGAGCTTCAGCTCATTCCTGTTTATGAATTCCTGGCCTATCAGGCTGGCCCAGCTGAAAGCCCCCTGTGCTGATAAAGAGGGGAGAATGCTGGCTGTGGGAAGGACTGTGTGCCAGGGATCCCTGTTATCCCAGGGATTGGGGCCAGACCTCATGGCTGCTGCTGCTTCTCCGCCTGAAAGTCGTGCTGGGAGGATTTTCTCCTCCAGGCAACCACCGTGTGCCAGCTCTGATTTCAGGGGGGTTTCCTGAGGAGAATAACTTGCCCCCAAACCCAATTTAGGTGTTTTTATTGCCACCAGGAAGGGCTCCTGATGCTCGTTGCTAACTGCCAGATTTCAAAGTTTCATTTATCAGTCAAGTCGGATAAATTAAGTAAATGTTTAACCTGCAAATGTTCAGTAGTTGGTGTCTCTCAGGATTTATCAGGGATTAAAAGAGGAATAATGGAAAACTTGACAGGTTCTGCTAATGTAAAGGATGATAAAGGAGTGAAAAATCTACTTTCCATTTGAGTTTTAGAGTCTGTTTCAGGTCCTTTCAGGGTGCTGTTTTATTTCTGCCGTTGTGAGGAACTGGGAACTCTGTCAGGAATTCCAGAGTGCGTTCTAAGCTGCTGTGTAACGAGATATGTTAATTACTGAGTGAGGAGATGTCCCTGTCTGTTGAAACATGTTGTGAGTGTGTGAAGCAGTGCTTGAAATGAAGAACAAGCCCCACTTCCTGTAAAGTGAATATACAAATGAGCGGGATAGAACCCCCCAAACCACTGCCACGCTCGGTGTCACTGCGAACCAGAGCCATGGAAAAGCAGCTCAGGGACCAGGAATCAAAGGGATCTTGCAGGAGCTGAAATGCAAGTATTTTTGAAGGCTTTCAGTTGAAGCAGCAGCCCTGAATATCAAGCAGCTGAGTACCACTTATTAATAATTTGAAGTGAAATCTGAAAATGGTTAATTGCCGGTTCTCGAGCGCAGAGTGGAATTAACAAGTAGGTTCATATGACAGAGGACTTTATTGGAATATTAAGTTACTGAAAAGTCTGTTTCTGGCTTGATTATTTTCAATAAGATAAGTCATTTGCATTTTCTTAATTGCCTCGCAGAGATTATTCCCAAAGACATGAAAACAAAGTTAAACTTTCCCATTCTCTTGGCCAGAGGATGGGATTGAAAAGTGAATTCATCCTTTCTCAGCTGGCAGAATTGTGCCGTGACCCTTCTATCTGACACTGTTAATTGGTGTCCACTGATTGCCAGTTGAAGTTCAGCTTAGACAAAATAAACTTTTTCTTTTAAGGAGGCATATTAAATGAGGTTATTATGCCATCATTTGGGATTAAGGAATTGCTTCATGGGAAAATGCCAACTCCTTTTATACACATGGAGTTGACAAGAGCCTTATTGTGTCTGGGCGAGATGTCTTCATTTTGTTTTGTTTTCTTTCAAAAATAAATGTTCTTCCCACCACTCCAGCTCCTCCTTTTGCCTTAAAGTTGGTTTGTAGTTACAGACAATAGAGGTAGGAGCTGTTTAAAAGAAACAATCAGGACTGAGTGTCCCGTTTGGAATTCTGCTCGCACTCACCTTTTCCTGAATTCTCCTTTCCCTGGTTTTGTCCCCCCAGGAGCAGTGGATCAGGGTAGGATCAGATGAGTTCATGTGGCATTCATGAGTTCATTACCAATTCAGGTCAAGGAATGGGCCTCAGTGATCCCTGTGGGTCCCTCCCATCCCGGGGTATTCCAGGGACCGTTCTCACATCCTGCATTTCCCCCTTTGGACAACCTGCAATATCTAAGGCTAAAATGTCACCAACCCCCCTGGCATCTGCCAAAGGGCCAGGTGTAAATTAGCCGAGGACTTTCTAATGAACGTTTTCATTTGTGTCCTGTCTGGGAATTTGGAGGTTTTACTGGTAATTGCAACAAATTGCCTCCTGCAAACAGTTTGAAGGCAAGCCAGTGAGTGAGGAAAGCCAAGGGATTCTCTGCTGAATCCCATCCCTGTCCTCCTAATGGCAGAAATGTTCCAGCACAGCCAGGATAGCCCAGAAATCCAGGATACTGAAGGGGGGGATGGAGCTGCTGCTGGAACTCCCCAGCAAGATTCCAAAGTCCCTCCCAATAGGAGCAGAGTGAGGTGCCACTAATGAATGGGGGAGAACTCTTGTGGGAAATGTGCTTGGAATTAACTGGAGTGCTGAGAACAAACTCCGGCCCAAGTTCTGAATGTAAATAAAATTGATGTGTTTCCAGAGGCGACTCGGTGAACCACGTAATTAGGGGTTTTTCCATGAAAAATGAGACCTTATAGTGCAGCTGCAGCAAAGCAGTATGTAAAGGATTTATATTCCAGTTATATGAAAATTAAACAATCATTAAAAGGCTGTATTTTTAAAAGTGCTGCTTGGGGGGGGGAATGAAAAATCCAATCAGAAGAATTTATTTTTCAGCAATGTGTTGGGCAATATCAGCCACAGTAGTAGATGTTTTTTGCTTCAGGGGATCTTTCTTTTCCAGTGAAATGAACTCACTTAACTGTATGAGGTAAATCTAAGTTAGCTTGGAGTGAAATCTGCATTAATAGAGCCCATTACTGGTGTTTGTATTTTCTGAGTAGTTCTGAGAACACAGGGTAAGCTCCACCGGTGAAGTTAGACTTGGAAAAGAGATGAAATGCCACCTTCAAAAGGTAATGATAAAATTGTGTACAATTGCTTGTTGGTAATGCCATTTTTAGGGTAATTAGTGAACTCTCAGTGACAAACACGACTGTGCTGACGTTAACACGTCAGAGAGAGTTTCTCTTCAGAGAGAGATGTTTTCCATTACACAAAAGCTGCTTGCTTTGTTATAAAGTTCCTGTTCAAGGTTATAAATCTTTGTACACAATTCCTTTATACGCCAGTTCCAGGACCAGTTTCATTTTTGGTGGATTTCATTCTCCACCTGCACTTACTTATGCAAGGATTTGGCAGGAATCTGTAAGACAAGTACCTTGGATACCTGGGAGTGTGTCCATGTGGCACTTTGAGGACCTGCTGTGGCTCCATGAAATCCGAGAGCAGCCTGGGGGAGGGAGCTTTGGAAAGGGGGAGTGGGTTCCTGGGGATCCTGGAATCCACAGGTGCTGAGGCTGTAAAGAGGCAAACAATCCCCTGGAATTCAGAGCAGGAGCTGCAGTACAGGGGCAGCTTGGGATGAGAGGGAATCCTTTGCTCTTTGCCCCTGGGAACTGGGGGTTCAGCAGGAGAAGAAAAGGGTGGAGCTGTGAGCTGGTTAAATATTAATCCCTGGGTTGGAAAACCCAAACAAGGCAGCATTGCAGTCACTGTGTAAGGACAGCCAGAGCTGCAACTTGGAGTGAAAGGGTGCTGAGCTGCTTCTGCAGGAGTGAAATGGAGAGCAGGTGGAAGGCAGAGCACACACTGAGGGCACTGTGCTGAAATGCTCTTGCCCTCTCGTGGGTCTGCACCAGCCTGGGGTGTCCCTGGGAGCTGAGCCATGCCTGGATCCCTGTGCTGGGAGCATGGCAGGGGCTGCTGTGCTGCCCTCAGTCACCCCAGGGCCCGCCCTGAGCTCAGCCTGGGTGAGCCAAGGCCTGGGTTCAGTTCTATCCCAGCCCAGGAGGGGTTGGAACTCCCAGCCCTGAGCTGCTCCTGCCCTTTCCCGGCTGGAATTCTGCCCTGGCCTGAGTGCAGTATCGGCTGTGCCCTGGCACGGTGCCTCAGGTGTCCCCTCAGTGCCCCTTGCTGCAGTTTGCACCTCCTGCCTCTGCACCAAAAGCCTGGAAACAAACAGCCCTTCCTGCTAAACCTTTCCAGCCCTGATCCCTGCTCTCCACAGGGCTCTGTTTGCCAGTCTCTGCAGCAGATCTTAGGGCACTGATTGCTTTGGAATAGTCAGGGAGCCAAGGGGGTCAAGGGGAAGTGTTACAAGTCAGTGTAATAAATGGATGGGTGGATGGTACCAATAACCAGGCCAAGGTAGCACCTCACTCCTGGGGAAAGGCAGATGTGAAGCCCCTGGATTAAGGTGTGTGTGTTGATAGCCTTGGCCTCAGAAGGAAGAGCAGGTAGCAGCTATGGCAGTTTCTGAGCAGGGCTGCAGAAATAAATAACAGGTTTTCAGTAAAACATTCCTGTAGTTCTGGTTGCTCTGCCTGTTCTGAGACACAAATCAGAGAATGACACCGAGGGAAACTTCCAGTCCTGGGACATGAAAGTGTCATTGTACAGTGGTTTGTTACCTTGGATGGCTCTAAGACTGTCACACACCCTCTTTAAAGCTCTCTGAAGAGGTGGGAGGTGTGGACAGCACTGCTGTGTCCAGGGCTTAGTCTGAGGGTTGTTCAACCCATCAGGGCACGGAAGGGAAATCTCTCGGCCCCTTCTGAGTTCAGTGCCACTGATTCTGTGCAATGCTTTGCCACATGCCAACAAAATTCCCTGGAATCTGTTCCCTGGAGCAGGTGAGGGGGAGCTGTGTGGGGTGTGTCTGCTCTGTCTTGGTTTTGTCTCTCCTGCATGAAAAGGCTGTGATTTCTGGTGGTGCTGTGGCCTGTTGGGCAGTGCTGAGGTACAGTGGTGAAAGGCTTGACTGAAAAGCCTGCTCTCTCCAGGGATTTTCCTGCGTGTGCCCGGGAATTCTCCCGCTTTAAAAGGATCAAGAGCAAGGTGTGTTTGGCAAAAGCTTTATAGGTTTGTTTGAAGGTGCAATTGGTGTGTAGAAAAATGACACTTTATTTTTATTTTGTGTTGTATTTTGAATAACTTCAAGATAAGTGAAGGGTTCTGTTGCTGTCCTTAAGAGCCCTCAGCTGGGAGTCCAATTTGGATTGTCTGTCCAAAGCTGGACTTTCATTGCTGCAACATGCTAAGATAAATTAAATATTCCACTGAAAATGTCACTTGGTGTCCTCAAGTGATGTCACCGTTGCTGCTGCTGCTGCTTCCAGCTGCAGTCAAGTCCTCTGCACAGACTCAGGGAGGGGTTTACAGTCCAAATGGAGGAGTTCCCACTGCTTTGTTCCCTGTCCCATTCTTGGGGAAGCAGTTTGTTCAGGAGCTGATAAGCAGAGGAGGTGATGCTGAGAGTAACAAACCCTTGTGCCTGGAGAGGCTCTCCGTGGGAGGCAGGACTTCCACACAGATATCCCCTGTCCCAGAGGGATGTGGGATTGTTGCTCAGTCCCTCTCTGCTTTTTCCTCAACTAAACCAGACCATATAAGCATTATTTTATTGCTGTTTCTTGTGCTGTAAACCACAGTTAAGGCCTGGCAAGTGTGAAATAAAACGCTTTGCCTTGCAAGACTGTTACTACTTGGTTTCAAAAATGAAGCTGCAGTTCCTAAAGCCTGCAGTTTGGGATGTGGGTCCCTGGCTGGCCTTGCCTGGAAGGTTCTCAGTGATCCCACAGGGGGTGACTGGGAGCAAACACTGCACTGAGCACCGTTTGCTCCTGTCCTGCCCAGCCTCAGGGTGCTGAGCCTGAGGGTGGGGGCTGCTCAAATTACTCTGTGGGAACAGTGGAACCAAAAGGTCCTGGTGGCTAAAGAGACATTAAATATCTATCTGTATAAACCCATCACTGGCTTCGAGGAGGTAACTTCTGAATTCAATGGGAATTTACAGAAGTTCAGTTTTCAGTTCTTCAGTGAGGTTTTAGAGTTGGTTTACATTTTATTTAATTCCCAGTAGTAAACACACCAGCAAGCCTGTCTTGTATATCCCCGAGGAAAATGTTTGCTTGCTTTGTCCTTCCCTCTTCAGTAACATTGTCCATTAATGTAATGCACTGAACAGGAGTTTCTATAAGTTTCTGGAACTCAAAACTGGCTACAGTATGAAATCTGTATCTGGGCCATGTGAAAAGGAAAAAACCAACCCCAAATTATCAATGCTGTCTCTTAAACTTCTTCCTTGTTCTGCCCTGACCTCCTCAAATGCTGAAACACTCTCCCCCTCCTTATATTCTTGTGAATTTACTTGCTTAGTTGACTTGACATGCTGTTGGATTCCTCGTGCCTTGGGAAGGTTGTGGCAGCTGTTCCTTGTTCCCAGTCCCACTTTCTGGAGTGGCTGGGAGATGCCAGAGCCGTGGTGCTGATGCAGCTCCAGCCCCCAGGGCTGGGGAAGGGGCTGCACCCTGGGAGTGCTCTGGGATTCATTCTGGGCAGTTCAGAACCTCCCTCTGCTCAAACTGCTGAGCTCGGGACTTCTGGGCCATCCTCTGTTTTAATGGCATTAAGTAATTAGGTGTGCATTTTCCTTCAGCTCACTAGCTCGAGTAAAGCAGCAGGGCCAAAGGGCCCATCAGTCCAGCCCAAGTGCTGTGGTGGCCCTGCAGGGTCACCCCTGGGTGCACATTGAGCTGCCCTGCTGGGCCCAGCAAGGCTGCAGGAGGAGCTGGGCTCACTCAGGGTGAGGTGTCCCTTGGCAGTGTGGAGCTCAGCCCCAAGGAGCACTCCTTGGCCCTGGAGAGCAGAACCCACAGCCCTGTGGGCTGGGCTGGTGTCCCAGCTGACTCTTGTTCTCCCAGCAGACAGTGCAGTGTCTCTTCTCTGGAGCTAATCACATTTGCTAGTGATACTTTGGCTGTGTCTGTCATAGTTTCAGATAGAAATGTTGTCTCTTCTTGGCAAAATCTCTGCCTGTGTCCTGCAGCTGTTCAGGTTTCCACTGTTTATTTGTTAGCTTGATATCCATCTGATCTTTCAAGTACGAACTGCTTGTCTTGTATCATGGAATATGCCAAGGGGAGCATTTGTGTTTAATGAATTCATCAGGTGTTTGGTGTGTGATACCATCAACCACTTCATTCTCTTTAGGACTTCATTCTTTCTCCATGGCGTGTCTGTGCATTCCATTTTATCTTTACTATTCATTCAAATTAAGTCTTGGTTCAAGAGTCTCTGTAATCACTGTAATGAAGTGGCTGTGCTTGCCTGCTGCTTCTTGTTTATTTTAAATATTGGTCTGGGGAAGTAGAGGTTTTAATGTATTTAAAATAACTAGCAGTAACTGTGCAATAGTCCTCTGTTAATTCAGCTTTAAGAGCTCTGCTTATGACTTTTATGCTATTGTGCTGTCTCACAAACTTCTGTTCACTTGTGTCAGAGGTAAAGGTTTTCACTCCTCCTCTGGCTTGAAGTTGTGTTGTCAGCAGATCCACTTCTCTTCTGGAGTGTCCGTATTAACACTTGACAACACCCTGTCTGAATTTTTGGAATTATGGCTATTCAACCCCAGGTACCCATTTAAATTAACCTGTTAGGATGAATAATTAATGACTGTGCCCTAAAACTGATGGTTCTTGTGACCTGTGCAGCTTGCCAGAGGCTCTCAGTGGCTGCTGGGGTCAGCATTGCAGTGCTGGTCCAGGGACAGTGACTTGCGGGACCTGTGGTAGAAAGGGACAATCCTCCAATGCCTGTGGAGGGCAATTACCACTCCAGGGCTCCTTGTTTGCCTGTCTCACACATGGAATTGTTTGTTCCTGCTTTCTGATGGGCTGGACAAGTTGTGTGGGATCACTGGGATCTCCAGTCTTGATGCTGCCCCTCATCTGGCTGTTCCCAGAGCTTTGCAAACCACTCCAGGGGCTGCTCTTGCTTTGGGGTTTGTAGCCAGGAACTCAGAGGTGCCTCAGCATTTCCCCCCTGGCCACCCAGTCCCAGTTTCCTCAGCACTCCTGAGCTGTGGGTTTATCCAGGATGTGTCTCCAGGATGTGGGATGGAGGAGGAGGGAGTTCTGGTCCAGGGCTGCCTTTCTGTGCTGTGATAAAACAAGCAGGCAGTGAAATGGTAAATGAAGGTTAAACCTGGTTACAGCCCCACCTTCTCTGTGTTCTGGGGAAATTGGGGAAATGTTTAAAACCAGCAGATATTCATTTTCCTCTTTTGTTGCTCACACTACTCGCAGCTAAGTCTTCTTGCTAATCCTCATGTGATTAAGAGTGTTGGATGGTGACACAAAGAACTCTACAAAGTAATGCTTAAGGGTATCCCGCTGAGTGCATTTGATGCCACATCTGGGATGAGATTATAAATAAATAAATGGGAAGAAAAAAGGAACAAAAGAAAATACAACCCTGAAATCCCACGAACTGCAACTTTTTAAAAGCCTTTGATTACACAGTGCTTGAAGAAAATGGAAAGAGTTGAGATATTTTATATAAACATATTAGAAAAGAATACAGAGTGCATTTGGAGTACAAAGACTCCTCGAGGTTTATTGGCTGGGGTTGTTGTCAGTGTGTACAAAACACACAGTCAGCGTGGCCTCAGTCTGTCACTGGGACATGCTGAGCATTTGCAGATGTAAATCCCCCTCACGTGTGAGAAATAGGACATTTTACAACCAAATAAAGCCATTCACAAACTGGGCATTCACAGAACTTCGTGCCACCTACCAGGGCTGGGGCTGCTGTTCAGGGTTGGAGCTGGCCAGTGGCTAAAGGCAGTTCTCAGAAAGGTTGGTGCTGGGGAAATAGGGCTGTTTGGGGGAAGGTGCTTCATTTAACAGGAGCTTTGCAAAGCACTGCCTGTGCTGGGCAGGGTCCAAGAGGGTGAGACACAGGAGAGGTGGCAGGCATGGTCATCAAACCCAGGAGTTTTGGGGCAGTGGAGGAGGTTCTCCAGGGCTGACATGGCTGTCAGTAAGTGATGCAGTGAAATGAGGGCAGTTGGGTGGAAGGTCCTGCAGCCCACAGTGTGATGGTCAGGGCTGGTTTCAGCTGCACCAGAAGCCCTCACTGATCTGGATTGTGCATTCCTTTACTCTAAATGAGCCCCTGGGTTAGCTCAGGCCCTGGTCCCTGTCTGGGGCAGAGGTGCTGGCTGTGCTGCTGCCACGGGAACCTGTTCTGCCCTTAGCAGAGCTGGGGGAGGGAGCAGGGAGCTGGTGATCAGAGCTGCCCTGTGTTTATTATCCTTACACACTGCTGGGGTAGTTTGGTTTGGCACTTGTCTGCAGTGGGGACAGTGCACGGATGGCTTTGGGTGACAAGAGACATGACAACACTTCTCTGAGTTGTGTGCTGCTCTGAGTGTGTGAGAGATTTGCTGCACCCCAGCTCTGGGTGTGGGTAAAGCACACTGCCCCCTGAGCTCACTGGGCAGGTACCAAAGGGCTGGGAATTACCCAGAAATGTCCAGAGCCCTCGTTTTTGAGCCCAGGGGGAGTTTTGGAGAGATGCAGCCCCCGGAGGTGTGTAGGGTGTTCCTGGGGGTGCACATTTCCCTGCTGATTCCAGGGGTGGTTTTCCACGCTGCTCATCAGTGCCTGTGGTCCTGCCCTGCATCGTTCCATGACATCAACCTCCTGCTCCCTTGCATGACTGAATGTATCAAGATTTCACTCAGATTTTAAATATTAAAAAATAGGCACCACTACTAAATACAAAGGGGCTTTTGGATGTTATCTGGAGCAGAGATGGGAAAAGATAAGAAGCCTTTCTTGCTGTGTGCTGGCTTTAGTCCTGTAACAACCTGGTGATGGTTGGCTTTGAAACCCTGATTTGCATCGCTGGGACCATCCCGCTGTTATCATATTTCCATTAACCTTGCCCGGCTCTTCTGCGAGGCAAGGGGGTTCCTCCTCAAAAGCCTGCGCAGGGTTTGGAACTGCCGCGCTTGGGGCTTTTCTTTTGCAAGAAACAGTTAACAAGGAGAGCCGAGTTTCTGGCAAGCCCTGTGGGTACAGAGTGTACTGGGCTGGAAATGCTGCCGAGTTTGCACAAAGTGTCTGATATAAAAAGCACGTTTTTGTTATAAACACTGCCTGCTTAACTGAGTTGTTGCTCTTACAGAACAGCTTTAAACAGGCGCTGTTGCTTTTGAGTAATATTAAATATTTGTCTTCTGGTGAATGTTTTCATAGGAAAAATCACTGCAGATAGCAAACAAACCAATCCTTTTATTATCCACTAGAAGTGCCTTGGAACTTCCTTGTTTTTATCTAGGCTGTTTCACTTCAATTTATATGTTTTTGGGGGGGGTTATTCTTCACTTGAAGAAGCTTTGGGTTATTTTTCTGCCACAAAAATAAAAGTATTTGTGCAGGTGCCTTCTGATTTCCAGCTGGGCTTTGTTCTCTCCGAGCTTCGTCGTGTTCCTCTGGCTTGGTGGTGACAACTTGGTGGCTGTTTCTGTGGTGTTTCAAGTGACAGGAGTCACACCAGGAATGGGAAATACTCACTTAAATAACCATTTTCCGGAAGGATAAAGCAGGGGCAGTGTGGAAGCCTCGGTGGGCTCACCCTGTGTGAATGTTCCCCGAGCTCTGCCCTGCCAGTGGGTTTATGGAGCACACACAGCTCAGGCTGCACATTTATTTGCTGGGCTCTTTGCAGGGTGAAACTCTGTGAGCTCACACATGCAGGGTGTCCAAAAACTGGGGGTTGTGCGTGATCTGGGGGCATTAATTTACAACCAGCATCAACTGGTGCTTTTATTGTTCACAGAGATGGGTGTGCTCTGAATTCCAGGCTCTGTCACCAGTCCTTCCATGATCCTGCAGTGTATATTTTCCTTTTTTCCAGCTGTCTCTGAACTCAGCTGGGGAGGAGATGCATCTTTATTTATTTTTTTTTTCTTTCTGTAGAAGAACAGGATGGATAACTGACCATTTTGGAGCCAAGTTGTATTTTTTGAACCACAGTAGCTGGTTTACAGTCAGGGATGAAAATGGCTGAGCTCTCTAAGCAGATTTGTAGTGTTGGAAAAGGAGGGCAATGTTATTTTTACTTATTTATCTCTTTGAAATAAAAACATTATTTAGTTTGGTTTGTCACTTTTAATCCATCCTTATTACTTTACCAAAATATTTTTGTGGGGCTGTAGATGGTCCAGCTGAATCTTGAAATTTGATTAAACCTGCTAAGAAAAACTTACACTGCAATTACACTGCAATTGAGCATAAAGAATTATCTTTATCAAATAGCAGTGCTCAGTCATGGAATATGTGATTGGTTTTGTTTTCTTCTTTGCTTCTCTTGTGGGAGGTTTGTTTGGGTTTGGTTTTTTTCCTCGTGAGAAAAGTCAGTGTCCTGCTGTCTGCTCTGGGAATTGTGTTGTGGGGAGGTGCTGTGCAGTCAAATACCTCCAGAGGAAGGGAAAAAGGAACTTGTGCTTGCTGGTAATCTCTCCAGGCATCCAGGGAAGAAAGCATCAAAAGGGAACTTGTTAGAGGTCGACAGGTTTTGATTGGAAAAGCAAGATTTGGAAATACGAGGCCAGCCTGAAAGGAAGCTGGGAAATTGTCCCAGTAACTCAGCCTTTTCCACCTGACCTGCTGCATTTGGGGAGCCCCTGGGTGCTGCTGCTCCTTCCACACTCCCCCTGGGCTTGTAAAGCTGCCCTTGCCTTGTCACTGCGTCAATGATTAGCAAGAAACGAGGGATACTTTGGAATGTTAATTGTAAATCTCATTATTTGCCTTTGAAATGAACCTGAAGCAAAATTGTAGTAATGTAAGAGATGGGGGGTACAAAGTACCTGCAGCTTTGCAGGAGCTGGGAGAGGGGGCTGGTGGTTTGGGGATTTCCACTGGCATTTCTAACACCTTCTGGAGGAGAACTGAAACAGGGATGTTGTTTCAGAATGCTCCACAGCTTAATTTTAAATGTGTTTTCATTTAGAGTCGTTGAGGTGGGGATGTTTTGCAGCTCGAACGGGATCAGGTTTTGAAGCTCATGCATTTCTCCTCAGAAATGGTTTTAATTTCCAAGTCTGGACTTTGGAACAAAAACTCTGTTAGGAAAAGTGAAGGAAATTCAGCTCTGAATCCCTGAGCCTCCCTGAGGACGTGTGGGCAGCAGGAGCTCTGGTGTGCTCAGGGAGCTGTGTGAGCTGGGCTGGTTTAGAACTTACACCCCTTAAGACACCCAGTTAAAAAACCAAACCTCAGAGAGATCCCAAACCCAACAGCAAACACCCTTCTCCCCCCAAAAGGTCACACCTGGGTTTACATTTCCAGCTCCTATCTTGTTTACTTTAATTTTTTAATTGAAATATCTCCAAATTTAATGGCTAAAGCAATATAATGTTAATACTAACCCTGTGTGACTGTGAGAAACAGCTCCCAAAAGAACCAAGGGAAACTCTAAAGTCAGGAACAAAGAGGGAAAATACAATTTTGAAGCCATGTGTTCTGTGAAGAATCAAAAATGTGCTTGTTTTGACTACAAATCCTCTTGTTCTGCTACTAATAATTTAGAGACTCATTTGCTGTTTTCTCAAATAGAGGAGAAATGACACAAAACCTTGCAAAGTACAAGTGCTGTTCTACCAAAGCACAAACAGCTGGATCTGTGTGCCTGGGTCTGCAAAGCCAGGGAGTTGGGATTGTTTAAAACAGGCCTTAAAGCTTACACTGAACTCCTCCTGACTCTGGGGCTGTGTGTGCTCAAGGGCTTTGTGAGAAGAGCTGCTGATCGTGGAGAGAGGGAGGAGGATCTTCCAAATGGGGTCAGCAAGGAGTCCCTCCCTCCCACCCCCTTTGAGCATCTGATACAGAAAAAGGAGCCCTGCTCCTTCTGCCTCACCAAACCACGAGGAGAGAAGCTGTTTTTAACTACATGACACAGTTAGTAGTTGTCTTGCCAGAAAAACTTTTTCCTTTCAAACTGGAAATAGTTTTTTGGGTATGGGGTTTTTTTTCGTTCTGAAATAATGATCTTTTTATCTGCATCGCATTTTCCTCTCAAGCTGGTCCCTTCTTCGTAGAAGTTTATTTTTGTAAGGCTCTTCCAGATTTAGGAAGTGCATTTGATGACTCAGAGGATTTTTTCCCCTTTGCTTTATGCCAGGTATGAGCAGCTGTGTGCTTGGTAATTAGCTCACTCTGCCTTTGCTTAACCACTGTGTTCTGGCTGAGGGGGGGAATGCTGATTTCTTTCTTTTATCCTATTTGCTTTTTGTGCTCAGCCTACAAACCCAGCTCTACCAGGCTCTTCAAACAGCCAGAATATTAAAACAGAGCATCTAAGTACAAGGAGAACTGCTGTAAATAATCCTGCTTTTCCCCCCTCTGTGTTCACTTCCTCTGGACACTGTCATAGGAGTGCAGAGGCAGAAAAAGCACATGGGTTTGGTGAGTGAAGCCACTTTGGTTTGGCTGAAGGTGTTTTCTGATTTCTGTCATCTTGCCTGATGGTCATGAGAGGCTTTTATAAACTCACTGAAGTCCCAACTGATCTCATCTAACATTTGATCTGTGCTACCCATAAAAGCAGAGCTATCTCTGATGTTTTAAGGACCTCCTTGTGCTCGTGGCTTTGTTGCCACTGTGGTTTCCTCAGAGCTGTGGCTGCCCCATCCTGGGAGTGCCCAGGGCCAGGCTGGATAAACCTGGAGGTGGAAGGGGTCCCTGCCCATGGCAGGGGTGGCACTGGATGGCCTTTGAGGTCCCTTCTCACCCAAATCACTCCATGACTTTATAATTCAGTGCTAACACCATCCATAACTGTGGGCAGAGTTGGATTCTGTTGAACTTGAGGAAGCAAAGCAGCAGCTGGAGATCCACAAGCCCAGCTGGGGGTGTCCTCACCCTAAATTCTGCTAATTGGGAGGGAGGAGGGAGTGCTGAGGTGACACTTGGAGGTGTGTCTGTGGCCATCTGTAGCTGGTGTTGAGGATGCTCTGCATGGACCTGTGTTAGGATAAAATAGGCACTCTAGGAGACACAAGAGGCTCAGTTTGCTGGTGGTTCATTAAATGAGCATCTGCCCTGGTGGAACCTTGTTATTTTAGAGCTGGTTTTACATCTGAATTTTCTCTGCAAGTGGCAGAAAGCAAACCTGTCTCCTTGTCCATGTGTGGATTCTTCTGTGGTGAGATCTTCTTGTCTCTTGTGTCAAACTGGCTGTGTCCTGCCCAAACCCCTTGCCAGGCCTGTGCCAGCTGACCCAGTAGCTGTGATCCCAAAGGACATTGCTGTCACTGGATGGGTGCAGCAGGAGAAATCACTCAGGTGCCACCTGCCCTCCACCAGCACGAGGGTACAAACCTCTGCCAAACAGAAATTGCAGCTCACAGCCTTTGCAATGTCAGGAGTGGGCTTTGGCTCAGTGTTTAACACTGAAATGGGTGGAAAACTTCTGTTAGAGGGGTGGTGACAGCACCATCCCCAGGTGGGTCTGTGCACATTGCCATTGCTTTGTTCTCATTTCTGGTGGTGTGGAGCAGAGTTTGACAGAAATGCTCTGATTTGGGGTGCATTGTGATTATTTTGGTGTGCATTCTGATTTATTTTGGTGTGCATTCTGCTCTGGTTTGTGGTGCATTCTGATTTATTTTAATGTGCCTTCTGCTCTGGTTTGGGGTGCATTGTGATTATTTTGGTGTGCCTTCTGCTCTGGTTTGGGGTGCATTGTGGGCAAGTGCAGTTCCCAGGGTGGAGGGAGATGACTAAAAATTGCAGCTTCCTCTGTGGTGATCTAGGCTTGATTTAAATTCCAGGGAAGCTTCATGAGACACTCACAACTTTCTGAAAGACGAAAGCACAGGACACTTTGAAAGCGAAGCACAAGTTTTGTGGTGGAGCTTTGTTAAACTCTCCCTCCATAAGCTGGGCTTTGTAGGTGCAGTGCCTGGATTTAACCTCTCCTTGTGAGTCTGGCCTGGGGGGAAAACACGCTTCCCAAGAGTTCTGCCTTCCCAGAAGGTGTGGGTTTGGGGCTGGCTGTTTGCTTTGCTTGCCCTCTCCCAGGCAGGAGTGTGGCTGCAGCTCTGCCCTGCCCTGTGGGCTCTCCCCTGGGAGGGCACTTGGGTGCCCCAGCCCGGCTCCAAAGGATTTGCTACCTTCCAAGAAGATTTCCTTCCACATAGAGGGTGTGCCATGGCTCCAGGGCACGGCTCCCCTCGAGGGGTGCAGCTCCTGGGCAACCCTTTGGCTGGTGTTTTTGGGGTCCTTTGGTGGCCTGAAGGGTGTTTGTGTGTACCTGCCCAAATAGAAGGGCTCAGTGTACAGGAGAACCAGCACTGGGATGGAACACTGAGCATCTGTTGTGCTTCAAATTCAATTAACTCGACATCTTCATAAAAACACCCAGGACTGCTCACAGTTAATGAGTGTTTAATTTTATTAAGGTGCACACTTGGGGGGTGTGTGGGCATGTGGATCCAAACATTCCTGGAGCTGGCTAATTGGGCCCCATTCCCACTGTATGCCAAATCAGTGACTTGACCATTTCTCTGCATTGTGCCTCGTGGCCTTGGCCTCAGAGAGGTGTTCATTTTGGCACTTGGTACTGTTTTTAATCATTTTTTCACTATTTGAATTGGCGTGTAGGACCGAGAGGAGTAAACAGTCCCAACTATTTTAAACTACCCTTAACATCTGGTTTTTAAGATGGGATGAAAATCAGCTTAAACCTCCTTTGTGCCAACACCGGAACAGCGAGTAAGAAAAGAATTACCATTTGAAAAACAGAGAGTTTGAAGACTCCACAAGCGAGTTGTTTTGATTCATTGGTACCACCTTGAGCTGATGGGACTTTATATTAAAATTTATTCCTTGCTCTAGGGAACAGACCTTTCCTTGATGGGTCTTCCCGTGACTGTGGCAGTGCTTTTGCTTTAGAGAATCGTCACCTTTGTTGCCTGTCGTGCTCTCTGTAGAATGCCAGCATAAGCTGGTGTTAATCCACCTGGGTTTTGTAATTTTCTTACTATGTGAGAGAAGATGAAGTGACTGGGACAGCCCCAGGGCAGAGCTGTGAGGTGGGAGCAGAAAAGCTCAGCAGGACGGGCAGGGCTCACCTGGGGCTCACAGAGCTGGACCAGGGGCAG
>JAWWTY010000035.1:5155211-5177149 GCA_035222235.1 Margarornis squamiger | reverse complement strand
GCTGTGAGGTGGGAGCAGAAAAGCTCAGCAGGACGGGCAGGGCTCACCTGGGGCTCACAGAGCTGGACCAGGGGCAGGTGGGGCAACATCCCAGAGCTGCACACAAGCCCGTGGTTGGATGGGAAGGCAGCTCAGCAGCTCAGGATCAGCACCAGGGGTGCAGTTCCAGGCACAGACTGCCCTGGAGCTCAGGCTGAGGCTCCCACCCGGCTCTGCCTGAGCTCTGGGCAGCTGGAGGGGACCAGCCCCTCCTGAGGCCTCTCTGCAGTGTCAAAGCTGGGCTGAGCCCCTGTGTTTGAGCCCTCTGGAGTGTGGGGTTTGTTCTTTGGGCAGGATCAGAGATCCATGATGTGCAGAGAAGGCCCACCCTCTGCCCCTGCTGTCCCCCACCCCGGGCTCCTGGGACAGGGGATGAGACAGCACAGCTTCCACAAGGATGCTGCACCAGCAGAGCCCCTTGGAGGGCTGCCCATGTCCCTGGGGCCTGCAGGTGGGGTTCCTTCAGGGATCAGAAGGCTGTGGGAGGCTGGAGGTGAAGCCAAACCCTCCATTGTGGTGCACAAAGAACAGCAGCAGGTCAAGAGGAGGGTCAGATAGACAGACATTGCTCTGGAGGAGCAGAAGACCTGGAAGCAGTGCTGGCCTTCAGCATTAAGGTCCTTTCTTAGCTGCTTCATTGGTTCTTCAGGGTTGGGCAAGAGAATAGAAAACCACACCAAAAAAACCCAGTAAAACGAGAAAGTGACAGTAAAAATGCTTTCCCTCTGTATTTGGTGCTTTGGCAGCCATGGCTGGACTCCCCTGTGCCCTCCTGACCCCCAGCCCAGGAGGGACAGCAGGGCAGGGGATGTTTGTAGGTACAAACCTACACAGAGCTTGGTTGTTGTCTTCCATTTTTCACCCACACCTTCCCCTACCTCAAAACTGGGCTTTAAGAAGTGCCTTTTTTAGCTTTGGCTGGAACCCAGATGGACACTTGTGAGAGGAACTGGTGCCAGGACAGGAAAATCTCGGCAGGGCTTCCAATTTCTGGTTAAAAGGCTGGTTGGCCCTCAGCACTGGGGAGGCTTTACACAACGTGCTGGGAGGAACACAGTGATTCAACAGTGTTTCCAGTTAAGAAAGTTATTAACTATCCCTGGCCCTTCCTCTGCAAGCAGCAGCTGTTCAAACCAAAACTTGAGCAGCTTATCTAAACCAGGTGGCATGAAAGGAACTCGAGTGCGTGGAGGGAAATAAGTTTTGTCTCCAGGCAAACAGATCGTTGCAGAGTTTATCTGTGGCTCCAGCCAGAGAGCTTTGGGAGAGCCATCCAAGGGACCTGGAACAGCCTGGTAATAACACAGGATAGCAGCAGAGTGCCTTGTCCCAGCTGGAAAGCTGGGATATGGTTTTGGGATAACAGCAGTGCTGCCCTGTGCAGCAAGGCCCAGGTATGCAGAGGCTGGGCTGGTGCTCAGTGACATTGGGCTTTCTGTTCCTGCCAGGCTGGCAGTGCTGGGTGGGAATTGTCCTTAAACCCTGCCAGGCTGGCTGGGAGCTGAACACCCTGATCCTCACCCGCTGAAATGAAGCAAATTTGTTTAGTCTGCTTGAGCAACCAGCATTCCTGGGGTCACATAAAAATTCCCCACGAAGCACATGGAGCAGCTCAGCCACTAATTGCCCAACTTGGCCTTGGGTTTGCACAGCCCATTTTTGTGCAGCATCCCTGGGTCTGCAAAGGAAAAAAGAGAGAAGGAATTAATGGGTATTGGCTAGGTTCATAAAAAACCCCAGACACTGAAATAAGACTGTTTTACTCCTGATACACAGCAGGAAAAAGAGTGTTAAGGGAAAGGTTTAAGATCTGCAGGAGCTTCCACAGTTTTCCTGTTTCGTTTTGCAGTGGGTATTTTCAAACCCTAAAGAGGGTGGCACAGGGATTTAACTCCCTGTTAAGACCTGGAAGACTTTGGGGTTTATAAATATAAGGGGCAGTAATTGCAGAGTTTTATATATTTATAAGGCACTGTATTTATATTGGTGTCTTAATAGGTATTAAAGGTACAGACAGACTTGCTGCAGGAACAATTCCCCAGGATAGCTGGTTATTCCCTGCAATTTACAGGGAAAAATGTATGACAAATTGTGTCTGATGATGATGGTGTTGTGCTCTCCTCCTGAGTCTGCTCTTGAAAGGTCTGTGACATAAAAAATGCAGTAATTCTAAAAGCTATTTTGCTTATCATTTCTGAGGAAGTTCAAAATGGAGCAGGGATTGGGGTGATTAGGAGGTTGTCATTACCTATCATTTTCAGAGTGGCCTATTGGAAAAAAAAGAAAAAAAGGCATTTTATGGCATAATCTTTTTCTTTTCTGTGTTTAAATTTCACTCAGAATGGCTTTAGAAAATGAATAATACTCGATGTACTTTTCTGATGACTTCCCATATTTATCTAATAAGTGTTGGAAAATCACTTTGGGATCAGAATATGAAGTAAAAAGCAACACAAACCCACTCCTCTCCTGTTCAGGGCTGCAGTTTGACAGCCTGACTTCCTGAAGACTTACTGCAAACCCAGCAGCTTTGTGTTCATGTGCTCCCTAAGAGTTACCCAGGGGTCAATTTTTAGCCCAGCAAAATACTTGCAGTAAATAAAGGTGTGTCTGCTGTGGGCCCAAGGTGGGGTTTAGCTGTGCTTTAAGGCACACCTGCAGTAGTTTTTTGTCTCAGAGCATCTGCCTTGCCTGGGTGAGAGCCCTGTGGGTGCTCCCTGGCAATTCCAGGGGCTGCCCATGGCACAAACCATCCTGGGAGTCTAGAATTTAGGATAGTTTTACCTTCTTCTTCTTCTTCCTAAGCTTTTATTTGATGACAATGTTTATGAAGCATTGATAAATACATTTAACTTAGAGATTGAGCTGCTCAAAATTCTGAATTGCCAAAATACTCTTAGACTCTCAAAATACACTTGGCAGTCAGAAGAGCCCTCTCTCCTAGTGAGCTTATTATTTACCATCATCTCAGTGCCTAGGGCTGAGGAATTTTCAGAGAAAAAGCAAAGAAAAGCCCTTGTTGAAGCCCAAAAGTTCCCTTTTAAAGACATGGATCTTCCAAAGCCCTCGTGGTGAAAGCCAATGTGCTTTACCTTTGGTTCCATCAGGTTTTCCTGCTGGGTGCTCTGCTGTCCCAGGCATTGCAGGTAAATTGTGTTGTGCTCACAGGTGAGGACAGAGCTGACAGCGAAGGTGGTTGGGACTTGGGTTTTGGAGGACAACTTTTTTCCATAGTTAAACTCCTGGCCACCCCCAAAGGCCTCTCTTAAAGCTCCCTGGAACCTTGTTCCAGTGAAGAGCATTAAATATCCCCAGTGCTGGGTGGAGTCTTGGCTGTCCCCCCAGCCCAGCCCAGCCCAGCAGAGGGTGATGGATGCTGTTTGAGGAGCCCCTTTGCAGGGCTGGGCTGTTTACAGGAGGTTGTTTGTAGGGACAGGCTGGCAGCAATAAACACCCCATCCCCTCCCACTCTGCCTGTGTGTGTGTTTCAACATCGCTGGCCTTTCCTGACGCTTCCCCAATGGAAACGAGTTCCTGGGGCAGCAGCACTGTTGATGTCCCCCCATCAAATCCTGCTGGGGGAGCTGGTTTTCTGAGGGATCCACATGGCTCTGCTCCTGGCACGGAGGAATTGTGCCCCCTCCTCTCCAGCCTGTGCCCCAAATGTGCTGCTGCTGTTTGCCTCTGGGCCATGGGCATGAGCTGTGGGCCCAGGGAACGTGCTGGCACTGCCCCTGTGCTGGGACCTTCCCTCCCCTCCATAAAGCCCACCATTCCCCAAACTGCCTTAGAGACAATCTTCCCAGTCATTTTATTGCTTGGAATTTCTTGTTGTTAGATCTCTGTTGTGGCAGGCCACTGTTCCCTCTTTGCTCTCCTTCTGAGAGCAGTCTGTGGTCAGTCCATGGTCAGTCCATCTCCAGTCCATCCCTTCCCACCTCTGACCCTCCCTGCGCTCATTTTCACTGCCCTTTACTTTCCTCCACGGGTGAATCTGGGCTGGAGTTCAAACAGCAGCTCTGCTGACTTGTTTGGGTTGCCTTAACCAGAATTGACAGGGTTTGCTGTCACTCAGGGCAGATCCACCCCAAAGCTGAATTTATTGCTGTTTCAGAAACCTGAGCACATGATGCTTGACCCCAGCTTGCCTTGGGGGATCAGTGTGGGGTAACTCTGTCAGTGCTGGGCTCTGGGGGTGCTCCTGCCCCACTTCAGGTAACACCTGAGGCTTCTTTCTGTCTATTTTTAAACCACTTGCTTATTTGTTTTCCCTCTTCAACTCTCCTGTTGAGCGAGGGAAGAACTCTGTCAGCTGTAAAAATATTTGACTATACTTTGCAAATATGTTTATTTGTTTGAACTGAGAAATACTGTCGCTAGAAAAAGGCCGAGTGGAAGATGATGAGCACCAGTGATGTCTTGTGGTGTTTAGTCACATCAGGGAGCTTTATTTGTGTGAAGGGAGACCAAAATTTTAAATTATTCAGCTGAGGAAGTTTGTAGATCCTATTAAAAGACCTGCTTTGCTTTGGAAACACATTAGTGTGTTGGTGTTATAAGAAGATAAATGTATTTAAGTGTCTGGGCTAAATGGGGTGAGTTCCAGGGCAGCTGGAGGTGGGCACTGATGGGTTTGGGCTCCTGGGGTTTGCTTTCAGTGCATGCCTGGTCTTTGTTTAGTCCAGGCTCCCAGTGTGGATCCTGCTCCCTGGGGGGAGGTTCCTCAGCCTCTGTCATGTTTTCCAGGGGGGAATTGGCACTCCTTGGGCTGAGCCAAATCTGAAAGGGTGCTGTCTTTATTTGCAGTTTTGGTAATCTGCAGTGACCTCTGGATTGGGCAATGACCACGTCTGCGCTCAGTGCTCTCAGCTCTCAGGGTTTAGCTCCTCCTTGGTGACTCCTGGCAGGTGATTTACCCCCTGACCCTGTTGGGTGTCCCTTATCTCCCTTCCTCTGCCACTTAATGAGGAAGAGAGCTGATTCCATAGGCAGCATCACTCTTTACAGGTTTCCCACTGCTGTTGGCACTCACTGCTCTCTTGGGCCCCTGGATTTCACAGTGTCACTGAAACTGGAAAAGATTTAGTCCACCTTGTCACCAGCCCAGAGCACTGAGTGCCACATCCAGTTGTTCCTTGGACACCTCCAGGGTGTCCAAACCTCCCTGGGCAGCCCCTTCCAGTGCCTGGCCACCCTTCCCCTGAGAAATTCCTCCTGCTGGTGTCCAGCCAGCCCAGTCTGTACACACAGACATACCTGCCCTTCTTGCACTCAGGGACCTGGGGGGTGTCTGATGGGTTAAGGTGTCAGCAGGCAGGGATGTGCTCCAGTCTGTGGGGTTGTTTGGAAAGAAAAGGGAATAAAGGATAAACTCATTGGATGCTCAGAATGGACATTCTTAACTCATAGCTGTTGTTTGAGGTCACTCCTTTGTGCAGCTCGTGTGTGGAAATCCAGAGGTTCTGTGCAAGGGAAAACTGTCTGAGGATTTCCTGCTTAAAAAGGGGAAAAGAAGTTGTTATTATATTCTGATATTATATTCTTCCCAGTCCTGCTCCTGAAACAGAGCCTTGTAGATGGTGCAAGGCACTCTGCTAAAAAAGTAATTAAATTTGTACTGAATAACAGTTTCTGCTTTTGTGATCTGCATAATTCTCGTGTTGAATCCAACAATTCTTTTTTGTTAAGAGTTAATGGAAGTGGGTTTAAGGGACTCACTCATGTAAAGGACACCTGGTAGCAGGGGGAATAGGGAAGCACTAGCTGTGATTTGCAGGTCACTGTGGGCAGAAATAGGTGCATTTAACACATGTAAGAAAGAAGGAGTAAGGGGGGAAAATACTCTAAGCCACTTTTTTGTCCCTTATGTTTTGGTTTTGCTTGTTTTATTTGTTGCCTAAAAGTACAGCTTAGACCTTTATTGATTACCTGCCCTGTGTGAGGGAAAACAGGAGCTGCACTTTGGGTGCCTTTCCCCCAGGAAAACACAGATCTGTGGGTTGCTCATGGTGTGAACTGGAAGGTCTGAAAGGCACCTTGTCCAAAAAAAGGGTAAAACAATGAGACAAAACCACTGGCACCACAAACTGTTCCCTGCCATCCACACACGTGCTTGAAATCCACTTCCAAGACTGCCCTGGCTGTGAAGGGTGTTCCCGAAGCCACCACTGTGTGACTGCTTTTATGAGGCTGTACTTAGGGAATAGGTATTTATTACCTGCTTTTCTCTCCTTATTCTCACTGTTATTGCACTCAAGCTATTACAGGAATAAGGTGCAGAAAAAAGGTGCCTCGAGCGTCTCCAGGGAGTCCCTTTGTCAGCTCAGTGATCCCCCAGGGCATGGACTGGGCTGGCTCCAAGGGAAATGGCTGGAATTTGGGGGGTTCTGGGCCAGGGCACTGCAGGTGGAGACAAGATTTGATGCCCACACTGTCCAAGGACTCCTCTTGCAGACAACCAGGAATTGTTGCATTTCATGGGATCTCTTGAGGAGAGAGACCTGCAAACATATGGAACCCATTGCCTGGGCAGGCCGGGCCAGGTTTATTTGGACACATAACGAGCTCTGGGAGGGTTTCAATCCCGGCATTGTAACCAGGGCTGGCAATTGGCTTCTGCTGCCTTTTTGCCCTTTCTTTTCTTTTCTCACCCTGGGCCATATGTGGGTTTAGCTGTGCTGGTTTTCTGGAGCTATCAAAGTTGTGTGGAGCAATTTCAGAGCGCTGGGAGTCCATAAAGCTGGGTCCTTGTCGATCTCGTGAAATGTGGGGCTTTTCTTGCAGTTGGTCTTGCCCAAATTGCACCCAGGCCTGAGGCTCATAATATACTGGTTCATAAACATAGAGTTTAGCAAGACCCATTAAAAAAGCAGGATTATTTCTCTGTGTATTATTTTACAGAGTTAGTCTTTGCTTAAGGGATGCTGTAGCCTCACATTCTCACTCGTGAGAAGCCATTCCTAAAGACCTTCACGAGGCAAATATTCTTCATGGGAAAACATTTTCTGACTTCCTCAGAAATCAGTCTGTGTGGACACAGAGAAGGTGCTGATAGAACAGATTTTTACCTTGGTTTGGCTTTGTTTTCCAATAGACAGAGTAACAATCTAGGAGCCAGAATATTTTTGAGAGATGATAGATTCCTTCATTCCTAATATCTGAGATCAAAATAACCTCAGAGCTCAATCTTTATCTTTTTGATAAAGCTCTGCTGGGATTGTGAAAATGGAAAACTATTGTGTGTTTCCCCCCTTAGTGCCCTTTCCACCTGCATTTCTCAGGATTTTGCAAACCCTTGAAGGACGTGCAGTGGCTTTTGGGGGTGGTTTGTCCAGCACTAGGTCCAAGTTCTCTGCTCCCAAACCCTTTGCAACATCTTCCCACTGTCTGGAGTGGTTTGGGCAGGGTTGTGCTTGGGATTTGGCTGCTCCTGGACAGACAATTCCAGCTCAGATCCCACTTCAGGAACCTTTTTATGTATTGGTGTTGGCAGGGGTAACTCCAATGCTGAGCTTAATTTTGGGCTGGGTTTGCCTTCCGTGCCCAGCTCCTTGTCCTGCTGAGGGTTCCAGGCTCTCCAGGCAGGGCATGTGGGCAGGGACACCCTTTGGGAAAGGGGGCACTTGGTTTGGGAGCCTTTGGAGTCCCTGAGCCCAGACTGGGCTCGCAGAAGCACGAGGCTTCAGCCAGGGTTGGGGCTAAGGGGGGTGAATGCTATCCCCAGGGAAATCCCGTGGGGAAGGAACCCTTCTCCTGCTCTGACCTCCCCAGGGAACACCCTAAATCCCTCCTGGCCTTCTGTTCCTCAGGGGATTGAAACATAATTTGTTTCCAGTGGACCGATTTTACCCCCTCCCACCTTCTTTGATTGCATGTTGGTCAGAGCATTTTCCTCTCAGCCTTGAGTTGCTCTGAAGAGCCCTCTAAGAGTTCCTGCAGCTTCCATCCCTGGGAATGTGGATCCATCCAGCTCCTCTCCCAGGCTGTCCCTCCACAGTGAGGCTGCTGCCCCAAACCTTCATCTTAATAACAAAAGGAGGCTTTCCCTGTAGAGCAAATCCAATTTTACTGGGATGGCAATCCAGGGCTTCCATGGAGGACTTTGTCAGGCTTAGACACTGCTGGCCAAGGAGTGGATTCACTGGCCAAACTGCCCCTGGAGTTTCATGGAATGCCCTTTCCAGGGCAGCCTTGGCACTGCTGTCCTCTGGGATCTGTGTCTTGGTTTGTGTTGCAGCTCCTGCTGTCTGGTGAGCGTTTCTTCAGGATTCTAAGGGAGGCAAATTGCTGTGCTGGCTCTGGGAGCAGCTCCTGGAGCTTCTGAGCTCCCTGCCATGGCTCCTGAAACTCCAGGATTTGTGCTGCAAAGCAGAAATCCTGGGGAGGAGGATGAGCACAGTGTTACTGTCACTCCAGGTTTTCAGCAGAGGCCACCTGGGGATTATTGTGTTACTTCTGGTTTACTTCACTCAGATTTGTGAAACAAGTTTTGGATTTGACCCTCTCTTGGCTTCCATGACTGGGATGCTTTGTGGCTCTCATCCCTAAACACTTCTAAACTTGCTCTTGTAAAGCTTTACACCCTGGTAGGTGCTGTTTGTATAAAACAGTGGCTGTAAATAAAGGGTGTGAGGTGGTGGCAGTCAGGTCAGTGCCCACCAGGCATCTTTACCCCTTGGGGGTCAGGAATTGTTCCCCTTTGGGCTGCTCAGAGGGCATTTTTAGCATCATTATATGATTTTAGGGGGTAATAAAATCTTGGGAGTTGTTGAACTTTGGAGAGAGAAGCATAAAATCACAGGATTGTTGGGGTATAGAAGGGACCTTAAAGCCCATCCAGTGCCACCCCTGCCATGGGCAGGGACACCTTCCACTAGCCCAGGGTGCTCCAAGCCCCGTCCAACCTGGCCTTGGACACTTCCAGGGATCCAGGGGCAGCCACAGCTTCTCTGCCCACCCTGTGCCAGGGCCTGCCCACCCTCCCAGGGACAATTCCTTCCCAATATCCCATTTAAACCTCCTTTCAGTTTGCAACTCTTCAGCTCTTGACTGAATAATATCTGTGGAAAAAAATTCAGAGTGGCTTACCTGGAATAAACACAGTGATATAATTTATTAGGAATTTTTAAGTGCTGCTCGGTGTTAAAATTGAGGAGTTTGAACAGGCAGGGGCTTGATGGAAACAGTTAGATCATCTTTCCCAGTTAGCAGAGCTGGTCCTGTGTAGGTGGACTCTTTAAAATGTAAATCAGGCTAAAATGAGCTGTTAAAAGCATACTGTGAGTAGGATTTGTTGGATTTGTTTGTGATCAAATAACGCGGGGATTTGGGAAACAGAAGAAGCAAAAATCCCTCCTTTGTGGATCGTTTTCGAGCAGGGACAGAAAGGTACTCTCTGTTCCCTTGGGAGCTGCCCCTGCTGCACACCTGGAGCTCAGCCCAGCTGGGATCCTGCACCGCATCCACGGCCCTTCCAAGGCCTTTGGAGAGGGAATTCAACCACTTCTCCATCCCTGGGAAAAGTCAAGTGTGGTGCCTGATGATCCCACAGTTGGGAAAACGAGCTGCAGCCAGATGGGCCTCGGCTTTTATAGGGAAGCTGTTTAATTATCTGCCTTTCTCCTGCCTTTATGGGCTCACAACGTGAGAGTTTGAAGGAATTAAGTGTTTTATTAGACTGACTGTCGTTATTAATGGCATTACAGGGCAGGTGGTGCTTTTAAATCAAATTTGGCTGCTCCCACAGTGGTTGTGTTTAGTGCTTTAGGGAGGGGGATGAGGTGAAGCTGAGGATAAACTGGGCAGTTCCAGCACCAGTGTCAGTGCCTGGGTAAGAAACAGGGTAGGAAGCTCCAGATTCAAGTGCTCCTGAAACCCCTCTATGTCTTTTTGAGGGCTTTACATCCTGTTCCTTGAGTGCACAGCACGAGCTTTAATCTGTGACCCTTTGTTATTATAAGGATTATTTGGTTTGGTTTGTGGAAAAGAACCATAATTCCCGTGACTGTCAGAAGAGTGATAACTCCTGTGAGTGTCAGGAGCCAACCTGTGCTGCTGCTTCTGTTTCTGAACTCTGTCTGCAGACTGTCTTGCAAAAATGCACTTTATTAACACACTCACAGCCTGGATAGTGGGAGGTGTCCCTGCCCCTGGCACGGAGTGGGATGAGATGGGCTGGAAGGTCCCTTCCAACACAGCCCATTCCAGGATTTCAAACTTTCTTGCCAAAATGGGATCGATCAGCCCTCCTGTGGCATGACCTGCATTCACTCAGCCATCCTTGTCTCCTCCTGTGGCTGTTTAACCTATTAAGGCTTGCAGCGTGTGTTTGGAGATAATGGGGTGTGTGGAACAAACCCCTGAATTGCTGTGTGGGTTTGTGACAACTGCAGGAGGAACAACGGAGGGGTAAGTTCAAGCTGGAATATTAATGACATCCAGAGCAAACAACTGCCTGTGCATTGCAAAGTAATGGAAATATCTGTTTTGAGAAATTACCCCAAAATCTCTTTCAGCCTGTGATAATGATAATAAAATACTGTTAAAGTGCAGTATAATTAGTTCATTTTTAATTTAAATTCTGTGCAGTGGGCACCAGCTGAATGGCTGAAGAGTACTGTTTTCTGCAGGCTGCCAAAGAGCCTCCCCCCGGTGCATCCCCAAACTCTGCCGTGGGATCAGGGCAGCCTGAGCCTGGGTGTGGGCACTCCTACCATCCTCCTCCAGGCTCCTGCATTCTGCTGTAGCTCCTACCTTCAGCTCTCCAACTTCCAGCACTGGCTTTGTCTCTCTGAAAACTTCTTGACTGAAAAAATAGGAATCTGAACTGCAAATGCCTCCCTTGCATGCGGGGCAGACTTGGTGGGAGTGTTTGAAACTCTGCATATCCTGCCAACAAGTTCTGTCCATGGCAGGAAAGTGCAGGAAGAATTAACTGATAAATTGTACAAGGTGCTGTTGTCAGTGTGGCTTTGTGATCCTGCAGAGCCTGTGAGGGGGTTGGGAGTTGCTGGTGCCAGCCCTGCCAGCCTGGGTCGGCGCTCCTGCAAAGGGCACCTTGAGCTGCCTCGCAAGGTGGGACCTGCCCGGGGCTGGTACCCAAAGCTCCCCCAGCTCTCAGGCACAGCCTGGCAGGTTTGGGTGGCACTGGCTGAGCTGCTTCTCCAGCCAGCCCAGAACTTAAGGAACTGGCTTCTCCAGCAGCAGGGCCTATGCTGGAGCACAGCTGTGCAGGGCCAGGCTCTGTGTGCAAGGCTGGCCTGAAACTCTGCCTTCCCAGCCTCAAACCCCACAGTGGGCAGCTGTGACACTCGGGCTGTGACAGCACAGAGCTGATGACCCCTGGGAAGCTTTGCCATCCCCCAGTGTCCTGCCTCAGTTCCATCCACTGCTGGGGGTCCTGAGCCCAGGAGGGTTTAACAGGTCTGCCCTGCAGGACTGCTGGGCACCATTCCCAGTGGTTCAGGGTGAAGCTGGAGCAGGCAGGTTGGGGTGCAATCCTGAGTTCTGCCAGTGGATTGCTCTGTGTAACCTCCTGCCCACCCTTCTTTGTGGTGTCCTTCCCCAGGCTGACAGGGGAGATGCTTGGAGTGCCTCCAGCCAGCAGGACACCCTGGAGGCATTCGTGTAGTCATTCATGATTTATGGCCTTGGGAACAAAGGGCTTACCTTTCTCCAGAAGTAAAAGAAACCAAAAGCAGCGGAAAGGCCAGAAAATGAACAGTGGCATGTTTCTGCTTTTAAATCGAATGAGAAATCAACAAAACAAAACATGTAGGACTGATCTATGAAACAGAGTTCCAGCCAGTCTTAGGTTCTGCTTCTGGTATTATTATTATTATTATGCTCTTATTGTCCCTTCATAAAGCAGCTGTAAAAATTATTTTCTCTGTGTGGATTTTTTGATTAAGCTCTTTTAGCCCTTTTTTTTTTTTTGTCTTTGGCTCCCAAAACTTGACAACCACTTTATATGAGAAGAGAGACTTTTGTAACCACTGTTGGTTTGTGTTGTAGCTCATTTTGTGCTATAAACACACCAGCATTCCCAGGCCTCTTTGTACTCGTTTTCCTTTAGGCAGTGCTCAAAAAAAGCCCAAATGTTGTTGTTTGAAGTGTTTGGGAGTTATTTCTGGCAGAGAACTTTTGCTTGATACCTCCAGTATCAGCCACCACTTCCATACCTGGGGATGTTTGATGGATCCTGCAGGGGTTTTTCTCTTCCAAGCCAGGCTTTGCTTCCCTCTGCAGCAACATCTGGTTTTGATATAATGAGGAATAAAGCTGAGCACTTCTTCAGAGCCATGCTCTATTACAAATAGCTTCAGAAATCTTCTACTGCTCAGTAATACAGTTTAGTTTGTTTTATAGAAAAGTCCTCTGCAGGTTTCACTTAGTCAAACCCTGAAAGCTTCCTCTGCCAGTCCTGCTATTTTGTGTTGGAGCCTTTTTTATTGGCTGTGCTCTCAGGAATTAGCAGTGCTTATTCCTCATTATGGGAGGGCTTTCCCATACCCTGTCCTCTTGTGTGTGCTGTTACTGCTGTTCACACACAAGAAAGCTCTTACCAGGGCTGGGCTTTTTTTTTTTTTGCTTAAATTCAGATGAATCAGCTGTGGCAGCAGTTGCTGTTTGAATCATTTCCACCGAGGTCCTGTCTGAGCATCCCCCCCAGGGCTGAGAGGCCGTGCCTGTGTAGGTGTGACAGGGGCTGTGCATGGTCCTGGGCACCACAAGCCATCAAACCCAGGCAGGGCAGGGGCTGTGGGGCTGTCCCTCCCCTGCACACCTCGCTGGGCAGGGCACACTCTCCTCTTGCTCTTTCGAGAGGCCATTTGCTGCGTTTTGTCAAAAAGAAAAGCCTCCCTTCCCTCCTCCCCTTTTTTTAAAGCTCTCCAGGTCCTGTGAATTATTAAGATCTGTTAGCACAGTTGCTCTTTCTTGGGGAAATTGGCTGTCAGAAGTAGCAAGAGAGCTCTTAGAAGTCTCTTTGCTTTTGATGAAGTGGAGCACTTGGATGGGGAACAGATCCCAGATTTTCTGTGACAGCTCCTGGTTTCTGCACAACCTGTGAGCAGGGGAGGGCTCTGAGCCGTGGCTGTGCAAGCACAGGGGTTTACCCTGGCACAGTGGGCACACACCCCCAAGGGCAGGGGGTTCCTGCTGGCTCTTCCCCTGTGGAGTGGAACCTACAGGGATACAGCAAATACTGCGTCCCATCATAACAGGATTTGTATTTGCCACCTATGGATCAAGTCAGAGTCCAAATTCTTTGCAATGATGAAGTGCTGGGTTTGATAATAATCCTGGTGAGGCTCACAATGCACGGCTTTGCTTCTCTGTAGAACCAAGAGCCTGGCAGTGCCCACTGTCTTTGGCCCAGTGTCCTTCTCTCCTCCAGGAGTTGGGGCCCAAAGGCTGCACAGGGTTCCTTTCTCTGCCAGGAGCTGTGGTACCTCCCCCGTCTGGAAGGTGATGAATATTCATTTCCCTGAGAGCTTCTGGGAGAAATGTTTTGAAGTTTACCTCCTCTTGAAGCAGGTTTTCAGCTCGGAGGATTAGCCTGCTTAATTAGCATACATTAGCATATCTGACTTGGTGTGCCGTGGAAGGAGCTTTGTTTGTTGGTGTGAAATATGTTTGAATTTTTTAAATGGAGTATTTTGTTCTTGCTGGACAGTTTTGGCCTGGGCCAAATGGAGAAGCTGGAAAGACCACGGAGTGAGCCTTCAAAGGGGCAGCTGGATGTAGAGATCTTGGAATTTTCAGGGGTCAGTGCTGTCTTCTGGACTGCACTTGGACTAACTTGGGGCTTCTGGAGTGTTTTTGGTCTCTGTGGTGGAGCATCAGCTGAGCTGCTGGGCTGGGAGAGAGATGGTCCAAGGCCCAGGTGGTATCTGAGGTTGGGAACGCTGTTTCTTCACAGTTAATCTTGGATTTGAGGCCAAATGGTGCACCTGAGATGGAATAAAATCCTCCTCCTGTGACCATTGTGGTCTGGGGCCAACAAAGAGGCTTTGGCAGGAGGTGATGGGGGGCCTGGTGGGCCAGGAGCTGAGTGTGAGTCATGTGCCCTGCTGGAACATTGCCTGCTGCCCTGGGAATTGGTGATTCCCATCAGGCACTGGGGGAGCTTCTGAGGAGGGAGGTTCTTTCTCTGGATACGCCCAAGAAAAATGAAAACCAACAGAAAAAGTCCCCCACATGGACAGAAGTTTCCATTATGTGTCAGTGTTTTGGTTTTTTTCCTCCCAAAAAGGATGTTCAGACACTGGCACAAGTTGTCCAGAGAGATGTTGGGCTCCTCATCCCTGGGGATGCTCCGGGTCTGTGTGAGCAGCCCTGCCCAAATTCTGCTTTGGTTGCAGGGATTGGCCTGGGGAGCTTCCCAGTCTCAGTTTTACTGTGATTCCTCTGCTTTTAAAGCCTTTTTGGGAGGCAGCTCCTCACCTGAGCGACTGAGGGGCCCAGAGCAGGTGCTGAAGGGAAGAAGCTGCCAGTGCTCTGGTTCAGTGCAAGGGGGATGAGAGCACATGGACAGAATTGCCTTCTGGGCCACATGGTGCAGCTCCCCCCTTTTATCCCACCCTGTTCTCTGAGCTAGGAATGTATTTCCTGTAGGATTTCACTCAAAGAAATGAAAGCTCTCTGATCTCTCACTTTGCTACTTGAAGCTGTGGGAACGTTCTCTGGTGGTGGTGCCTTGTGCTCTGACCCCTTTTTATACCCCCAAAAGTGTTGTTGCCATTCCATGGCACAGCCTTTGCCATCCCTCTGTCCTTTCCCACTTGTTTTCTTCCCTTTGGCTGGGCCACAGTTGCTTTCTGTGGGAGCTCAGAGTGCCAGTTCCCTGCAGTGCAGCAGGCAAGGCTCGAGAAGAGGTAAATGGAACAGAAAGAGGGTTTGATGCAGAGTTACACAAAACACATCAAATTTAAGGGTCTGGGGGCACTGACAAACCCTGCAGCTGTAACTGCAGGAGCTGCCCTGTCTCAGGGCTGTTACCTGGGCATGTGCCATCCTGGCAGGGCTGGGTGTGCTGGCATGGACCTTTCCCTCCAGGAATGGATGCTGTGGCTGCCTCAGCTCTGCAATCTGAACCCCAGGGTGTCCCACTGCTCCCAATGGAATTTAGAATAAAGACACTTTGAGGGGACTTTATCCCTGACGAGGCTTCATCTGCTGATTTGGCAGTGGTGGGGAGTTTGTGTGAGATCCTGGATGCCAATTCATTCTCCACCTAGAAGTTCCATGGTAGAAAATGAGAGGAAGTTGGTAAGAGGGAGAGAATAATTTGTGAGATATAATCAAGCTATTTTTCTTGTAGCATGTTATCTGCTTCCTTTTGGAGGAAAATATTTCCTCTGAACTATCATCATATGAAGGTCCATCGTGGGATTTTATGCTCTGAAACCAAAGGCTGCTCTGGGGGAAGTTGCTAATTAGGCAGGAATGGGATTTAACCTGTCTTATCTTTAAGGGCCAGTCCATCCTGTCATATCTCCACTCAGTGTGAGAGCAAAGTGTGGGACCCTTTCAATACACTGAATCAAGTCCTGCCTCGGTCATGTCAAACAACATTTTGCAGCAGTTTTGGGGCCAGAACTTGTTGTTCCTTGTTTTCAGGCAGGTCCTTGAGTATCCAAGGGAAAATGGTGTGATATCTCCAGTAAGATTGCTTGGCACACATCTGTGTGTGATGGAAAGTTTGGGAAAGCAAGGAGTAATTAATTCTTCCTGAAAGGAGGATGGCTGGGTTTATGTAGTGCAGGCAGGGTTAAATAAAACCATATTCATGTTTGGGGAAACTGCAGATCCAGTTTTATCAACCCATAAGGATTTTGGAATCCCCTGTGCTGTGAATTAAACCTCCTGCAGGAGCTGTGCCAAGGCTGCATCCTGGGAAGGAGCGTGATCTCTGAGGGGAAATCCTCCCCATAAAGCCAGGCTGGGGTTTGGATCCCTGCTGTGATAAATGATGAAACAGCTTAGGGGAGCTCTGTGAAATGCAGGGTTACCTGTCCAACCCCTGGTGCTGGGGGCACAGGGAATGGTTTGGGGGGCAAAGTAGCAGGTTGGGAACTGAGAGGGGCTGGGTTTGGTTCTTGGTGGGCTCTGCTGGGACTCCCCCAGGAGGGCTGTGCTCCTGTGTCTGAGAACAGCATTGTGAATAGCAGGCATGTGAATTATTTATTCCAAGAAGGGTTAAAAGATCACTGTACTTTATGTAGACATAACAGTGCACTGGGCTTTAAATGAGATGGCTTTGCAGTTGGGGAAGGGGAAAAATTCACTTTGGGGTGACCCAGAGCAGCTCCAGATAGTCCTGAAACCTGGATTATTAGAGGCTAATTAAAAATAATAATAAAAGTCTTTTATCAATGTTTGTCTTCCCCCAAAGCCCAGGTACAGGTGGCACTGTGGGGAGTGCTTGGAGCTCAGCCCACTCCTCTTTCTCCCTCCCAGTTTGCTTTGCCAGCTTTGTGTCCTGCCACCAGTTTCCAGTGGAACTGGAAGGTGTGCCTGGTTTTGGAAGGGAAGGTAGGGCCAGCAGTTTAAATCTGAGCCATATTTCCTCGGGAATTCTGGATTTACCCAGTGGTTTGCTGGCTGATTGATCTCCTTTCCAGAGGTAACCTGGAGGTGAGATCCAGGGGGAATGTTTCTCCCTTAGCTTGGACACTTGTTGCCCTCACTGTGTAACCCTTGGGGAGTGTCTTTGGGTGCTGTAAAGAATTTAATGAGCTGAGATAATGAGTGGAAAACACAAAGTAAATACAAGGGCAAAACCTCAGCTTAATAAATGGATAATCTATTCCATTTCAACTCATTTGAATAGTATGTGGCTGTGTAAATCCTAGCTGTGAACTGTGGCACCAGGGGAAGGGTGAGCATGTAAAACTGGAGCTGTTCTTCTCTTGCTCTGATTTAACAGCACCTGAACCTGGTTTATCACTTGAGAAACACCTGAATGCATAGATGGCTCTGTGAAATGAGCAGATTTTGGTGTCATTGTAGATGGAGTTGTTGCCTGACAACCACCAAAATCAATATAACCCCCCAAATAATTGAATAATTGAATTTGTTGTTTAGATGGAAGGGTAAGGCCCAGCTGAGTCACTGCTGAGTTCAGGAGTCAGGTTTATCTGGAATTCAGGAATTGATTCTGAGCTGACAGGGGCTCTCTTTCAGTGCTGCACTGTGGATTACAACTTCAGATCTTCCTACTAAAGCCGTTTTCCCAGTAACAAACTGCAAGGAGGCCCCAGTGAAACAAAAACATTTACTTGTGCTCTCCAGCAAAGAGAACCCACCCCAGCTAATGGCCATGAGCTCCTCAAAGCCTTGGGGGTGTGTGGAGCTTCTGAGTGATCTCTAAGTCCAAAATCAGGTTGGCCCTTGGGCTGGAAACAAGGAATTGGGATTTATTATTACAAAAAGGAATTAGAAATTATGGTTTGTTTTTCAGCAAATAAGACATTCAGAAAAAACAATACAAGCACTAACCTAATAAAACACTGAAGGCCTTTTTTCCTCATTACAAGCAGAAAATTTGAAGGGCTCAAAAACAGCTCGACTTCCCAAGGTGGAAAATAACAGGGAAAAAGTGCAGTTTTCCTAAGTGGTTGTGGGACCAGGAAAGAAAAAGCATCGTTGGAGGGGGAACCCGAGGGGTGGGACGTGGGGACACTTGTCAGACATCCCTGGCAGCCTCTGGGGTGATCAAACCCAGAGCTCAGCCTTGGCAAATTTACTCTGCATTTGCACAGAATTGCTCTCTGCCTTCTGTGTACTTTTCTCCACATTGTTAATAGTGAGAGAAACGTTATTTTATCAGTGTCTTCTTTCTTTAGACTCCAAATTAGTGTAAATTAATCACAGTTAGTGGCTGCTCCTGCAGGAAGCACTCGTAGGATGGATGGCTTTTGTGTGTGTTTAATATGTTGATACTTCTTGTCAAATAGACTTTCTCACACTGAGTGTTCTCTGAGTAATGGAAGATGAGAGGGGAAGGGAATTAAATCCCATTTATTCAGTGGCTTATTGTTTCTCTCTTTCATCCCTGAAAACCTTGGAAAGATTAATTAATGGATGACAAACATCTCAGCTTTGGATATCCAGCTGAAATACATGGTGGGTCTTAGGGCTCATAATAGATTTATTATTACGTTTGCAGCAAAAAGATATGATATAATGCAAAGTTGGCAGAACCCCCCAAGTCTCCACCCTAATATTGATAAATGGACAAAGAACTGTTCCAAAGTGGATATTCCTGGAGCAGTCCAGAGCCTTCAGCTCCTGGGCTGTGTTCCCAGGAGGAAGCAGAGCAAACAGCCAAGGGGACACTTGGCTCCTGCCTTATTTTGTGCTCCTCGTAACAGCAGAAATACAAAGTTTGTTCTTACAAAGCACTAAAAATGTCATAACACAAAATGTCCTTTTTAGGCCTGCCTGGATGCTCTGCAGAGCAGTTATTTATGTGCTGCAGCTTTTGCCACTGGAGCAGAATTACCATCTTTCAGATATTCAGGGAGTCGTTTCGGAGCCCTTTGGGTGCTCCAGAAACACCACCTTTGTCTGTGCTTGCTGTGGGTGCTCCAGGTGGGGCTGTTTGGGTTGGGGACAGCGCCAGGTTGTGTTCTGAAGGAGTCCTGGTGACACACTCAGTGGTCACACAGTTTGTTTGCCCTTCCCAGAAGGAGATTTCCCCTCTCAGTGGTGTTGGGAGTCCTGGGTGCCCTTGCCTCTGGAAGGAGATGCCTTCAGGATCATCTGAATGTCAGGGTGGACTGGAAGGGGGGCAGTTCCTTCCCTTTGCCTCCAGGTGGGCTTTGCTGCCCCAGCTTCATCCCTGCTGGGGATGGAGGTGCCAGGAGGGACTGACAGCAGAGTGAGGCAAAGCGGGGTGGCAGAATGGAAGAGAGCCAGGGGGAGGGAATGGGACTGAGGGGGCTGTGGCAGCAGGCAGGGAATGGCACCTCTGATGGGGGGTCCCTGTTGAGCTGTCCTGTACCCTGAGCCCTTCACTGAGCCCAGCCTGGTGAGGGTGCCCCAGCCCGTGCCCTCCACGTGGAGTACCCATGGCATGGGGGATGCTTTACCTGAGGACAGGTCGTGTTTTAGGGTGTTTTCATAAGACAGCTACTATTTTCCTTTCTCTGGCACAAGGAGATAAACAAACCACCTTAGAAAGAGAAGAGACCTAACTGTTCTGGTGTCCTTGTTAAGGTTTATTTGAGTTTCCCAGCCCAAGGCTGTGTCCTGTGCAGTGTCCCTGCCAGGGCTCTCCCTCCAGGTGAGCCTGTTGGTGACACCCAGCCCCTGGAAAGTCCTGCTGTGTGGGGTGATCCCCCTGCAGCCTCTCTGTGTGGCAGGAGGGGCCGAGGAGTGTGTTTAGGATCAATGGATTGCCTCTCTTTGGGCTTTAGGGCGATAGGGCCACAGCTCAAACACTGAGTTACTCACCTAAAGCCATCCCTTTGCAGAGGGAAGCAATCAAACACAGCTTTTCCACTTTTAGTTGTTTTAGAGCCTTACTCTTCTTCTAAAGGAGTAAATCTTGGACAAAAAGCTTTGTCTTCTGCATTTTGATTATTTCCCTTAAAAAATACCGTAAGTAGTAAATATTCCATGGCTTTATTAAAACAAAACCCCACCCAAAGGACAAATCCCCAAACCAAACCCACACAAACCCCTCCCACAAACGCAAGGTAAACCCAAGCAAATCTGGTTTTATTTGAGGGATTAGTTTCTCTTTCCTTGTGGCTGCAGCTTAAAGACACAGATCAGGACAGACAATGTGGTTTTGTGGGGAACAGGCAGAATGAAACGTCCCAGGATTTTCTTTGAAACCAGGCTTTCTGTTTATAAATGTTGTAATATTTAAAAATATTTTTATTTGATTTCCTCTCCCTCTTTTCAGATGTGGATATTTTCCTGCATAGTAAATTTAGCTGTGCATAAAACCCCCCTCTGCTTTTGAATCCTTTCAAAGTTAAAAAGGTCTAGTTTTTCAAAAATCAAACTATTCCAGATCAGTTTTAACCCAGATATTTCAAACGTGATTTGGTTTGAGAGAAACAGTTCTGTGAGTGCTCCCAGCAAATCCCTCATCCCTCTGGGCAGATGCCATTAAATAAACATGTGTTCACTACTACATAAGAACATTATTTTTCTAATGTGGCAAGTGCATGACAAGCACAGAAGGCTCAACTGTCAAACTTGGAGAAATATCTGTGGAGCTGATGCTGGGCCTGCTCGGAAAGCAGCTTTTGCATATGCTCTGAGTGGGGTTTTTCTGCATAAAATTCTTGCCTTTTGCTTTGAAATATCCCCTCTAATCTGGGACTGGAATAAGCCAGGAGGTAACAACATCGCTGAGCCCCCTCGGGGGAATGATTGAAAGGAGAGCTGATGCTGGTAAAAAATAGGTGGAGTTAAACCACCTGGTATTTGTCAATACAATTCTCATTCATTTGATTTGATTGAATAATTTTGGAGAACCTTCTCCTTTTTAGACATCCTGAGTGGGCTGAGCAGAGGGAAATAAACACAACCCCCCACCTGCTCCTCTGAAAATGAGATCAGTTGAGCTGCAGCTTGGAAATTGTGAGTTCTGTTCTTTGTAACCCCTCCTGAAAGGGAAGTTCTGCAGGTGCTTACCACAATGCCCAGTTTACTGGACACCACACTCCTTGAGTGAAAAAATAAATATATAAAATACTGTCTTTTAAACCAGAACTTTCAGATTTCTTGTGTTTATAGATATTTTGGCCTGAGTAAATCAGACAGAAGAAATGCAAGGTGTGCTCGATAAAAAGGCATCACGTTCTAGTACCTGATAAAAAGATCTTTAAGCCCAATGTCTTAAATCATTCTCAGTTAACACTGTCAGCCAGAGTGAGAGCAGTGCAGAAACCCCCTGGGGTTAAATAAGCAGCTCTCCTGTTTTAGCTTGTGCAGAGGGGCTGTTGTGAGTGCATGTTGTGGTTCTGCTCTGTGGTGGCTCTGGGTCAGTCAGTGTGGTGGCACTGTCTGCTGTGCTGGTGAGTCTGCAAACCGGGTGAGTTACACTGAAATTAGGGAGCTAAACCCCCCAGCTGGCTGAGCTCCTTGTCTGTGCCTGATTATGGGGGGTGTTTGTCTTCTCTTAGTGCAGTTCTGCTCTGGGTGTTCCTTTCTCAGTCTCTTGGGGAAGGGAGAGGCTTTTCTTTCCCCTCCTCCTGTGACTCCCCAGCAGGAGGGTCTGTGTAGGACAGGCAGGGCTGGAGTGTCCCATGCCCATGGGATGGGGCTGGCACTCTGGAGCTGGGGGTTATCCTGTGAGGGAGGGCATGGAAAGCTGTGAAAATCCCTTCCTGCATCTGTGCATCCCCTCAAACCTGCCTTTCTCTCGTGCAGCCACATGTAGGGTGTGCTCAGGGCCAGTGGGAATTGGAGCCCTTAACTGGGAGTATAAATGTAGAACCTGTTGAGTGTCTGATGTCAAAGGATGGGAACAGGTTGCCTGGAGTTCTCTGTAAGCCCTGAGAGAGCTGCAGGGGTACTTGGGACAAGCTCAGGGGAGAGAAGTGGTTCTAGAAGAACACAAGAAATTCGGGGTAAGAAGTGAAAAATTTTGGTGAAGGGGATCTTGGGCATTTCCAGACCTTTTGTCTATGAATTCTTTTTCATTGTCTAGACTGCAGTTTGCTTTGTGTCCTTAGAGCAGCAAACTCTGCACTGCAAAGTTCAGCAGCAAATGGTGGTTGTATCTGGTGTTTGGAATCATGGAATATCCTGAGCTGGAAGGAACCACCAAGGATCATCCAGTCCAGCTCCTGACCTTGCACAGACACCCCAACAATCCCACCCTGTCCCTCAGAGGATCATCCAAACCCTCCTGGAGCTCTGGCAGCCTTGGG
>JAWWTY010000035.1:5046567-5149724 GCA_035222235.1 Margarornis squamiger | reverse complement strand
TGGGCTGGTGGAAGGTGTCCCTGCCCATGGCAGGGGTGGCACTGGATGGGCTTTAAGGTCCCTCCCAACCCAAACCAGTCTGTGAGTCTCTGAAATGGGAATGGGTAAATAAAATACCAGTGCAAAGAAACTAAAGACAGGCAGTGGGTGGGGGGGTAGGAACAAAAGGTTAAAAGTGAATTACCATGGAAAGTCAAGTGGTGAGAGAGCTGGAGGAACAGGTTAAGATTCCTGATTGGAATGTGGAAGTGGAATCCACAGGCAAGACCTGTGGATTGTTGAAGATGAGATCTGTTCTGTTGTCTGAACTGTGTAAATGTCGGGTGGCATTTGGAAGTGAGTTTGGAAAGGGGAGAACACTTCACATACCACTGTAAGTAGATGAGTTACTCACCCTTGAATTGGCACTTGGATGGAAGGGCCAGAGGACCCCAGAAAAGCAGAGCAGGTTTGGGTTTTTTCCTGTTTGAGCTACCAGAGGAGGAACTGCTCAGGAGCTGAGCAGTGCCTGGGGTTGCCAGCAGGCTGGGGAGCAGCCCAGCGTGGTCTGGAGGAGGGCTGGACAGAGCAAGGAGTGTCCTTGTGCAGGTGGCAGTGGCAGTGGCAGCAGGGCTGGGTGCTGGCTGGTCCCCGTGCCCTGGCAGGGTGTCCTTGGGCAGGCCAGGGGGCAGAGGGGCCTGTTCATCCCCCTCTCCCTGTGTGTCTTTGGACTTAGTTAAATCCACTTCCAGAACAGCTCAGCTGTTTGGGAAAAAGATTAAAGGAGACAGACTAATTGAAAATGAGGGAAATCCTGGATTCTCTTCATTCTAAAGGATGCAAATTGACTGTGAACACTGGGTGTGCTTTATGCTGTATTATGCTTTTCTCTGAGCTCAATCATTCTTTCTCTCCTTGTGTCTATCTACAGATAAAGTAGATTAACTTGCCATAATCTTAACTACTGTTTTAATGAGGCACAGGTAAATTTTGTTACTGTTTATTCCTGAAGTGCTTGGAGAGCAAAGCTTGAGAAATACGTGCAGGTCATACTTTTTAATGGCAATCCACAACCCTGATTTTTCAGAAATGAAAGACTTGCCATTGCTTCTGCTGTGGCCTGTGTGCCATAAATGGAACTGGTTAGTCAGAGAGGAGCTGGAACAGGAGGAAAAGGAGGAGCAAGGTATGTAGGACAGCTGGGGATGTTTTAGGAAAGAGTTCACAAGGTGTTTCCAACCACAGTGAAAAGCTGAATCCTGAGGTGCTGTTCCATGTGTTGCTGAGGAAGTCCCACTGTGCAGGTAACAGCCCAGTAAAAAAATTAAATAAGGAATTTGGAATCTTTTAGGAAGCACTTATGTAGAGAAATGCTAAATTAAAATACACATTTATGTGTCTCTTTTCCCTTTGTGATTTCTGCAAGAGTTGCTTATTCTTAAATATGCATCCTTAGATGAGTTCTTGTTCTTCTCCTGCTTCCAAGGCCTTTCATTTTGTTTCTGCAATGAAGATGTAACAATTTATGACATCACATTAATATCCATGGCAACAGCCTGTAAAGTGAACAACATATTACATTTGCATTGCAGAGCCAGCGGTGAGGGAGACGGCTCCTGGTGAAATATGGATATGGGCAAGAACTCCAGCAGTGAACACAGGGGATGCCTGGGAAGGGCAATCTTTTTGAGATGTGTATCTCAAATTTTGTAAAACTCATCTTCAAAAGGAGTCCCAAGACAGCGAAGCCTGCAATGGCATCACTTTTTTGGGTGGGATAGGAAGTTGTCCTTCCTCCCTGGGCTGTTCCTCTTGTGCCTGCCCATCCACGAGGGAATCCTGCTCAGTGCTCTGTTTGCAGTAACCATCACAGGAGTGATCTTTATAGAGCAGGGCTGGCTCTGAGTTAATAATTGCTATATATATACTCAGCCTTAATTATTATGAGGAAAAAAAGTGCCTATTTGATGGTCCCAGGTAGCCTGTAAAATCCTGAGGCTTGGTTTGTTCCTTTGCAGAACTCCAAAGACTCACACCTTTCCAAAATGCCTCTCCAGGCTTCAGTCACTTGTTTTTCCCATCCCCAATGCCACTGTGTGTCATCCTTATTATTTTTTCCCCTGATACATTCTGTTTATAAATAAGAATAAATAGATTCTTCTAAATAAGAATATGCTGATGAAGAAATTGTTTTTCTGTCCAGACCTGACGGAGCATTTGTAGGGCCAGAGCTGTGTCCCCTGCTCTGGGCAGTCCTACAAATATATATAATTACCTGTTCAGGCGTTGGAGGTGACAGAGATCGGGATTTTCAGGATCTGTCTGAGCCTTCCCCAAGGGATCACTGCACAGATTTGATCCTGGACGCTCTGACTGGCTTATTTTTCAAGGAAGTGATTCTGCTTTTAAAGCTGTTTCATATGGAGGGTTTATTTCAAAAGGAGCACTTAAACTGTCCCTATTCCAAACCTGCTCTCTTCTAATATGTTTATTATTGAGTGTGGTCAGGTTTTTTCCCCCGAAGTTTTATTTTTAGCCTGTGTGATGTCGGCTCCTTCCCTTAATGTGAAAAGCAGACCGTGTGTGCAGAGCCGGGGCCGGGGCCCAGCCAGCTCCCTCTGCTGGCTCCTCTCAGAGGACCAAAATAGCCTGAAAAACCTGCTTGACATTCTGCTGCCTCAGTACCAGAGCCTGCCTTGGCAGAACTCAACACAAAAGCTCTTATTTCGCTCTTAATTCCCTTTCACCGGTGGCAAAGTCCAGGAAGAATTTGCTTACAGAAGAGCACAAAGTATTTTGGCTTCGTGGGGAGCCCTAAAATCCAGGGAAGAACAAACAGAATGACAAAAATATGGTTGTCTTGTCTCTGCCCTTTTGTTCTGTGCCTGTGGTTTTGCAAGTCTCCAAAAAGACGTGTGTGTGAGGGAATGGTTTGCACTGGCACATGTTGAAAAAGAAACTTCATTTCTGCTGTTCTTAATGCCTCAACCCCAGATGCATTCTCAGGTTTTTCCCCAAAGCTGTTGCAAAACTGAGAAACTCACCTTTTCTTTTGAATTTTTCAAAGCACTTAATTTTCAAGCATCAGGTCTGGCCATAACCATTTGTGTGCTGATGTTGGTTATTGCTGAAGTCTCGTCTCTGCAGTATGTCTGAACATTATAAATTGAAATTTACTTTATAATTGATAAAAATTACAAGCTGAAAGTCATATCTGTAAAGATGTAAAGGACCGTGGAAAGGTTTGGGTTGGAAGGGATCTTTGCTTAACTCTGCTACTCCAAAAATCTGCCAGCAGTATTAAATTTGGGGTTGCCTGTTGCTAACTCTCCCTTTCCATTTGTGTTTTTGGTGATTGATGGGTGGGGTTTGGGGGTTTGGGCCCTTCTGCTTCTGCAAGGTTTTTAGTAAACAAATTGCAAAGTCAATTTTGTCGTTCACTGCTCTGTAAAAAATGATAGTGAATTCCAGTAGGGAGGTAGGAAAACAAGCAGTAAAATAACTTTTAAAACCTTATTATGAAGTGGTGGGTAAGATAAAAAAATGTTTGCTCACCCCCTTTTCTAGTTTCAAACAGTAATATGGAGAGGACTTACCTAATTTGTTCCATGTATAATGGAATTAGTGTTGTAGTTCACACTTAGAGCTTTAGCTGGTGTGTGTGTGGCACACGACGTGTTTAAAATGAGGGGCTGCTATAAAAATATTTCCTATAGGCCTTAGTTAAATCAAAGGTTTGTTTTCTCACAATATATCCTTTCAAGTAGGTCAAGGAAAAGGAGATTTTCTAATAAAAATGATTATTTCAATAACCATTTGGTTGAAAAATAAGTAAATAAAGGGCAAGAAGGAAACAGGAGTCTGGAGGGGCTGTAAGCTGTGATACAGGAGCAAAAGCACGTGTGAACTGAGGAGAAATAACCACAAATCTTAATTTCTGTGCAGGAGAGTAAACCCCTGGAAAGGTCTCACTGCTGCAGAGACACTGCCAGAGGTTTATTTGCCTTGAACCTACCAAGATGAAAAGGCAGAAGTGGGGGTTGGAGTGATGTGTGGAATGAGGGTCGGGATGGGTGTAATGCCCAGGTGGGCCCTGAGAATGGGAGGAAATGGGGAGAACTTTGAGGTTGGGAAGGCAAAGAAGAGAGTGAATCAAGTCTGGAGAGTAAAGATTGTTTCTGGGATTAAGAGAGCATAGTAATACTTGTAAAAATTTTAGTTTCCTTTGAATTTTTTTTTTGGGCTGCTTTTATGTCCTTCTGAGAAAAAAAAAAGAGAGAGAAGAGGGAAATGAGAAGGAGCAGCAAATGAAGAGTTCACAGATGTGGGAGGAAATTCTAGAAACTCCCAGGGGTAAAGTTAAGAAAATACTTCTTTCCTCGTGGCATCCTTAGCCCAGAACACTTAGGAGAAGATGGTGAGAATCTCCCCAAACCTTTAGTCTGCTTTCGCTCTGGTCAGGTTATGCTTTTCATCTCTAGGAAATGCCTCTGCAAAGAACCCCAGAGTGGCTTGGAAATCAAACTGCTCAACACAAACACATGGATGGTGGGACAAATGAAAGAGCGTCAGTGGGGGGCTGGGGGGAGTTTCTGGCAAACGAGAGCAGCTTTGTCACTGCAGACAATTCCCCCCTGGCCCTCAGGAGCTGTGTAAAACACAGAAGTGTGGCTCAGGTCTGTTCATCTGAGTCCTCCTCGGGACAGGGCTGGTGACTGCAGGAAGCACTGAGGGCACCAACCGCAGGGCAGATGCTGCTGAGATGGTCCTGAGGTGTAATGGGCAGGACTGCAGTGCTGATCTCACTGCTCTGATCAGTGTGGTGAGCCAGGACAGCCAGAGAAGGCCCCTGGGAATTGCTGCTCAGTGGGAAGGAGGAGAGCAATGGGACAGGTGGGACAGGGACAGCACGCAGCATTCGATGTGTATCTTATAAAAAACAACTCCGTACCTACCGGGAGTGAGGAAGCAATAAAAGGAATACTTTAAGTAGTGCTAACACAATCGAAGTGCAGATAGTTACCTACCATCTGTTTTTCAATAAATAGCTATTATGCTAATTTCTGTTTCAATGCGCAACAATTAAAGCCTGGGAGTATTCCTGTGATATTGAACAGCTGGTGCCTTTGAAGGTTTTATTTATCCTTCTGAAGTGCAACAATTTTAGCTTCATAGCCGAGAGTTTTCGTAGGGAAAATTGCAGTGCATTGAAATGCAAACTGGGTGGGATGGGGTGGGAGCACTGGTGCCCCTGGTGTTCCCAGGTCCTGCTCTGGGAAGGGCAGCTTGGCAGGAGCTGCAGTGGGGATGTGCTGTGCCTGTGCAGTGTGTGAGTCCCTACAGGGGCTCCACTGCAAAGAGATGGGCACACACGGGTCCTCTGAGCAGACTTGCTGCTGCTTTGGTTCCTTCTGGCTTGGGGCAGAGAGCCAGGAGGGATCCTGGGGCCTGGACGAGTAAGCAGCACGATTGCCCTACAATCATAACCAGCACAAGGAAATCAGGTCTCTGAGTGGGTAGAATCTGATTTAGTAATAAGTCAATTTGATCACTAATGACTTCAATGCAGATTTTACAAGGTGATCAATGGCAGGATAGCAATGATCGATCAATAGCGTTGCCTTTAATTGGGTTTTTATGGGCATAATATAGTTTTTCGGAATTAATGTACCATTGCTCTGCATTGTTACTCTTTACCTCGATTTTTGAGAAGAAATGATGCTTCAAAAACGCTGGTTGGTTTTTGAAATATTGTTTTTAAGGGCGCGTTAATAAAAATTCAAATGAAAAATTAAATGCTTGCTTTTAGTAACTGAATTTCTGATTTTGCCAGAGTTGCTTGGCCGTGTGTTTTTAAAAACTGTAGCTCCACCTGGAAAAAGGCCCACATTCTTTGTGTTTCACGGGAACGGGGAGGCAAAATATCAAAGGGTAAGAAGGAGCCCAGAGTGCAGTGAGTGTGAGTCCCGTGGCCAGCAGTTGGGCAGAGTAATCTTCCCTGGCAGTAATCTCCTGGTCCCATGTGTCCTGCTTTCATCTAGCCCTACTGCTGCAGTGTGCTGCAAGAAATTGATTTTCAGGAATTTTAATGGCTGAATAACTGGTCCTGTCCCAGAGTGTTTTTTCATATTTGCAGTGGCCAATGTGGTAACTGAGGGCAGTGTTCTGGATAATGGGTTTCATTAGCTCTGATGCCTGAGGTAAAAAAGCAGTAGGTGGGAATAAAGCCTTGTTTTTGATGTCTAGACGTTCATTTCAGCTGTTGCTGCAATATGATACATTAAAAGGAAATATGTAACATAGCTCTGAGGAAATATGTATTCTTTGAAACTAATTCTGCTTTTAAACTGCACAAGGCAGTGTGACCTGAATTATTAAAATGTGGGTGGCTGGATTTCTTAAAGGTATAACTATCTCTGCAGCGCCGGCACGGCCTCAACTTGCTTTCTCTCCTTCCTTCCTATATTTCTTTTAAGTAAAATATGTCAGTTTGGTCACTGAAGCAGAACAGAGATCTTATTATCTTTCCAGTATCTCTGCTGGGAGACCTAAAATTATTGAAGTGTTTGCTTTGATATTTTGCTGTGACTTCTCTCCTTGAAATTTTTATAATGGTTCCTTTTTTTTTGAGAACATGGCTGGCTTCATAAAAATCATTGGACACTTTGAAGGCCTTAATATCTCTGACTTGAAAATAAAAAAGACCCCAAGCCAACTAAGCAGCTCATTAATGTATGTTTAAATTATAAATTTCCAGTGTAAGTCTCAGTTATTGTAGTTGCCTTTAATTCTTTTAACATCTGATTTCCACGAATAAACCTAAAGATCAGCACAAGCGTTTTCTTCATTTTTTGAACCTGTGAAAACAAAATCATAACAAACATCTAAGAACTTTACATGTGAAGGCTGTTGATTAATTCCCATTCTGTCTGGAGACCAGCAGTGAGTTTTAGCACCTTGGCTGTAATCCATTATGATAAGTGTCAAACACGCTTTTCTCTTGGTTTGGATTTTCTGCTATTCTTCTTGATTTTTTCCTGAGAATCCAGATTTGTAGAGACAGAATATTAATAGACTTGTCTTTTTATTTTGAGAGGTGATTTTGTTAAAAAACCCCCACAACAAAACACATATAGTAGTTGCTTGTTTGGGTGAGAAATGTGGTGGCAAAGTTCTCCCTCTGTTGCAGGACAGTGAGAAGGGGATGAGCTGCTTGTAAAGGTAAATGCTGCTCCCAGTTGTCATCCTTGACTGCTCTGGAGTGCACACAGGCCTAGACAGGGTAGTTAGCAGCTTCAAATAAATACATATACCCACAGAGAGAGAGCTGCACAAACCTGCCCCAGTGGAGGAGCCCTGGATGTGCCAGGTCACACGTGAGAAGGAGCTCTGGCTCTGGAGGCCCTCCAGTCTGACACCCTGCTCAGGACGGGATCGCTGCAAACAAGGGATCAGCTCAGCCACAGCTTTGTCCCAGCCCCTGGGAAGTGGGACCCACACTTTGTCCCAGCCCCTGGGAAGTGGGACCCACACTTTGTCCCAGCTGCTGTGCTGCCCCTCCAAACTCTTGTCTCTGCCCTGACTTCCATGGAGGAAAACGTGGTTACGTGCTCTATTGTACTTTGTCTTAGGGAAATATTCAGTCTTTACAGGGTTCCTCCCCCAGAAGTTCTCTCTTTCACTGTTGTTCAGTGTCTCATTTGTTGTGTCTAAAGAGAAATACTTCAGCTGGAGTAACAGAAATACCCTCAGGGCAGGATGGAGGTGCTTGGCATGTTTTGGAACCTGTGCAGCACCTTTTTTCTGCTGGCTGTGCTGGGGTTGAGCCTGTTGAGTGTTAAAAGCATTGCAAATTATTGTGTAGACAGACAGACAGAGACCAACAGTTATTTCCTAGTCTTCAATCTGCTATAAGGAATTTTAAATACTCTTCAAAATCTAAAATCTAGTTACATCGTGTCAGGAACATTGCAATTTACAGGGATAATCTGATTTTTAGTGTTTTGCCAAGTTTTGTTACTGGTCACCATATGGATCCTGAAGCTGAAACTTGCTCCAGTCATTTAAACACTTTTGGAGTCTGGATCAGGAAGCCAAAGAGCAGAGAGGAAGTGAAATGCTGCACTTCTGATCTTTTCTCCTCATTTTTATTGCATCAGACACATGCCCATGCTCTTTAATTGCGAGAGGTACTTTTTGGTAGGATAAAGAAGCATTAGAGGTAATTACAGTAAGTATAGTGCATTAATATATCTGGGAATTAAAGGCATTATTTATTATAGGAAAAGGGTTATGGCAATGTCTTATGATATACTTAGAATTAAATTTAATAGGGAAATCATTTTGTTTCCATTTCATGTCTAATTTATGTGAATGTGAAGTAAGACAAAAGCCAGTTTGGAAAATGAGAATATTGAGGGATGATCCCACCCCAGACTTGCCCCTTCTCCCTGTGCCACTCCACTGCAGCTCCTCAGCCTGTGTGATGTCCCTGTGAGATGTGACCCTCAGGACCTCCTCCCCAGCGAGGCTGGCACGCTTTTCCCTGCTTTTCCTCGGGTTTGGGGCACGTTCCTCTGCTTGGATCCTTCTGGAATGGCACAGTCGCACATGTAGTTTTGGGAGATGATGAAGCTGGTCTGTCACTGGGTCCCATTAGTGTGCTGGGATACTGGGAGTAGGTAATGAGTTAGGGTTGAGAACACCAGAACTGGCTGGGAACTTGCCTGTAAAATCATGGAATTGATGCTCGTCTCTCCCGTTTTGCATGGATTGCTTAAAGCAGGGACAATACTGGCAGCACACCCCAGGACAGGCTGAAACTCAGCAAGAGCTCAGTGCTGTGGAACAGTGAATTTCTTTTGACTTTTCAAGATTCTGTCAACTTGACAATGCTAAAAGTTTGATATTTTGTATTTAAATATGGAATTTTCATGGAGCTGAGCTCAGGTGTGATCTCTCACACTATAATATTTATATATATATATATATATGTCTCTCTAACTGTGGCTGTAGAGTAAACTCTACTGAGATGATCATCCCTGCCCGATAGATGGGCAGGGGTGTTAAATATTCAGTGCTTAACATGCAGTAGAATTTTGTGTTTGCATTTCTGAAGATGTGCCACCGTTCCCGTAAAACTGAAATGACAGAGCTCAGACAATTAACAAATCCTTCCTCTTTGGTGGGGTTATTTAATGATCTGTTTTCATCCTGCATCTTCTGACTGAGTGAGATGTGGACTGTGGTCCAGGCAGACCAGAAACAGTTCTGCTCTTGGTAGTTTGGGCAGCCAAATCCATGAGTAGTGGCAGCAGATGTTTTTGAGGTTTGAGTATCCTTCAGGTGACTACTTCATGCTACACTCCTCTATGAGAGATAATGAGATGTATTTTTAATAGATTTTTTTAAAACCTCTTTATTTGGTATAAAATCTGCAATAGTTTAAGTCAGTACAATGGAGGAATTTGACTTGAGTGAGCCAGTGAGAGGTTCAGGGAGGTTGTTTAATGTTGTTTAAGGTATGTAAATTGATTTTACGCCTTTAATGATTCACTTTGTTTCTGGATTGTCTGCATCTGTGGTTACCTTTTAAAGGATCTCTGAGCAGTGGTGGCAAAGAACGATCAGGAATTCCTCACCCCTGTACTTGAATATTGAATGCTACAAACAAATGGGTTAGCTTTTATGCTTTTGTGATGGTTTTCTTTTAATTCAAAGTCGGTGTTTGCCCCAAGTCAAGATTAAAGCTACTTGGGCAATGTAGGTAATGGTTGAAACAGTTTAATGAAATAGACAACTGTTGAAAATTAAAGCTGTTAGAGTTAAGTTTTTGATAAATGTTTGCATTTCCCTGTTCTGAGCATGTTGACGTTTTATGTTTTTTAGTGGTGGAAGAAGGATTCTGGGAGAATGGACTTTCCTATGAGTGTAGGACCCTGCTCTTCAAAGCAATTCATAATCTTCTGGAAAGGTAAGAAAAACTCTAGTGCTCTCAAATATTTCATGTTGATACTTAAAATAATGTAGGGATACCTATAGAGCATTTATTTTATATTGATCTTAAACCATACTTTTTTAGACGTAGAACTTTAGTGCAAGAGAACAGGATAGAGATGGATCTCTTAAGTTGTTGACCCTGGTAATTTATCATTAAATGCTGTGCAAACTAATTAAACTCATGCAAAGAATAATGCTGATATGTATTTCTGCTCGAATTTTTTGCTGGAGAGCTGTTTCAAAAGCAGGATAGAAAAGTTTTCACCTTCCTGAGGTGCTTAGAGAGAGTAATTGCATCTGCCCTTCAGCCCCTTGGAGGTTACATATCTTAAAAACTCTTAACTCACTTTTTCCATTCATCCTAATTACATGCGTGTTAAAATTTGACAATTTGATTAAGTTTTTTCACAGTATGAACAGTATTAACTTGTTAACAGTTCCTGGTTCTGAGAGGCCTAATGTATTCTTTTGTCTTGATCATATGTATGTGTGTGTGTGTGTATAAATATATGAGTTGAGTGCAAGGTTATTCTGTGATTAGTTAATACACTTATGGCTTTTTCTTCTTAATCCAGCTATCAACTCTTAAGCTTACTGAAGATTATCTTGTTATTAAGCCTGTAGTGGGTGACATTGCGTCTTGGACTGTAGCATTTTATTCTTTCTGTTCCCTCAGTTCTTCAGGCCACCAGCACCTTCCTATATTGTGTCTTAGTTCTTACAAATTTGGATGTCTTCTCAGAATTACATTAATTAACTAGTGTCACTTTTTCTAAGTTCTAATAATAACAATACCAAAGTAGAATGCATCTCTGTATTACAAGATATAACACGCCTTTGTGTTACAGTAATTTTGCAGAATGCAGCATTGGATGTTTTTTCTTTCAGAAAATAAGCCAATACTTTGATCTGGTCTCGTTGAGCACCCTGTTTGCTTTGCTGTAGATTTATTAGTAATGAGGTTTTATGATGTTCCCAAGGCATTGTTTCCATGAATGAGGTGACTGTCCCCTCAAGGGCGAGTCACCCAAGGGTTAGGTGTTGTATTTCCAGTCTCTTTAGGGGATTTTAATAAAAGTTGAAGCTACTTAGAGTGAATGAAAGTGTAAAAATTAAATTCCAAGTCTAGGACATTCACTAATCCTCTTATAGCTTTGCAGTATAAAAGGGAAGATTGATTTGATATGTTTATTAATCTGTAGTGTGGTGAACACACCTTGGGTGTTTGCAGAGAGCCTCAGCGCATGTCCCCATAACCTGATATGATTCATGTCCTGATAAGATTCATGTCACGATAAACTGATACCATTCATCTCACAGTAACCTGATATGATTCATGACATGATAACCTGATAAGTCATGTCACAATAACCCTGTAAGATTTGTGACATGATAACCTGATAAGAGTCATGTCACAAAAGCCCTGTAAGATTTGTGACATGATAACCTGATGTGATTCATGTCACAATAACCCTGATGTGATTCATGTCACAATAACCCTGATATGATTCATGTCACAATAACCCTGATGTGATTCATGTCACGATAAGCTGATACAACTCATGCCCCAGTCCCAGCATTCACCCTTCTACACAACCATCCCACCCCTGTCCTGACGATGTTTTTTACAGTATTATAGCTGAGTTCACTTCAAGTTATGCACTTTTTGGCTCTTTGTTTTGTTTGCCATCCCGAATCTGAAGTTATCATCATATCCTTTCATTTGAAATAACAGCAATACGTGTGCAGGCTTTCAAAGGGCCGTGGTACCCCGTGTTTCGGACAAGCCCCGTGACTAAGGCAGGAGCTGGAATTCCCTTTGGAGGCGGTGGCAGGGCTGGTGCCCCAGGGCTGGGGGGCTTGGGGTCACTCTGCAGCCGTGGGTGCTGAGGGAGGGACGGGGAGGGAGGGGGAGCCGGGGCAGGGGGAGCTGCCCCTCGTGGGGGAGTCTGCCCCTCATGGGGGAGCCGTGAAGGAGGAGCCGTCCCTCACGAAGGAGCCACCCTTCATGGAGGTGCTGACCATCACAGAGGTGCCCCCCTCATGGAGAGACCGTGAGGACCAGCTGTCCCTTATGGAGGTGTGAGGGACCGGCTGCCCCTCATGGAGGGTCTGTGAGGGAGGACGAGCCACCCCTCATGGAGGGTCTGTGAGGGAGGACGAGCCACCCCTCATGGAGGTGCCTCCCCTCACAGAGGTGCTGCCCCTCAAAGAGGGTCTGTGAGGGAGGACAGCCCTCCTCATGGAGGTTTTCCCCTCATGGAGGTGTCGTGAGGGAGGACAAGCTGCCCCTCATGGAGCAGTCGCCCCTCTTGAAGGTTCCCCCCTCATGGAGTGGCTGTGAGGGAGGATGAGGTGCCCCTCATGGAGGAGCTTCCCCACATGGCGGTTCCCCCCTCATGGACAGGCCGTGAGAGAGGACAAGCCATCCCTTATCGAGGGTCTGTGAGGGAGGACGAGCTGCCCCTCATGGAGATTTTCCCTTCATGGAGGTTCCCCCCTGATGGAGGTTCCCCCCGATGGAGGTGTTCCCTGAGGGACCCACGGGACGAGGTGAGGCTGGGCAGGAGGAGAAGTGTCTGCTTTGACTTATCCCTGGGCAAGGCAAGGCGAGGAAGGGGCTTTAGAGCAGCTGCTGGTGTTGGTGTCCCCACCAGCACCCATATCATGAGCAGCCTTTGTTAACTGGTGATATATAAAGTGTTAGAGGAGCTGAAATACTCTAAATATTATGGTGCTGTTTGGTAACAGTGCATCCTTGTTGGTTGGGGGGTTTTTTGGGGGAAAAGTCAGAAATAGGGACAGTGGCAGCACTGAGGGGGGGAGTCGGCAGGGCGCAGTGCTTGTCGCCTTAAAGAACTGCTCACCACCACCTGTTCTTGGTGGGGTTTTTATTAGTATTTATGTACACAAGCCCAGTGTTACGGCTGCCTCTGAGAGGATGGTTGGTGCTCAGACAGCCAAAGTAACACTGAGCTGTCCTTAGCTGCTGAATGGGAGACCCGTGCTGCTCCCACTTTATGTGGCATTGCTCCTTCAATAACCCATGATTTAGTTTAGCAGGGAGGGTTGACTTGCTTTTAAGGCCAAATCTACCCATAAAGACTTTTTTCCCTGGGAAAGCAGCATTAATTTGAGGCAATTGAACCTGCTGTGGTGAGACACAACGATGTGGCAGTGAAGGCTGTGTGTGGTGGGAGACACTTTATTACATTTTTTGCTACCACAGATTATTTTCTTTAGGGATCTGATGTAAACTTCACAGGCTTCCTTTTGTTTGTATAGAACATGCTGGCACCGACAGGCTCTCTGATGGCAAATATTTCCTTGGGAAACAGTTACTTGGAGTTATTCCTTCTCACCCTTTACCACTGTCTCTCTGCTGGCTTAGCTTTCATACTCAGTTTAAGATATTGGTATATTCAGCTGAACTGGATTCTTTCTGCTTTAATTGAGAATGTGCTGTTAGAATTTTCTTCAGTTGTAACTTTGGAAAACTCTGCCAAGTTTATACAGAAGAATTAGGAGCATTTTAATATCGGTGTTGTCAGTCATTCATTTCCTATCTGTGACTCCTAGCTATGCTTTTGAAGTGTACATCACACGGTTTCTCTAAATCTTGCAGAAACTACTTTCCCAGAACGTTTCATGTGATTTTTAAATTTTTCCTCCCTTTGTTTTGGATATTCTCTAGCAACTGCTATAGAAACAAACTATTGGAAAACTTTGAAGAGTGGAAAAATACAGCTCTTTCTTCTAAATAAAAAAACACTGAGTAGATGTGAAACATATGGGTAAAGTTTGTATATTGCTTGTAATAGTCTATAAACCACTGGCAACAAATGACTGGTTTTTCAGAATTTGTGAAGCATATTATTTACCTTACTGAAATATATTCCCTAGTAATGAATTTCTGGCTGTGATCCCTCGGGCAGCATGTTTGACTGCATGTTTAATGCATGGAGCATACTTAGTGTTGGCACTTGGCTGGTGTGGGTGGCACAGGTGGGCTTAGGAAAGGCATCAGGCACTCCCTATCTTGTCACTTTAAATTGGTTATTGATCACTTTGCATCCTCACTGCTGGGGTTTTTTTTAGAGCCACAGAATATGCAGTTTCTGTAAACAAAGTATGGACTTTTAAAGGGGCCACAGAAAATAGTAACTTACTGCTCTGATTTTGGCTGTGTTGGAGTGAGGCTTTCTGTCAGAGGAAACAGTACTTATGGAAGTTTCAGCACATGAAATCATGCTGTGGATCATGTGAAGGAAAAATGGTTCATTGTTAATATTTGCTCAATACAATTTTCTGTCATTCCTATACTAAAGGATGCCAGAAATACAGGAATGCATATTCTTTATCGTGAAGTCTGAGAGAAAGGCTGAATAGAAAAGAATCAGTACTGAAGAATGGCTTTTGTTCAGGAAGAGGAGTGTGAAAAATAGGATGATGGATCATTCAGCAAAAAGAGCAACACTGAGCAGGAAAGGTTGATGAGGAGGGGAAAATGCATCATGAGATGGGACAGGGAATCTCTGTGACTGGTGTGGGAAAAAACAAAGTGGTAAAGTTATGTGGGACCCAAAACCCACAATGCTGATTTTGTTATGATGGAAATTCATCTGCCTAATCCCTTCGATTCGCTGTCTTCAGAGACTGCTTTTAATTACACCTCAGGATGTAGCTGGTAATTGTTGCTGTAATTGTTTTCTAGATGCCTGATGGATAAAAACTTCGTAAGAATTGGAAAATGGTTCATAAGACCCTATGACAAGGACGAGAAGCCTGTTAATAAAAGGTAAGGAGATCTTTCTGTCCAGTCCTGCTCCTGTCAGGGCTTTATACTGCATGATGATAATTTAGTGCTGCATTTCGGTCGTAGTTTTTCCACTTCTTTTACTGTATAACAAGTAAACACACAGAGACTATGTTTTCACATCAGTAATACATAGAAAGCAATTAAGTAAGCTCTCAAGTCTTGTTATGTTGATATAAGATATGGTCAGGTTGGTATTTATCCATTAACTCCACAGAAATGTCACATTTATTAACAACTTCCAAACAGCATCTGCCTGTTTCTCTCATTGTACAACAGAATTGCAGGTAGTTGTAAGGAATTATTTGAGTTTCTGGACACTGAACCCCAAGTTGACATTTGAAACAGTAAAATAAGTAGTCTATAGATGTACTGATTTATTTTCTTTAAGGGTGCCAGCCTTGATACACAGCTTTCAGTGCTTTGGCAGCTGACAAATCAGACCTGTAGGAGCGATTAATGCACTGCTCCCACAGCAACATAGCCATGCAAGAGGGATATCTGGCTCCCTGCTCGTTGCTATTTCCTCTCCCAGCTCTAAAGGTTACAATGTTCTCAGATCTTCTGGTACTTGCATTTATAGTCATCCGCTAAACAAGTTCTGTCAAAAATAATCTGAGTTAAGCTGAAACACAGATTTTCTAACGGGAATCATTTTGACAGAACTGGGTTAGGAAGTGACTAAACACGCAGTTAGGCTGGAAGATTTGAAGGTAATGAGCAGTGGAGATGAAGTGGGGTGGCATCTTCTTCATCCAGCCTGGCTGCACTCGCAGCACTGGGTCTGATGGCAGTGTAGGTACAGCTGGGAATCACTGTACACATCACACGTGCCTTTTGCCTCTCATCCCTTCATCTCACTGCATTGTTTATCTAACTACAGTCGTGTAGCAGTGCAATGCTACAAACCATTGGCTTCATTCTGGAACAGATTTTGTGTAAGGTGCTTACAAGCAGCAGTTGTTTTTGAGAGAATGCAGCAATTAAACACGGATCTGTCTCCTTTCTCAAACCAGAAAGCGTTAACTTAGCATGGGGTTGTATCTTTTTTTGCTGTTTGCTTTGTGGCTGACTGTGTGTGTGTAACCTTTGATTTCACATCGATCTGATGGCAAGGAGCCATGGAAAGGTCCAGGTTTTTCTGTCCCTTCCTCTGTCCTGGCTGTGTGTAACCACCTTCCTCCCTCGTGTTTTCTCTGCTGCTTTTCTGATCACACCAACATCAGCTTAATTTTCTGGAACATTAATTCCCTTAAGTGACGTAAGAAGTGGTCACTTCCAGCTTCTGGAAAAGCGAGGCAGCTCCTTTCAGCTAAAGCTGTTTGTTTTATCCACGTCACTGCAGCCTGAGCACTCAGATTAAATGTACTTGTGAGCCTCCTGTCTGTTCCTGTCGGGTATCAGTTTAAGAGATGAGCCATGTGATACAGTAGATGATGTCTGTCTAAAACAGCAGCAGCACTGGCTTGGAAGGCATTGTGTCCTGAGAGTTCTGACAGATTAGTGGGTGCTGTGTGTGATTTACACGTGAGTGACACCAAGTCACTTGTACAGGGTGGTGCTCTGCAGGGCATAATTGCATGGGTAAATGGATGTCCAATATGCACATAACTGTATCTAGTGTGGAAGGTGTTACAAAACCTGAGTTTGTGTGGAACTCGATTTGTGTTTGAAATGTCCCATATATAAAACTGGCATATATAAAACTGGTATATAAAACTGGATTTTAGGGCTGAAGGGGTGGGCTCTTGTTTGAAGACGATAATGTTTGTTGTTGGTTTGAGGGAGGTGCTGGTTTCTCTGTTTATTTTTATAAAGTACTTGTCACTGTAGATCCTCTGGGTATACACCATTTCAAAAGCATTTATTTAGCAATAATAATTATGGCGTAATTTAAAACAGGTTTTGTGTTGTTTCAGGTTGTTAATTTTTCTGCTATAAATATATAATTGGAATTAACTAATCTTGCTGAAATATGGTAGTCCAGCCTGCAGAAGTGGACAGTAGAGTCATCTGCAGGCAGCAGCAGCAAGCTGTGGGAGGCTTTAGGGACTAATCTGTCCAGACACCTTTTATTTAATCTTTTAAGCTTTCTTTCTCAGTGTAACACAAAAAGCTATCTTCACACAAATTGATTCCTGTTAATTCCGGATAAATTCTTTGTGGAACTCTTGCTCTAAGCAGCCACTTGTTGTAGACAAAGCAATAAGGAGCAGTCACAGGGAGAAGGGGCCAGCTGAGAGTGTGTAGGTGCTTTTTTAGCATTGTGGGTAACACCTTCATAACCAAAAAAGTGGTATTTAAAAAAAACAGTGTTTAAAGTTGTGCTAATATATAAAACACTAGAAGTAAGTTGCATGTGTGTACAGTGGTCAGGTTGAAGGCTGGGGGCAGGTAATACCTGTTGAAAATGCCTCGAGTGGGCAAAGAGATAGATCTCTATGGATACGTACCCTCCTTGAAAGGTGAAAAGCAGCACGTGTCATTCTGGCAAAGAAATAGAACCAGTTCTAAAGTCTGCCTTTATACTTGTGGCAGAGTTAGTCCTCTCACTTTTCCAACATCCAGAGGTGCTGACTGCATTTCAGGAATACACCCAAATGTCTGGCACTGGGTGTAAATGAACAGGGAAGGAGTTAAAACTCATGGGACAGCCTTTGAGGGAGTAAATTCCTTCAGGGCCGGTGGTTTTTGTGAATGGCATTAAAGGAGAAGGGCGGGAGGTCTCTGATTTTAGAATGAAGTCAAAGATGAAGTGGAGCATGGCAGTGGCCATGACCTACTTATGCTGAGATGAGAGAGGAGCCTAAGAACAGGAGAGGGCCTGGCCTGCCTTCGCAGGCAGTGCTGCAACAGGCTGCAGGAGGAGATCCCCTGCCCTCCCAGCAGCAGCCAGGGAACAGCAGAGGGAGTTCCTCACGGATCCCAGCCCCATTGCCTTTTGTTTGCCAGACAGTGCCCACCAGGGGCTTCTGACAGGAAATTTAGTGCAGAACTTGGGGCTTTTCTTTCCCAAGTACCTTTAATATTATGTGTCACTTCCTAAGCAGTTCTGCATGTTTTATTGTCTGTACTGCAGCAGTACCGTGTGTCTAAAATAGGTTTCACGCTACTGAGAGAAAATGGCAAACTTGATTACTTTTCAACACAACTTCCCAAAGGAAATCTCTATGTTTGGAGTTCACAGAACTTGTCTGATCCAAGGCACTGATAGTTCCTCCCACTGTGTGGTGAAAATTCTTCCTCACATTTTATTCAGAATACCTTTCCAAGTTTTGTACAGGTTTTTCTTTTGGGTTTTGGAAAGCACCACAGTAAGTGTTAAACATATTATTAAAAAAAAATATGATCATCTTATGTGAGAATATTTGCTAATGACTTCAGTGATTGTTTTCTTGCTGTGCAGGATGTTGTGGGGAAAATCAGTTTGTTTTGAACTGCATGGGCGACTTAAAATAGTTTGTTAAGCTGTTTTTAATTTACTTCAATGTAAAGAACACTTGAAAAAGTGATTGTTGCTTTTTGTAGCTTAAATAATTTATAGGTCATTCTCTCTTTCAAAAGTCTGCTGGGTTTTGTTAGACTAAGTTTAAAAAAAATTTTTAAAAAAGGTTCTGTCAGTGGACTATTTTGAATTAGAGCTTGTTTTTTGACTTGTTACTGGGTGAGAAGACTGGCAAGCAGGATGTGTTTCGCTGGCCAGGCTGCCCTCTGTGTGTGGGACAGGGGAGGGAGCAGTGGGATTGCACTAGGGCTCAGTGAAATACAGGTCTTTATTTTGGTCTTCAAACAGATTTCTGGTTGTCCCTGTCCCATCAGACAGCTGATTGTGACACCCTCGTGTGATGTGCTAGAGCACAGAAACCCCTGAGTGCGTGGGTTGTATCTTAAACACCAGGAGCATTCACGTGTGGGTGTGATCCATGGGCTTTTCCTCTGTAACAGACTCAGTCAGTGCATGCACGGCCAGATGTGCTCGATGGCTGTGCTCATGTCATTGCAAGCATCAGAACCAGGCACTGAGGGGTGCCACCAGAACCTGGGGGCTGCAGACACTGGAAGCACTGAGGTCCTGGAAGTGACCATTGCCCTCAGATCCCTGGGAGGAGTCACAGGGAACCTCTGGGTCAGTGACCCCAGAAGTGCCATTGAGCATTGTTGCAGCTGCCCCCGCTCTGTGCCATGCAGGAAACTCCTGCCAGGCAGGGATTTCACATGGAAACCCGAGGTTGGGGAGCCCTCGAGAGGCCCTGCTGTGCCAGGGGCACTGGGACCAGTGGGGGCAGTGCCTACCCACGGCTGGAGCACCTTGTCTGATGCCACGGGGAGGTTTGCTCCTGGCACCTGGCACGGCACACAGTGTCTTTTGGCACACGGTGGGCAGGTGTGCCATGAAATGATGGCACAGTGCAGTGGCAGCATGGTAAAACAACTTCAAGTGGTATGTTTAATTTTTTATTAAGATTTGAATTCCTCAGCTGAGACATGGTAACTGATTGTGCAGGTACAGTTTGCTGTGATGCAACAAGGAGGGTATTATTGCCTTGACTTTGAGAAAAAGAACTTATATGAATTATTTTAGTTCTGTTTGTGTGCTTCTATTTTACCATGGTTAAAAAAAGTCAGTAATGTGGTCGTATATGTTTCTTGAAAATGGGGTATAGTGATGCTATGGTGATTTATGTGCACAGTGTTGCCAACAGCGTTATAAATGAGGAAAGACTAGGAAGGAAAAGAATAAAATTCAATTGGACTTTAAATAATGTGTTCTTATTCTTGACTTGTCAAAATAAATGATTGAAATACCAAGTAATAAGAAATACTGTGTGTTTTCCAATAGTTCTTCCTACCCCTGTAAAAATAAGCGTTTCTATTTCAAATTAAGAGGCTTAGTTGCCAGAGAAATATTTTCATATTTTTGAGGTTTAAGTTCTGAAATGTTATGTTCATCTTTGCTGAGTTTCTTCTGAGGATTACTTATGGTTTCAGTAAAACCATACACCAAGCTGGTGTGTTATATCTGTGGTTGGCTGGTGTTACTTTAATTGGTAATCTTGTGTGTGCTAAAGCTGAATTAACTCTTACCTTCTCTGAAATCGTGGGTAGTGAACCCAGTGGAATATGGTCTGTGGTTCATATTTTAGTAGAAGGAATAGTTATAAAATACAGATTATAAAATGAGTGTTTTCGCATGCGTTTTTTCAGGAAAAGCTGAAAATGTATCAAGGTGTCCTTGATAACAGCATGCTTATGTTTGTAGGTATTTTTAAAGTAATTTAAAATAATTTTATTCAAGTATACTAGTCTAATATCATGAATAAATATAATGTGGTTTATGCTTTATAGACAAAACTTAACTAAACATTATTAACAACTTAAGAATCCTATTAGGATGGCTTGGGAAAATGCTATTCAGCACTACCATTTTTAGTTACTTTTGTCTATTCTTATATATGATACTGGGAGTCTTGGATTATTTTCTTTGTGTCATATTCCAAGAATCTGGTCTGCAAAAACCTCGACTGAAAATGTTAGCACACTGTGCAGGAAGAAAGCATTTTGCACTGAAAGTCTGAATGTTCATGTGCTTTATCACCAAAGGAACCTCCTAGATAAGCTATAAATGATGGGGAATTTGGCATTCCATTGTGTTTTTATTGGTTTTTATTTAGTAATGAGAACAGCAAGGCAGTATTGTGGAAAGGCTGGGGAGCCCCGTGAGGAGGCACCTGTACCTGTTCAGTGTGTACACAGTGCCCCGGTTTGCAGGGCTGGGGGCTTGGGGCTCCCTGGCAGTGGCACAGCAGGCTCCCACCTCATGGCCCGGCCTTTCAGCTGCTTCCCTGCCTAAAACCATCACAGAGGCTCTGATTGTTGCCTTGCCAATGAGGATCAAGTCCTGGGAACAATGCAAGGGCTCCCTGCATGGGGGCACTGGAGCTGTGCTTCTCCTTTGCTGCATCTGCCCGCTGGAGCTGATTGAGGTGATGTGGAGTGTGTGTCTGCTGAACGCAGGGACCCAAGCCAGGCGGCTCAGGCAGAGCACAGGGGATGTTGGGAGCTGTGCTGGGGGCTCTCAGCCCTGCCATACTTCGTGTTTTGGTGATACAAGGGAGTTAGAAACTGCCTCTTCCCCAGTGCACCCTTGTGTTGGTAACAGAGGTTGTGCTGTTCAGTGACCTCCTGTGGATGCAGCATCATCTCAGTGCTGCTGATGCACTGGCTGTGTGTCCCTGGCAGCCACAACAGAGTGTGGGACCCTCATCTCACGCAGGAATTCCCAGCGTGGGCAGGAGGGTGTGCAGCAGGGTGGGTCCTCCCAGCATGATGTGGCATGGCAGAGCCTTGCAGAAGGGTGTCTGTGACCTCCTGGGGAGCTCCCAGCACAGGGCACAGACACTGCTCACCAACAGGCACCAGCGTGCAGTGAGGGCTTAGCAGAGTCCTTAGCCCTTATCCCTGAGGAAGAACAACTCCCTCCTGTGTTCCTGAACCAGCCCCAGCATCCACACTGCTGTCACACAGAGTGGATTTCTGTGAGGTGCCCAAGACTTTGGATTGCCTTTTTCCTTCTGAAATACTCAGAATCAACCTATTTTCAGTGTATATAGCTACCATCCTTGAAGGATTCTGAGGAAACCAGGATATACAGGATATGGTGTTAGGATATATGTTTGCATGTGTTTCCTCTTTTACCTTTTGGGGGATATGGTGGCATATTCTTTTGTGGATTTCAGTCTGTAATGCACAAGAGTTATCTCTAGAATTATGGAGTTAAAGATATTTTTTACCAGTTTATTTAACATAAATGAACAAATAAAATTGTTGTTATAGTTTTTTGCTTCTAGATGTTGTAAACCCTTCTCTTGCAGTTACTATTTCTGGGCAACGTTATATGTGCAAATATTTATACCTAAAAGGTTGCTGGAATGCCTTCCTCTTTTCCAAGTGTTTGCATTATTTAGTGCAATTGAGAGATTATTTTTCACACTTTTTGTAACTTAAAAAAATGCCATAGTTATTTAAATGATTGAAAGATTTTGGACTAGGAGTGTACAAAAGGCGGGTAGTTCAAGAAATTCAGACTTGCCTATTTCTGTCTGTTTCTTTTATTTTTTTATGCCTTATTTGCATGGTTTAGAAGTGACTTAGTATCTTCATTAAGTGTTTTTGGATACACTTGTGTCGGATACTTGAACTTCAGTAATTATATATGAAGCCTGGCTTAATCAGGACTTGGTGACCAATTAGTGCAGTCCCACTAATGTTTAAGCTCCTTTTCTCATTATACACTCACTATTGGCACTGTATGGAAAGGATAAACTAAGTGCCCCTGATGTGCTGCTAATGAGATTTGTCAGGGCTCCCAGTTGCACTGTCTGCCAAACACAAGTGTTGTCACTTACTGTATCACTAATGAATTGACTTAAGGGCTTCTCTAGATATTCAGAGGGCCTTAGTTTTGAGCACTGAATTCTGTTGCAACTCCAGTTGTAGGTGCAGCTGCAGCTCTGCTCGCTGTGCTGCAGGGACCTGCACACACAGCTTGGTGGGTGTCTGAGAATCAGCCTGGGCTTGGTCCTTACACTCATGTAAAATCCTCCTGGGCAGTCGGTGCTCTCTTGAGTTCTGTGAAAACAGTGGCACTACAGGATTTGTTTTCAGTCCCATTCAAAAGTAAATACACTTCCTCACGGCCACAAATAAAATTGGTGCCTAAAGCCAAAAAAATTCTTCAATCTCTCTCCAGAAATAAGAAAGAAAACTTCAGCTGAAAACAATTCCGTTGAATTATTTCTGTCAACAATATCTCCTTTTTTTTTTTGTGACACTTTTATACCTTTTTAAAATAACTTAATCTTGAAAGAAAGCTTTGTTTCAGAACAGAGTTGTGTAGGTTATTTATTCCCAAAGTCTGTTTTCTGAGACTTATGTTACCTTAAAACTTTTTAATAACTCTTATTTTCTGAAGACTCAGACTAAAATGGTGACAGGACGAGGGGGAGTGAATGGCTTTAAACTGAGAATAGGTTTAGATTAGATTTTGGGAAGAAATTGTTCCCATGAGGGTGGGCAGGCCCTGGCACAGGTTGGGCAGAGAAGCTGTGGCTGCCCCTGGATCCCTGGGAGTGTCCAAGGCCAGGCCGGAGCAACCTGGGCTGGTGGAAGGTGTCCCTGCCCATGGCAGGGATGGAAAAGTCATTTAAACCACTGCCAAGTAATGTGATCTTTGTGCAATGCCACACGAGCCGTTGGAATTGTGCAAGCAGGTTGCTTGTTTAAGAAATCACCCGATTTTGTGATATAAATGGACTGTTCTGTGACTGGTATAGCAAGGAAGTTATGGAAATGCTTATTTTTAAAAGGTAATTGTCTGGAACCATTTATAAAGCTGAACAGAAAGCTGAATTAGTCTCGTGAATGCTTTTAGTGTCTTAACTTATTAAATTGTCAGACTCAGGATAATAAGACTGTTTTAAAGTAGCTTGTCTTTGGTATAAATTTGCTGCTGGTTTAGAAGATAACAACTTGAATGAACACTCGATATATCATATATAATCTAAATAAGGCTGCATAAACCAATTCTTCTGGGTGGGCCTGGTAGTACAAACAAACCTCCATCTGCACAATGAGCAGTGAGCTGTGGGCCCTCCTTTTCAAGGCTAAAATGAACATTGCAGAGACCAATCTGCTGACGTGCAGCAGTCTCAGAGCAGGTACATCTTAAAACACATCGTCATTAATGAACTCTGTTGGCTTCAATTTCCTTGGCAACTGCGGAAAGCCCCGTGAATTCTGAAGTGTGGCTCCACTCCAGCAGTGAAAGGACAGGAGTGGTGCTCACTCAGGTTTTTGGGTTACTTCTTCCCACCTTTCTGCCTTCTGTTTGCTTCTGAGGGCCCCTTCTTTCCTCCTACACAGTCACTGTAACCAAACTCTGTTCTGAGCTCAGCAATATTTATTTTTAAACCTGTCTGGAGCGGGAGGAGCTGCAGTTACGTTTGGTGGTACAAACTGGGTAGGGATGGATTAGTGAAGTGCAGTAAGAAGCCACTGGTTGTTATTCTTGGCTGCTCTCTCTGAGTGTGTTGTAGCAAGAAGTACTGACTGGTGACTGGGCTTTTAATTTTCCTCTTTGGGAAATCTCATCTAGTTAAAATCAGCCTTTTCACTGAAAACAGTGGAGCAGGATGGGGAGGGAGAGGTTCTGGCAGCACATGTGTGATCAGTTGTCTGCATACCTCCCTCAAACTGAGATTTTGGGGTGAATTGTTAAAGAATTTTGCCCTTTCCGGGCAAACCCTCAGGAAAAAGCCTTCTCTCTTGCTTGGGGTTGCAGAGCACACCTTGTTCCTTCTGCCTGACAAGCTACGTGTGCTCTGAGCCTGAGGCAGCGTGAAGAGCACATGTGGAGCAGGTCCTTCCTCAGCCCCAAAGCCTGGGCACCTCTGACGTGCTCTTAGCTGGGCAGAGAAGAGACTCTGTATGGTCTGAGTGTGTGCACTTAGGAAGTTGGGAAATCCTGCACAGCAAACACTGGATAACCTTTTGAAAACAAAAGCTGGATTCTCTTCCCATGTTTGGGTCTGAGCTGACCAAATTCCCTTGGGGTTGGGGTGGGATAGACCCCCTTGTATGGAGTCCAGTCCTCTGGTTCACACTGGCTTGGCAGACAGTGTATTTATGTCAAGTTCTGTTTCTGGAAAATCTGTAAACATCAAAATACCTGTAATAAATCAGACTGCATTTAGTCTGTCTAGACCTTACCCTGACAATAAAGCTACGAGTGAGTAATTCCTGAGGAACAGACCTTTTTTCCAGGTGCAGATTTGCCATTAACTGTTGGATGTGGATACTCTTCTTCAGGATCTAAAGTACTCCTTCTGGGCTAGCTTATGTGTGTTACAAAGAGTTTGCATTCCGTAGGAAAAAGGCTCTCTAAATCCTGAGGGATGTGCAGAATTGCCTCAGTCAGGGTTCATCTATGCAGATGAAGGGTCCTGTTATCTCAGATCATTCATGTGGGGATACCTTTTGGTCCTTGCTGATCTGTAAGAAAAAAATCAGCAACAATTCCTCGTGCATTATTGGATTTGGCAATATCTGTATGGATCACTTTGGTGTGACTTGCAAGATATTTTCTTCCTGCATGACCAGACCTCCCCCTTTTCCTTCCACCCTTTCTTTTTGCCTTGCTGTTCAAGTTTTGTGTGCATTTCTGAGAACCAGTTGAGATTTGGACTGAAAAGCAATTTTCTTACGTCCATTGTGTAATGATGGCCATATTTATGTGCAGCAGTGCCTTGCTAGACAGAGGAATATTTGGGGAAATTGAAGCTTGGATGGAGGGCCATTGTGGTCCCTGGTGTGTTTTCTCCATCAGTTTGAATGTCATGGTGACAGCTCTTCCTTTGGAGTTTGCTCCTGGGAGAGGGGAAGGGGAAGGCGTTCCATGAGGAGTGGGAGCTGTGGGTGCCTATGTGAGGGATTCCCAGGTTTCCAAAATCTGGTCTCCTGGTTCCTGACGTGGCAGAGTGAGGGGTGGTCCTCATGGCCAGGGTGCCTGAAGGACAAGGGGCTCATTCAGGGCAGATTGAGTGTCCCACCAGCCAAGGGGATTTTCTGTCTCCTGAGGAAAGCAAGCTGCAAAAATGACTTTGAGGCATCTCATCTCTTTTTAATCTCTCTGTGTTACCAGCTGTTAAAGACACGGGGAACTGCGAGTGTTTTTTGGATGATGATGTCAGTACATCTAATTATATAATTTCCATCTGCTGACTGGAAAGCTGATGGAGAAGAGCTGAAGGAAGAATATTAAAATATCTTCCTTTTTTTTCCCCCTTCTTGTTGAGGGCTTCAACAGTCTAAAATATGGAACTGGATGTCTAATATACAGAATTATCTTTTTACTACTTTTCAGCTTATGTAGGAACACGTCTGTGTGCACACAGTGTTGCTGAAATCCCATTTATATCTGACGTTTTGAAGAACAGTTCCCTGAACAGGGACACACAGTGACATTATTTCCAGCCCCACCCATTCCTAGAAAAGGTTTAATGGAGGCAGGAGAGGAGATGGTGCCTGAGGAGTATCAGCCTGTGGCTGCCCCGGCCCCAGCCGTGAGACAGATGCAGACAGGAGCAGTGTAACCCAGTTCCCCGGGCCTGCCACGATGTGCTGCTCGTTCTTCAAAGCAAACACACCCGCAGACTGGGCCCAAATAATCCCTTCACATCCCAACTGTCTCCAGCAGTGGTCACAAGTGCCACAGCTTAGGGAGGGCTCTCAGCTCGGGCCAGGAATACACTTATTTTTCTGTACACTCGGTCAGTGTCCTGCTGGGCTTGACAATACAACTTGACATATTTTTGTGTTCAACAACTGCTGATGAATTTTTTCTTTTGTGTGTTTAATTGAGTTTGAAGCCACACAGAATTTCAGCCTGCGAAAATACTTGTTGGTAATTAATACCATAGCACATCTATGCACTGGGTGGAAAAAGGTTGGGGTTTTTGGTTTCATTTTTTCATTCATTAGTGTACTCTGAGGGCTCCTATTCCTGTGTGAAGGGGAGAATGTAACTATCTCTATCCTTTTGGGTCTCAGCCCTTTTGATTTTAGCATGTCTACTCTCTCCCTGGTCAGTTCATCTCCTTCACAATGAAGACTCTTTATGTTCTTTTTTATGGAATTATTATTTTTCTCCTCCTGCTCCTTTATTTTTATTTATATTGAATTTCATTTATGGGGCTTTTTGGGTACTTTTTCCCCCTGTTTATTTTTTCTCCCCCTCATCCAGTCACTGAGTCATCTGAAGTTGTACTACAGTTCTTTGCCTTGAGTTCTAGTTTTCATATTTTCCTAGTATCATAGTAGTAGCAGAATTTGTTATTGTGCTGTTTCCTGCCTTCTCCTAATTCTCACTATTGAGGCCTAACAATTGTGACGTTTCTTTTAAATGCAAAGTTAAGTCGAGGACTGTGTCTCAATGCTGGGAAGGAATCAAAGCAGGCTAAGTGATCTCAGGAGAGGCACTTAAGTAGCTGTAGTGTTTGTATAAATGAGAGAATTGAAAAAACTAATTAAAGTAAGCTGGAGCACTGAATGAACTACCCTCACAGAGCTGTTTAATACAGCCCAGTCCAAACCTATAGCACTTGTATTAATGGTAAAAGGGAACAGAGAAATAAATACTTCCCTAATGGAAGTTACCATAGCAAAAGCTATCCTGAATGAAGGAATTAAATCTTGTCGAACAGCTGATTAAGAAATTCTACTAGCCAGTGAGTTTAATTATCCATTGCCCACCCTGTGCATCACATGGTGATTTTATTTACAGGAGATAACACTAATACTGGTAATGAGGCCAAATCTCTGCTCTGTTGTAGTGACAGTTCCCTGTAATGAAGTGCGCAGTGTGGGAGGGGTTTCTGGTGTACTTCATTTTCCTCAAGGCCCTGAATGTCCCCAGTCGTGTCACACACACACAGTGGTAATTTCATCTGCATTTCCATTTTCCCTTTATGTAGCATTTATGATCTTTGAAGATTCATTTTGGATGTAAATTACCAGTTGAAGAGTATCAAAAGAGAACTCTATTTAATGTCCCAATTTTGAATGATGCTTTTGCATGAGTGGAGATGATTTACTTTGAGCTGAAAAGTAAACTAGTCAATCCTTTTACATTATACTGTCACAATAAGGATCTGGGAATAAGAGTGTTAGTTTGGTGGGGTTTTATTTTGCTCAAGTTGCAAACTTTAAACCACTGTTTTGAGACTGGACTGGCTTTGGCTTATGGCATGTTTTTCGTGAAAATTCTGTTGATTATGTATTTGCATTTAAGGAGAGCTTCATGTACTGTGGGCTTGTCATTTGTGTGGTATTGCAGAAAACTCCAGGTCTCCTGGAGAACAGATGGACCAATAAACTCTCCACCAAACCTTCATACTTATTTTAGCATCTGTTTCTGGTGCAGTGCAATTGACAGCAACAAAGAATTAAAAATAGCAGTGCTCTATTTTAGTCTGTCCTGGTGCCTCTGCTTTATGTCACTTGCGTGCTCGTGTGACCTGATACTTGGAGGTGGATCTTTTTTCTCTGCTCCCTGTTTTGTTGTGAGCTGCTTTAATAAAGCTGAGCATACAATTTCCTTGCTGTAAAACTCAAGAGATTAAACAGGCAACACTTGGCTTCCAGCCTTTTGGAGCCAGGGGGATGTGGTTCTGTCCTCACTGTGCCAAGTAACAAGAGGCTTAAAGATTTCAAAGAACTTTCAAGAGGGCTAAGCAATATTCTTTAAATGAAGTTTATAATTTGAAGAAATAATCTGGACCAAAATCTTCTAAAAATAATGGTATTTTCTAGCCATGTTAATAAACAATGAGAATCCCAATTAAAATCTAGTGCTTACCCAGTTGGCAATGTTGCACTAATTTCACCTGTCTTTACACCTTGCAGATGCTCCTTCACTGAAATTCCACTGCTTTGTTTTGAAAAGTGCTAAGCTGACTTTATTGATGTGATTTTACTGTTAAGCTTTAAATATCATTACCTTCTGTAAAGGTCCCTATAAAAGCCAGTCGAGTGAATTTTTACATACTGTTGGTAGAGTATTAAAGCAAATAAACAGACTAAAGACGTTTATAGTAGAAAGTACACTGGAAATGTCAATATATATTAAGCAAGACAAAGCTGTGGTTAGTTAGCTACACACACAAACCAACCAGGAGACCAGAGAGAATCAGACATTTATTAAACAGTCAGCTGGCACTGCACAGTAACAAGATCAGTGTCATTCTGCCAAAAGCAGCACATTGACACCCTGGGTGAAGGATCATTTCGCTGCTGCTGGGCCAAAATCTGTAAGGTATTTTTTGTTGTAGTTAAAACTCTTGAGAAACTTGGGTTTGGGGCATGCAGTAGTAGCTGTGTGATTTAAAATGGAGGTGGCTGCCTGGGGGGCTTGCTGGCATGATTAGGCACTTACTCAGTATTTATTATAGAGGAGTTGGGCATTATTTGTTTCTGTAGGATTCTGCTTGATGGCTTTTTCCATCGTCCAGCAACCAATTGCTTTTAAAACCGAGCTCTGAAATTGGTGATGCAAGTTCTGTGTTCACAGATGAGCAAAGGATATTAAATCCAGCTGAGGCTTTGTGAGATTTTAGTATTTTAAATGCCTGAGCATTTTTTTTGCAAAGTACTTAAACTTTTTGGGAAGATTTCATATGAAAGCTTGTCAAGGAATTCCTGTTAACTGAGAAAGGCTTGTCCAGCTGTTTCTGAGAGTGGCGATAGAAATACATATTTGTTAGAAGGTTTGGTCATGGACAGAATGCTCTAACTGAGCACTCACAGGCTGTGTGTGTGTGCACACTCCAAATACAATTATCATGCAGTTTCTGTCAGCATGCTGGAGAATGTGCTCTGTGGGCAAACCCCCTGAGCTGACACCCTGCTCTTCCTGCCTTTCTTGTTTTGAAACACTCCTGGAGCATCTGTCATTGTTTCACATGATTTCCTGTAAAGCTGCCTGTGGCAGTTGCACTCATTCTTTATTACCCAAGGGCTTTGCTGGCTATAAAATAATGTATCTGACTACCTAATAGCCTAATAGTCAGCCTTCCCTGGAGAAGAGGGAGTGCAAAGCTGGTTTTACTTTCTTTCTTTCTTGCTGACTGTGCAAACCTGATCCTGCATGAGGGGCTCTTCTCCTGTTGTCAATGAAGTCTTTTCTGGCTGTTCTCCTTCCCTGTTCCCGAGAATGGCACTGATCAAGTGATACTCAGATATTCAACCTCTGCCTTCATGCAGATGACACATCTGTATGTGATTATCTTTTTACCAACCCCTTGGGTTTCTGCTTTGTTTACTAGTTGAGAGGCCCTTTATGCTGAAATCAATTGTGAAAACAGTGCAGAAATGTGATGTTTGTGGCTGCCTGGGCTCTGCTTGTAGGATGTGCACACACATTACATCACCTGTGCATAGTTACAGGTTGGTATGTGTTGCTGCTGATGCTTTTAACTAGATGTTTTTGTTAAGAAAAATATTTTTCAGGTATTTTTAGTGAAAAAAATCAAAGTATACAGAGCTTCTATTTTGTAGCTGAATAAATGAATGATTTTTTTTCTGTAAAAGTTTTCTAGAAAACCATAAATAACAGCAGTTAGAATTAATTTAAACTTCCTAAGCCAAATAGTATTGCTTAAAGATCAATATGTGGTGAACATTTGACTGTTAGTTCATTTTGCATGTGAACACATGTGAACACTTCCATTGGGGTGACTTACAAACCTTATATAGGTATGTGTGAAGAATTAAATTATGCTTGTGTGTGGAGGTGCTGGGAAACCCCAACCATGGACTGACCGTATAACCTGAGTTATTAACTGCAGACAAAAATCAAACACAGCAGAAAACTTGTGCTAAAAATTAACAATCAGAGAGCAAATGCATAATTACCTGCTGTTTAGGGTTTTTTTCTTTCCATTGAGTTACTTGGAAGGACAGAGCTGTTGGTGCAGGTTTGAGGTGAGCCCCGTGAGCAGTGACAAGTGAACCAGTGAGAGCAGGGCCAGGAGATGGGCCTGGGGTGAACTTGTCCCGGTGAGCACAGACTATGCACATTTCTGCCCTGTTGGAATGGTTGAGTTGCACCATCATGTCCCAGGCACTGTGTGTGCTGCCTGGGGGTTTAATAGTCCTCTGGCTCCCTCGCCTGCACTTTGATTCCTTCAAGATCCTATTTAAAAACCCCTTGAGCCGCACATCATTTCAGACTATCACATTCCACTGAAGCCATTGGAACCACATGATTGGTTAAAGTTATGTCCTTCCTTCCCTGTCTGGCTGAATTAGGGTACAGTCTTCATTTGTACATTCCAAACCCATGAGCAGCTTCAAAGAGATTCTTTTCCCAGCCCAGCAGCCTCCCAGTGATCCTCCAGCCTTCTGGTCTGAGTGTGGCCTCACATGTCCCTCTGAAATGGGGCGGCCTTTTTGGACTGCTTCCTGCAGGAGGTGTTAGCTGTGTTGGCAGTGTAGGGCAGTGATGGGCAGGCTCACCCACCATACCAGCTGCCTGCCTCACTGCTGGACCTGCCACTTGCAGAGCACTTCAGCAGCCCTGAATGTGCTAATAAAGCCCCCCTGCACGTGCCAGCTCATACAGAAACAGAATTGGGTCTCCCTCTCACACTGTCTTCTGCTCAATACTTACATTCACTCAGTGTTGTGATTAATTCATTGATCTGATACCAGTCTTGCACCTCTGCAAACTTACAACTTCCCCAAAGGACATGAAGGTCCAAAGTACACGGTGTGTTTGGGTGGATTTGCTCACAGGATGAGGGAAGTTTGCTGCTCCCTCCTTTCTCCCTGGGTGACTTTTGTGACTTGCGGGTTTTGTACAGGTGATTTTTGGAGATTGGTAACAGATGAGTGTATGTGTATTTAGAAATACCACAATAACTGGTGTGTTATTTCTTTATACTAATTGATATCATGGGATTACTTTGCTGGCAGAATGTTTGCATTTCAAGGAACATTTCAAACACTTAGTCCTATTTTTAGGAGCTTCATTTACCATGAGAATTTTGTGGCCAGGTAACACAATTTAAGTCAATATTTAGGTTTTTCTTGTTTGCCATTTGCTCTGACCTAGTTTTCTTAACAGATAATAGCATAATAAGATTCTTAACAATTTTTTTTTAATTAAAATTATGTCTTTCAGCAGAAGCATTAAGAAAACATTTTCTAATGGTTGAAAAATGTTAACTGAGCTGTTCTGCCCAGGTCACTTGAATACTGGGGGAGGGTTTGTTGTTGAACACAAGAAAGGAACTACCTAGTCTCATTCTTTTCCAAGGAAATAAATCATTCCAGTGCAGAGTTCTTATTTTATATGTGCCTCTTCCCAAGCAGCTGTACCATAGTATTGTATGGAACAGTGGCACAGGATTGACCTCTGGGATGGCAGCACTTCAACCACCTCCAGGCAGTGACCAGGAAACACTAATAAAGGCAGGCACAATTAACAAGGACAAGGCAGAATTAACATGGACTTGATTCCCTTCTCTGACTCTCCACCCTCAGAGCATTCCTGGCTCCCCTGCAGGAGCCAGCCCTGGGAAACACTGCCCTGCAGCAGATCAGGCAGGAATGGAGACATTTGCTGCTGGAATGTTTTGCTCCCCCTGTCCGAGGGGAGCTTGTTCCAGAAAACTCTGAGGAAAGCAGCAGTCACAGCTGAGATCCACGGCAGGGAACAGGCACTCTGTGCAGCAGTGGGGTGTGAGGCTCTGCCCTCACCCAGGTGTCTGAGTCAGGAATGGTGCATCTGACAGGAGCTTCCTGGATTGCAGGAATTAGGGAAGTTTGTATTCCTTTGTCAAGTGCTCTCAGTGAAGCAGCCAAACCCTGGGAAATGGTCACATTGAACTGTTCTTAATGTGTGTCTGCTTTTACTTAGGTTTTTCCTTTATTCTGCTGAGAACCTACTTTAAATATTGAGGTTGAAGGTGGGCTCTAACAAAAGAATTAGTCTTGGTTTCAAAAAGAAAATGAATGACCTTGCCCCAAGGTACAGGTGGGAATACATGAAGCATAATCCTAATTTTTTTTCCTGACTACTCCTTATGCTTTAATGTTGTTATCCTTTTTTTTAACCACTTAATTCCATGTGAGGAGGGTTGGCTCCTGTTTCTGCGTTACAGAAAGAGAATACAAAGATGTACAACAAAGTAGGCTTGAACAGGCCAAGAGAATGAAACATAAACCTCTTCTTCATCCTGCCCTCTGGAAGAGAAGGGTCAGCTGCAGTTAGTGTTTAATCCAGGGTAGTGCTACTGCAGAGTGGGAGCTTTTCCTGGAGTCTGGAACTAACACACTGGTTTGTCTCTGCCTCCGTGCTGCCAAATTGGGCTGCTTCAGCACAGTGGGTGCAGCCTGTGCTTCTAGAAGGAAAGAAATCTGACAGAAATCTGTTTCTTCGAGTGACCTAAATAATTCTCCTGATTCCTCTGCTCAGCTGGGCTACTCTGCCAGTGCAACATTAATAGGATCAGATAATATCCAACACTTGCGGGTGTTTTTTCATAATTATCTGTTTAACCTTGTGATTGAGGGTAATGTATCTTCTCCATCTGTTACTAATTCAGCTGAAGTGAAACTGGTTTGTGTGTTTGGAGGCTGTTGGTGTAAATGCTGATGGATAAGCGTGAGAAGCCATTAATGCTGTAATTAACTGACTTTGAATCGTTTGTAAAGGTAAAAATGGTTATTGATGCAGGCCACCAGTCTGAATTCTAGGTCAAAAACATCTCAAAGCTCTGCTAATTCTGATAGATGTTTTGCAGTCATTGTGTGAAGGAATTTTGTAGATGCTGTTTCAACTTCCATATTCTAAAACTCGTCACTGCACTTCACACTAATGAGCAGACTGGGCAAAGAAGCCAGGAAATTAATAGACCATAGAAACTAAATTACCCTTTCAACCCTGAAGGAAGTCTTCCCTCGCACTCAGCTCATGAACTGCTCCCAGCACAAGGGAAACAGAACCTGCTAAAGCCATTTGCTGGCCCTGTCTTACCTGGGCATTAATTCTGTGTAGTTTCTTACAAAACCAGACTGTGCCTCGTTTCTAAATAGTTTTTCTAGATTTAGATTTCTTTCAGACTTCCACATGTAATAAAATTTGGCACCTATCCGAAGTGATTTCCCCCCCACCTCGCTCCTTTGAATTCCCATGGCTGCTGGAAAATTGAAATCCCTTCTGCTTTATGGAGAGAGGTTTAGAAATGGAAATTTAGGGCTGTCTTGGATCACTGTTTCACTACTTGCCATCAGCCTTGATGTTACAGAAGAATAAATTGTGAGGAAAAGCACAGTTAACTATGACGTTCTTGTGAGATGCAGGTTTTTAGGTGCTTTAAGAATCTTGGTATAGTTTTGTTAAGGAAAAAATAGTGTAGAGAATCCAGTGTAAACCACCTTCATCTGGTTTAATTTTTGGCAGCAATTGCAGTGTGTGTGGTTTGTCAGGGCTGGGTACCAGCTCACGTGGAGCTGGCTGCACTACTGGCTGTTCCTTGCAGCAAGGCACTATTGTCACAGACATTCCCAATTTTCCCAGCACTGGGAAACCATTCTGTGCCTTACTCCAGCAATTCTGGCCTGCCCAGAGCTGTTTCCCTCCTCCTCCCACAGCCCAGACACACAGAGGGTTTACAGCCAATTATGTGTTTGTTTTTTCACTGAGGTGACCTTATTCTTGCAGTTCACATGAACTCTGTATGCTCATTCTATGTGTGTTTTTACAGACAAGGTGTTTAAAAGATGAAGTTGGATATCTTGTTTTCAGCAGTCATTGTGATGTGTAATGAAAAAGCTGACATGTACCTCACCATCCCCACCTCAGGTGGTGACTGTGGGGCTCAACACGACTGAAAAACACCTCTCTCTATGGTTTTGCACCAGAAAAGCCTCTCTGAGTGTTTCATCCTCTTCTCAGCCTCAGCTGGGTCATCCTATTTGTTCTCTTGGTGTTTTGGTGGGGTTCTTCCCCAGGAAGAAATCAGAGGAATGAGTGAAAGGAGCTGTTTCTGGCTCTCTGAAGTCTTTCTGCATGTTCTCAGCAGGACCAGAAAGAACAGCTTCCCTTGGTGGAGGACTAACTGTGTGACAGAAATGAGAATATCATGGTCCATCACCATGGACTAAGACTTCCCTGTGGAAGGATACATGGAGCATTTAGCTGACAGTTTCCAGCCCCTACAGAACTTAGGTAGTACTTCTGGGCTAAAAAGCAGGAGATTCCTGCTGGATTTTGGATACAGCTCTCACCTGGAGGCTGTGGGATAAAAATAATTTTTACATCTGAATATGTCATGTATTCTCACAAACAGGGTCTTTCATTGTTTAATATTGAGAAGTTTCTTCCTCCAGCAGATACCTGTTGAAAGTTCTGTGTGTGTAAAATCCAAATGTGTAGCTTTTTGGGTAGTGGGAGAGGTTTCTGTGTAATTCATACACACTGACAGAAACAAGTTGTCTCATTGCTGGTACTTGTTGCAAACTGCTGGCTGGCTGAACAGAAAATGTTCACAACTTCTGTCACTTATGTGTTATTGGCCAGTGTGATAAAAACCATCACTTGTTAGGTTTTAATATTAATGAATGATAATTTTACACTTGATTTTTGCATAAGGACTGTGTAAAATTCTGTACTCTCAGGAAACTTTTTTTCCTTCTGAAAGCCTGTCTTAAAGAAAAAATGTCTTAACGAACTGTCTTAAAGAGGGAAAATACAGTTCACAGAATGCATAAGAAATGGAGAGACTTAGTTCTTTATAGGGCACCAGGAAGGTGTGGAATCCCTCTTGCCTCTGGCTGATGTAGGTGGTGTTGGGGGTGAGGGAACGGGGCTTTTCTTTCTTTGGGAAGTTGGAGTGATTCCTGTCCAATTCTGTTGCTGCTGACTGGGGCAGGATAACATTGAATAACCAGGCTGCTGCCCTGCTGGTTTGGGCACTGGAGGGGGTGTGTGATCTCTGCTTCCTCGAGATCATGAATGTTCTGTTCCCTGGTTGGTTTTTGCTTAATTTGAATTCTCAGGGGGCTTTATGAATTTGTTTAATGAAACATCATTTCATTGTAGATGGGGTTAAGTTGCGTACTTAAGTCTAAGTGGTTGGTTTTGAGCAGAAGTTCCAATGATGAGATGAGAATATAAATTCCTTTCCCTGCTCCAGCCTCTCAATTCCACTGTCATCCAGCCTGCCCTTCAAGGCTCTCCTTTCTCTCATTGAAGTGCCAATCCTGTGTTTTTGCAGAAATTCTTTGAGTGGGATTCTCATGTTATCCTGCTCTAATTCCAAGTGGATGCTGGAGCTGTTCCACTGGGGCAGTGCTCAGTTCTGGGCTGAGGGTGGTACTAACAAATACAGTTTGATTGGGAATACAAAGAACTGCTGACCTTAAATTACATCTTAACTGACTCACATGCTAGTGGTTTGCTTGCTCTGGACAAAGGCTGAGGAAGGAAGAGATATGTGGTTATTTATTGGGGTGGGCAAATCTTTCAGTGCCCCTGAGGTGCCAAGAGCACAGACACCTGCTGAGTGACGTTTGGCCTGTCACCAGGTCAGTGTTGGCAGCTGATGCTGCAGTGGGCATGAAGGTGAAGCAAAATCTTGTGTGAAGCTGTTTATTGCTTGGCCACGTTCCTGGCCACGGTGTTTGCCACATCCTAAAGGATCTCCTACCCCAGTGTCGTTATTTTTGCCTCTGTGCAGTTCAACTACACAGATGTAACTTTGTGGGTGTATCTGAGGAGTGATTTCCTACATCTGCTCTGGGATTTTGTTCTTGAAGCAGACAGAGGAGCAGAGGAAACAGGAAAATATATTCTTCACTTTGGGTATTTTGCTTAGTCACCCGCTGTAGTGTTTTAGCTTAATGAGCAACTTTAGAGCCTTGTGTTGGTTTTACCTTTTTCGGTGTTGAGCTGTAGAATAACAGCAGAGGCTTTGGGGTTTGTCTTCACTGAACCAGGGGGTGGTGTTTGCTATCAATGGCCTTACTGGGGTACTCTGTTGTTTCAGAGCAGTTTCATTTCTGTTACTCCAATGCTGTTTAAAGTACAGAAAGGCAATTTCAGCAGTGACACGAGGTGTTACAGCGGGGTTGTTTGATTCATCTCCTCTGTCAGAGAGGAAGGTGCAGTTACGGGGCTGTGCTTTCTGAAGTCTGTTCTTAGGAGAGAGTAACAAAATAAGACATAAATGTATGAACGCTGTGTCTAACAAGCAGAGTTCTCAGCGGGAATGCAGCGAGATCTTTCAGAGCTCCTGACACATTCCCTGCTCTCGGACAGACCATGTGATTTGCTTTGCAGATCCATTCCCAGCAGACAGACTTGCTCTGAATCTGCTTTCATGGGATTTATACCTAAAGTTGTTATCCCAAAACGTGCCTACCAGGGTTGTCCTGTGAGGATGCACGGTAGGGTTTTAGTCCCCAAACGCCACAGAAATTCATGGAGGGACCTGTGGTGGCCTTGGTTCCGTAGGATGGAGGAGATTGGAGACATGGGGGGAAGAAGTGGGGGAGACTGGAGACATCCATTTTCCATGTTGGGGAGAGAAGGGCCAGTCTGAGCATTCAAAGTTCATTTTTCTCTATGTTGTACCCATTATTATTAGATTTCCAGTAGGGAAAAAACATGGGAAGGTGGTTCTCAAGCAGTAATTGTATGTGATTCTGACAGTGGGAAATCTGCTGTGTTAGGAAATGGTACTCTAATAATAATAATTTACATTTTAATCCAAAGATTAAAGGTATTTAAAGATATTTCAGCCCAATAGTGTCTATGTATGCTCTGATTTTGTATTTTAAACCGGGGTTATTTTAATAAATTTAAGATTTTGGGACCTCTGGCCAATATAAGTTCAACTTCTGCCCTGTGTTTAACCACGTAAATGAAGGTTAGGTCTCTTTCTAGTCATTTTTTGTGTACAAGAGAATTCTGTATTTCTCACATGCACAGAGAAATGTTAACAAACATTGACTCAGTTGGATTTATCCTGTCAGGTTTAATAATAAAGATGACAAGTAGAAAGAGAGGTTTGAGCCTTCAAGCTGTAACTCCCTCCCAAGGTCTGCCAGGCTACACTGAGAGGCAAGGTCTCAAAAAACTCCTCAACAGTGACCAAACCAACTCCTCTCAAAAAAAAACCATCAAGAAAACACAGAAACCCACCCCCAAACACAGCAAAACCCCACAAACACAACTACCCACCATATTCCACTTTTCAAAATAAGCAACCTGATTGCCCCCTCACTAAAAAGAAGTATATTTTACAACCTTCATTTTGCCCTTTCCTGTGTGTCTCTTTAACTTGGTGGACTATTTAACACTTCATGTTTTCTGCCTGGCCAAATATATTAAATCCAGTCACGATTTTTTTTTTTCTCAGCTGAACTACAAAGAGAATCTTCTCATTCTAATTAATTGCTTTAAAAACAATTTAAAAGAACATCCATACTAAGAAAACACTCTCAGCGTGGTGTTTGTAGTACTTTTAAGCATTGTTGTATTTTGACCATTTTGAAGTTTGCCGTTCTATTAAATCTACTTATTTGGAGGAAACAATTACCTGTTACATGTTAGACTTAAACTCTGGGCTGAACTGCAGGCGTGGACTTGACCTTTGTGGCTTTGCCTGGTGTCCCCAGGCCGGGTCTGTCACTGCCCCCACAGGGAGGTCGGGGCAGATTCCAGCACACAATAAAGGGGCTCGGTGGTGCCTTTTTGTGCAGTGTATCTCTTGCCATGGGTAAATAATGGTATCTCTGCTTCCCCAGGCCTTCTGTGGCACCTGGAATCAGTCGCATTTCGGGATGGAGTTTGTTAATAGGTCACTGAGCACCGACAAAGAAGGCTTTTGTTTTGCTGGGGGTTAAATCGGGTGGGCAGCCCGTGTGCTGAGGAGAAGGGCAAGGAATTCCTGTGTTCTCTGCTGCTTTCATTCATCTTCAGTCTCAGCATTACCAGCCTATTCCACACAAAAGACCAGGCACTATAACCTTCCCTCTGACTTTGCTCTTTGCCCTCCTGCTCACTCGTATTCATGTGTCCTTTTTTTGTGCAATGTTCGAGTGTGTCTCCTGCAGTCGCTGGTTGTGCTAAAACAAGGGAGCCTGATGCAGGTCTGTGTGCAGACAGGGATTCCAGGGCCTGCTGGAGGCCTGACATCCCTGGGGAAACAGCTAGGATTGTGCAGCCCGTTGTCCCCACACCTTCAGAAACCTGCTAGAAGAAATCAGGCTGCTGGGCAATCCCCCCATTTACCGGGATATTCCCAAAAGGTAGCCACCTCCCCCTTCACAGGGCATGAAAACACGATGCTCTGAGGGCTCTGCCTGTCTTCAGGTGCCTGGGAGGGGAGAAAGAGCAATTTCTATTCCCTGCAGGCAGCCCTGTCCCTTGGAGCAGAGGGAAACCAGGGTAGAACATGTGCTATCAGTGCCGGGATGTGCTGGGTCAGAGCTCTGGAGTACATGGCATGGTTGTCCACACCACAGAGGACAAGATGTGCCCACACAGAGAGCACAGTCTGAAGAGGCACCAGAGCCTCTTGCTGATGTGAAAAACGAGAGCAGAGGAAATGGGTGTACAACTCCTTTTCTCGTGGTTCCCTTTTTAATTATGCTCTGAGACATTTTCTGTAGGCTAGACAGGAAAAACTTGGATCCTGAAGCTGCAGACTATAGGGAGGGATATCACTGTGCCTTCAGTCTAACTCATTTCCCTTCTCCCACGTTCACTGCTAGCACCTGTGTTTTCTCTCTTTCTGGATTCTTCAGGAATAGGATGGGAACAGTAATAGCACAGACTTTAAATATTCGGAAAAGCAGAGTTTAAATATTCAGAAATTTTGGCAGGCTGTCAAGTTACTGGGCCAGGGGGAGGAGGAACCAGAACTGGGAAGTGGTTATTTACTTTTTCTTCACCCTATAAATCACTCAAAATTTAGCAGTATTTAATTGAAAGCATGAAGAGAATGTTTCTGACCTTGAGGAAAACCCTGCCAAGTCTCAGTGACCCCTGTGAAATAATGAAGTTTTAGGGGTTGTCAGAGAAGTTTTGTGAACCTTGTACAGTCTAAACACTGCAGAGGTATTTTAAGTATGGCTGCTTTACCTTTTACCAGCTGAGCTCATGGAGCTCAGCTTTTCCTTGCAGTGCTGTGTGTGCTGAGCCTGCTTGGAGGATCAGGCAAACTGCATCTTTTTTGTTTGTGGGTGGGTGTGCATCATGCCCTGCTGCTCCGAGTTTCATGTGTGCAGAGCCCTGTGCCTTCTGCCCGGCACTTCACAGACACCTCCAGCTCTCAGAGCCTCTCCTGTTGTTGCCATGCTTGGCTTGCAGTCATTTTGAAGAGCACACAAACCTGTGCCATCCCCCCAGAGGCAGCCAGAAGGTTCCAGCCAGCCCCTCCGTGTGCGTGGGTGAGAAGTGAGCGCGGCACGGGTGGCTGCAGTACATCCCTGCCCCGGGAATTGCTTGGCCTGGCAGAGCTCCTGAGCGAGCACAGGCCAGGGCACAGCACTGGGTTTACAGGGCTGAGCTCAGGGAGGGGTCACACTGAGTTCCCACAGGTCTCCAGAGGGAACTGCTGGAGGCTGAGATGGATCAGGGATCCTGGTGTTCCCTTCCCCGGGGTCAGTGTGTGTTGGTGTCCCGGGCTGGGTGGGTGATGGTCCCCAGGGCTGGGTCAGGTTCAGCTCCCCCGGCACCACCAGCTGGAGTCTGACTCTTGCCAAGGCACAGCGTTGGTATTTCAGGCATTTCTCTGAAATACTTCTCACTGCAGAAATGTTTTCATGTGGTGGAGGGATTGGTTTTTCTTTCTTTCCGTTTTCAGACAGAAACTTGTTCTTAATTCAAGGGGAAAATTAAGGAGAAAATAATTTAGATTGTGAGTTATATTATAGGATCGCTTGGTGGAACTGAAAACACAAAACCTCGTGTTTGGTATGAGAATAATTATTTTTCCTTCTCATGATTTTTCTTGAATTGTGTTCTTGGAACATACTTTCTTTAGTTTTCAGATAATTTGTTTATAATGTGTCTGTGTAAATGTTTAAAATACAACCAATCTTGGACTGATGTACAGCAATAATATTTTCCTTTCATTTCTGTTTATTTGACCCTCTTGTGGTTTCAGGAGGAAAATTATTTTTTCTTTTCAAACTTTTTGCTTGGCTGAGCAGCAGAAGAGGTGAACTCCTTGGCTCACTTTCAGATTTACCTTATTGTTTAAATTGGGAAATCCTGCATCCGTTCTGGTACCCTTCAAGGGGTTGTTTTGTGGGAAAATCAAGCATCCTACTCTGTTCTGCTGGTGAGATTGGGAGGGGGCTTAATAGGCAATATGTTGGGTTTTCCCCCTTCTGAAGATTGTGTTGCTGGAGGTTTGGGATCTTGTCCAACACCTGTGTTACCCATCTGAGTAATGATCTCCTTGGCTGAGGGATCCATCTCTCCCTGTCTTTGACATCAAATTATTTCCATGTACCTCATAAAGAAATGGAGTTACGGTCTCTGTACAGTGCTATAGTGTGACTACATTTGTTGAACTAGTTACTGTGCCTGGCAGGAAGAGATGAGTCCTGACTACAGAAGACTAATCCTAGAAGGTGCTTATTACAAAACCTGAAATTTTGGGCTTCCCAGCCAGGAAATGAGGGGGTAAAACTTACATGCACAGAAGGTAGGAGAGCAGAAGACCAAGGGGACACAGGGGAAGGCCTGTAGGGAGAATAGAGGAGCAGGAGGTGGGTGAGAACTAGAAACTAACAAAAATGAACATTATTGTATGGGACCTGCAGTTGTCATTTAAAAAAAACCCAACATTCAGGACATGATTGGGAGCTGGAGTACTGGAGAAGAGAGTGAATATGGTTGAGTGAATTGTGCATCTTTAATACTTAACAGCCCTGCTAATGCAGGTCTTTCTCCACTCCTAAATGTGATTTGTGTGCCACCTGTTTCGACTGCAGTCACTCTCCAGGGACATCAAATGGGAGGCAGCATGTAGGAGCTAAATTATTTGGAGAGGATTCAGTGATTGACTTAAATGTAAAGGGATTAATTGGTCTCTAAACTAGTCAATTAAACTGTACTCTGAAAGTGGAAAGATCACAAATGCATGGCAATGAATAAATTAATGCATTTTTCATGGGTTTAGAATTTTCTACATGTTGCTTAATTTGTTTTGAATCATAAAATTTATTCCATTAATTGTGATCATGCTGCATAATGGACACATGTGAAATAATTTTGTGCAGCCATCCTCCTAAAGGACAGCTGGTAGCAGGCTTAGAGCATGAATTTCAGGGTGTATTAGGAGTTGTTTACAGCCTTTGCAGTCCCTTTCACAGACCATGCAGCCAGGGAGAACAAATATTCCCTGAGACCAGGCTGTAAAATGAATGGGGTTCGGGTCTCTGAAAAATCTGGCTTCGTTCTGTGTCACTCATTAAACTTTGTGCTCTTCAGTAGGAACATGAAGGACATTTTATGCCTAGTCCTTGGTGCTTGAGCAAGGTGTGCTGTGCAAGGAAATAGGGAGAGATTTGGGTACTGGGCTTTGCTTTGTTGTTTTGGGGGGTGTTTGATGGTTTGTTGAGGGCTTGGGGATGTTTTGGCTGTTGTTTGTTTTTTAAAATTCAGTCAAGGTATAGTTATTTTTTTCCATTCTGCAGCAGTGCTGTCCTCCTGCCACATCTAAGAGTTCAGCTGCAAGTCCTCGGAATATTAAAGCTCTCCATCAAGATTCATATCTCTTCATGTTCTGTGATTGAAAACACTGGCTTTCTGTCACATGGTTAGAATCATGTAGAGAGAGCAGAAGATCTGGTGTGTGGGAGAAGTGAACATACAGGGGAATCGAGTCTTCCAGCACTTAGAAATCCTGATTGCAGTTGTCATTATTAATTATGAGATTATTAATAATTGAATGTGAGGTGGTCAGGAGTCCCCCAGCTCAGTGTTCCAGGAGCACGGCTGGTTCCTCCCTGCAGAGCTCTCAGTGCTGATGTTTATCTGCCAGGAAAACTAAAAAGTGCCTTGCAAAAATAGGTGCAGGGGCTTAATACCTAAAGAGTCTGAATTTCTTTTTAAGGTTGTGTGAATCTATGACATAAAACTAATGATATAGTGTTTAGTTCTCCTTTTCCCTCGAGGAGCCCATGGGAAGCAGCTGCTTGAAAGCACAAACCAAAACCACAGTAATAGTTTGTAGATCTTGAGAATAATAATCTTGCCTGTGTTTCTGTGTTGAACAGACTGAGTAACCACAGTTCCCCCTGTTGATGTGCTTGCTTTGTGAATGAAACCGATAAATTTAATTTCATCTGCAGTGAACTTAATGACAGCAAAGGGCGTGTGGCCCTTCTTCCCCTTGGGTTTGCTGTATTTTTTGGGGACTATCCTTTCTGAATGGCCTTAATCTAATATAATGCTGCTTTGGATAATAGCCCTCAGCCTCCACGGGGGTGAAGGGGAGAAGGGTGCATTAACCTACATTACAGATAGCAAAAACAAGCCAGTGTTCGAGGCCCTGCAAGGCAGAGGAGGGACCTTTGCTGGGCTGGGTTTATTTTTATAGCTTAGACGTCAAAGGGGTGCTGCCTGTGTGTGCTCTGGCTGGTGACTGTGCTGACAGAGCCTGTGTGCACGTCTGGAGAGCATCTCTGTGACTGAGAGCAAGTCATTGAAATGGAGATGGAGCAAATGAATTGTAGTGCCTGTTAACCTGGGAGGGGCTGAGGATGGCTGGTACCGTGCCAGAGCTGCTTCTCTTGGGAGAGGGGGAACAATGCTGACTGTCTGTGAGCAAATCCCTTCCGTGGTGCTGTCACACGGGTGTCTGTCATGACATCTCAGCTTTCAGTGGTTTTGAGCCACGTGTTCAGGATTTATGCAGATAAGGAAGATTTTTGGACAAGTTCATTTCAAAGCTGCACAAACCCCCTCCCCAGTTCAACACGTGGTGCAAGCAGGGCACTGACTCACTGGCTGCTTTACCTGAGCCATCTGAGAATCATCTCATGGTCACTTCATACCTTCTAGGCAGGGTTCTTGTGGGGCTCTGGACAGCTGGTTTTGTTCTCCTGTTTTTAATTCCTGAGGTCACTCTAGCCGGGCTGGCACAGCACTGTGGTCCTTGTTTCAGCTCGGGGTTCCCACGTGGTTCCCGAAGAACGCAGAGCTGTTATTTGTACACAGAAGAGCACATGGATTATATAAACAAATACCGTGACCTTTCAGAGAACAGAATTACAGAGGAGCCCTGTAAAATGTGCTTGCCTCCCTCGGTGTTCACTCAGGTTACAGGGGTATTGAGGGTAGTCATTTCTAACAAATGGCTCTGGAGCTCAAAGGCATTTTAAGGCAAAACAGATTAGCAAAAGCATTAATTTTTTAGCTTCCACAGCTACTTGTGGTGTAACTCAAGACAGAATTTAGTTAATTTTTGATATTTTGTTAAAGAAGAATTTCTGTCTTACCCCATGTTAATGCTCTTCTAAAATGTGCAGTTTGGAATCTAGCAGAGTACAGAGCAAAGATGGGTGACAAACTTATCTGTGCAACAAGGACATATTAAAAGAAAGAATTGTCTAATGTGATTCCTAAGGGACTGCTGATGACTTGTGGCTTTACTCCTGGAGTGCTATGAATTTATGAACATGAATGCAGATGTGGTGTGATACTCCTGCATACCTGTGTGTTAAATATCCTTGTTGTTTGTGTGCTGGACAAGGTTCCATCACTGACTGACTTTTAACACACAACCAGTGCAATTACAGTGTAAGATTGAAAACTGCGCTGACTCCATTTTGAATAAAATCAATGCCCACCGATGGCCACTGTGCAACAGCTGCTCATTGCAGGGCAGCATGACACAAATACTCCTGGAAAGGATAACATTCTTCCTTCTGAAGGCATCTTTATGAGGGGTGAGGGAAAGCCTTTTCCAAAGCTCCAGCCTCTGTGGGGCTGTGACCCACAGATGGATCCTTCCAACTGTGCCAGTCAAGGATTGTAATCCAGCTCACAGTGTGAGCCAGAGGAACTGATAGCTGTGTTATGCCTGCCAGAATTGCCAAGGAAAGCCTACATTTAAGGAAACCCAGGGTTTAAACTTGGCAGGGCTGAGCTGTTAAGCAAAGGTCAGTTTATGCCTTAGGCTCTAAGAAATGGCATCGGTGGTTGGCGAACCTCCATCAGCGCCAGTCAGGCTTGTTCTTGAGTTTGGGCTTATTAATATTCAAGAGGATTTTTTCCCAGTCTTGATTTCTAGAGCACAACTGCTCATGACAGTTCTGAGGTGATTTTATGCCTGTATGGTATTTCATAAAATGCTGGGACTAAAGGCACAAAAGGAGGGCTTTTTTGGAGATTCCACGTGTAACTTAATGTGTAACTTATTCATGTGCCACGAATAAGTAGTGAATAAGTTATGTGTCACACTGAATACAGGAGCTTCTCTGGCTGCATTGCTGTTTGAAAGAGTATTAGATCTCATGGAAATGGATTTTCCAAAGGACCCATTTCAAACCCTGTGTGAAAACACAGCGCTGCAGACACACAGAGAGGGGTGATAACAGCAGGGATTTTAGGAACTTTAGATGCAGTTTTTCCTGGTGTGTTGGTATTTTGAGTATGCTATAGCATGAAATAATGCATCCATCCTGACAATTTTCTAGTTAATTGTAATTCATTTGGTAGTTATCACCAGCTGGTGCTATTGTTTTTAGAATACCTGGCAATCCTGGTACAAATATAAGCAAGTTGCTGATTTTTAAGGACATTTATCATAGGAAGCTCAGGATTTCCAGCAAAAAATGTGTGTTTGTTTAGGCATTAACCTGAAAATAACTGTAATAACCTCCATGTTTCTTTTTTGGTATGCTTTTATATGGTGTTTTTAAGTCTATATCCTGCATCACAATAGAAATATGTTCACACCAACTTCTGTGGTTTGGTCAGTTTTATCTGGTATTGATTAGATTTAGTAAACATCAGATTTTATTAAAAATTATAATTTAGCACATAAAATTTTTAAGCGAATTTCTGTTAGAGGGAAATTATCTCTGTTTATCTGCTCTCTGCAGACAGTACTTTTTCTAACCTGACATGTCTTAAATGTTCATAAGTATTGAGTATTGGGAGGAAGATACACAAGATCCTCCCCTGTTCAGAGTTGGGCTCCTGCAGTTTGATCCACAAATACCATAAATGAATAAAAAAAAATAAATCATGGCCCATTTGTAGAGCAGGAATTGTCTGGAGCCATTTGGAATGGCTTGAGCTTTGAGCTGGAAATGTAACTAAAAACCTGTGTTGCCATACTCTGACTTCAGCTGGTTTATTTTTCTATTATCAGATGTATTGACCAGCCTTTTGTGCCATCTGTCATTGTCCCATATTTCTGCTAAATTATATGCTGGTAAATGTTCCCCTTTACCCAGGCACTTCCAGCTTTTACTCCATGTTGCCTTTGGTATTAACTGATATCAAGAGCAGGATTTGTCCCTGGATGCAGAGAAAACCAATACATTGCAGTGGTCATGGCAGCCTCTTTCCTGCCTGATTTAGTTATTCAGGGGGTTCTTATTTTGGGTTATTTCTTCAGTAACCATCATCAGTCTAGGACTGGCTTCAGTTCTTCTTAAAAACTCTGAGAAGCAAGTTCAGCTCAGAGCAACATATTTTGGCACATCTCATTATATGCACATGTGCAGCTAATAAGAAGTCAATAAATTTCCATGCTCAACATGCAACACTTGTTTAATGTAGAAAAATAAGGGGTTTATTGTCACTATCTATGGGAGATTTTCACCTATTATGGTCTAGTACTTCACTGAGGATCACAGGAGTAAAACTGCTCCTTCAGTTGTACATGGAAGGAGCTCTCACAATGCCAGTGCACAGGAGGAGCTCCTTATAAATGTCAATTATCCATTAATGAAATCCAATCTTTATATTAAACTCTCTTTTAATGTCCTGTAAAAATAGGCTTATTGCTTTCTAGGTGTAGATCTCAGGACAGGAAGGAGGTGGGTGCTACTGCAGAAGGTGTGAAGCAAACTCAGGGTTCTGCTTTCCTGGCAGCTCATCTTGGGCTCACATTTATCCTGAGAGAAGGGGGCGAGGTTGCTGGAGGTGGGATCAGGGAGAGAAGCCTTGCATTGGCCTTGGCAAGGGGCTTTGTTGGTGACAACTGAGGGAGTGTGGAGATAATAAGTGTGTAGCACAGCGCGTGTTGTGATAATGTTATCTCAATGCTCACTGTGCTGGGAAACTCTTATCTTGGTGCTCTACTCCACCTCTGGAAAACACTAAGGGCAGTTCATGTTTACACCAAGTTTCTATGTGTACATCTAGTACCTTAAAAAAAACCCAAAACAACAGGATATGTGAGACAACATAAGGACTTAGAAATACAATTATTAAAAGAGCTGGTAGTTCTGGGAACTGGTGTTCTCTTCCCCTTGTTTTTATTTCCTTGAGGTGGGGGAGAGAAAGAGATAACAAAAGAAAGGCAAGGAGTCATTGCCAAAGCAATATGATTTTAATCTGCAACTTGGCCTCTGTATTCTTATTCTGTGCCATACAGAGATTTGTGACTTTGGGCAGGATGGCTGCAGAAACACAGATTGTTCTTCCTGTGTCATCACCAGCTATCAGGTTCCCTTGGTACATGGTGGCTCATGAACACGAAGACAAGGTGTTTCAAGCCTGATAGAGTGCAGAAATTGTCACATCTGGGTTTAGACGGGTCTGCCTTAGCCCGGGACAAACCCTGCCTGGAGGGCAGGGCAGGGCAGTGCCAGGGTCTGCCTTAGCCCGGGACAGGCTCCAGCCCTGTGTGCAGCTCCAGCACAGGGAAGTGCTGGATCCAGGGGCACTGAGTCTCTGCTGAGCATGGGTTAATATTTGGAGTGACAGAGCCCCAGGCAGGCTCGAGGTTGGTGTTTCCCATATTTGAGTGTGGAGATCCTGGCTGTGAGGGTCCCATCCCAGTGCAGGTATGGGGGGTGGGTGCTGCCTGCCACTGGTTGGGAGGCTCTTGTATCCATAAACCCTGGAATTGTCCCTGCTCTGGAAATGCTTTCATTTTTTGTTTAGTTGTGGTTTCTGCAAAAACTGTTCCCATTTATGCCGTGTCCTTGTGTGATCTCAGCTTGGGCAGGGGTCAGGTTCCAGCTGGTGGGCAGAGAGGATGTCGTGGGTTACTTACCAGCACAAGAAATGCCCCAGGAGTCTTTTTCCTCTCAGACTGTGTGGGCATTGCCTGTCTGAGCAGCCAGCCCCCTTCCCAGGGAGTGCCAGGGAACCACTGTGGGCACTGCCTCTTGGGGGGGTCAGGAGTTTTCATCTTTGGAAAGGGCCAGAAATTGTGTCCTGGCCGTTCCTATTTGCAGCTGAGTCTCAGTTCCAGGAGCTCCTCTGCTCTCTTGGTGCGTGTGAGGGCTCTTTCCCTGCTAGCACAGTTCCTAAATGGGACCGTGGTCTGTCCAGAGGAACGTGGGAGCACTGTGGGAGTGCATCATCCCTCTCAGGTAGGGAGAATTCCCCAGGCACTGCCCAGAATTTAGGGCCACTCTTCTGACTGACTCCTCTACCAGCAAAGCAGTGGCCTTTCTTCTCATCCCATTGTGGGAGCTTGTTCAAATTCAGACTTCCCCGAGCGATTTTTATTTCCAGATTATTTAAAACGAGGTGATTTTCATCCTGGATTGCTAATTTCCTCTGACTTGTTCAGGAGTGGTGTTGAGTGTAGGGATGTCCAGACCCCACTGTGACCTGCTACTGTCCTGTTGCTTTAGATGAATTTAAAGGAAATTATTTTGTTATGCTCTCTTTTGTTACTCTTATGTTTCAAACCTGCCTTTTCACGCCCTCGATTTTGTAGTTCCCATCAAACAAGTGATTTGGTTTGGCTATTTCCTAATGCTTGTGCCCTGCTTCTGCCTCTTTCCTGAGATCAGACTTAATAAAGCTGGTTTGGGGTAACTGTGAGTTGAGGGCTTTCAGATCCCAGCCTTAATTTTGAGGAGAATTACAGCAGCAATACAATTTATTGGTTATAAAATGTAATTAATTGTACACAGTCAGTGACTTTATGAACAACTCTTATAAAATAAAGGAGAGGAGCAAGAGGCTGCCAGCAGGGGGAGGGAGCTTAACCCCCTCTGTAGAGAAATAACTATTTAAAAATACCCATCTTGAAACTGTTCTAAAAATAGGATGAATATGTGCAAATACAGAATTCTCACACTTTCCCTGTGTTCTTCTGAGGAACCTTCAGTGTCAGCCCTGGCATGTGGCTCCCTCTGCACCTTCCAGGGGTGCAAAGAGGCTGCAGTGCCTGGGACAAGCCAGGCTTAGAAGCTGTGCACTGCATGGCAGCAAGGGGTCCTCAGGGAATGACTTCAGTATGATAAAATCCAGAGCAGAAACCCAGTGTTTAAAATATCCCTCTAATAAGGAAGAAAATCGGTTCTGTTCAATGAAGGTTTTTTGGAGATCCTTCTCCCCCAAATCCCAAAGTAATTGTTACCGGCAGGTTTTAGTATTGTTTTCTTGAAGCAATTGATTTCCACATTTGTAATGTATTCTGAAATCTGTTGTGAGGTACAGTTTGACTTTATACACAGGTGAACATTAGTACACACGTTCCAAACTCTGTTAGGAGTTGCAGTACTCAGCATTTCTATCACTGAGATTGTTGGAAATAACCTCTTCACAGTTTGAATGCAGAGCCAGGTTCCACTGGGTATTTCTATAAACCTCCTGACAACTGGAAGCAATACCTGAATCCATCAGATGTTCTCCTTTCTCTGCCAATGTTGTGCTGTTTAAATGCAGTCAGATCTTCATAATCCTCCTCTGATTTTTATATCTAAGTAAATTTAACGTGATGTTGTTTTCTTTAAGTCATTCATAGTAACTGAGGGATTGGCATTCATAAAGATTATGAGAAGTCCTAAATATTACATTGGCAAGGGATTCAGTTACATATTTAGGCATGTCAAAAGTTATTTAAGGGAATGAAGATCGCAGAGGAAACACCTGAAAGACAATGGATGGCAGCTGCAGGTGATTAGGTGCCAAATTGAAGGCTTGACACTTTATTTGAAGGTTTTTCTTTGTTAGGGGGGAAAAATACCTGCAATACTTTGGAGAAGGACACAGATCTTTTGTTTTGAGACATTGGTATTTCTTTGTATTTCCGTCAATAGATGCCTTTTATTTCCACTGTTATTTTAATTTTAGCACAGAAGTCTCAGTGAGTATAGTGGAAATAGTCTTTCAAGTGCATGCCAAGGTGTCCTGCTGGCTGCAGAGCACAGTGCTCAGCATTTTTCACACCTCAGCCCTAATGCAGCCATAGCTGGAAATAACATACATTCTGTATATGTTCTATGCGTTCTGTTAGGGAAGGTGACATCCTGACCAAGGCATCCGTCAGGCACCTGGGAAGGAAGGAAAGGCTTCTAAAAGAGAGACAGTCCTGCTCAGAGCGACCAGAGAGCAGCTACAGATTTGTACTCATTTAAACTGCTTCTATTTTTTATAAAACAGGAGGAAAAGAGTGGGCCTTGCTGAAGTTTGTGTTGAAATTCTCTCATGGAGAGCTGCTGCAGCTGCCCCTGTCTCTGGTGGCAGTGGCTGTGTGCCTGACAAAGGCCAAGGAAAGCCAGAAACCCAGACCCTCCAACTCTCACTGGCAGGGTTCATAGCAATAGGGTTAATGCTGAATTAATCCAGCTGAAATATGTTTCCAGAGAAGCTCATGGCTGAGCATTTGCACTTTATACCACACCAAGGCATAAATAATTATATTTAAATGTCCCAAACTTATTTATTTCCCAGTGCATTAGATGCTTCAGTCTGGTCCAGGTTTCTTCTAGGGCACATTGTCACATTGTACACCCAGGTCAGGAGGGGCTGTGCTTGCTCGGGATGGTCACCTGGCTTTCACACTTGTGTCCCTTCTGCCTCCCCTCTGAGTAGCAGTACTGACTCAAGCCCACCATCTGACTAGGCTTTGTTGCTTGTTTAATTCTTTAATACATGCAAAGTGCAGCTATGCAAAATTAGTAACATTTTTGTTGGTGTACTTGCTCTGAACTGACAGCTCGAGGTATTCCAGCAGACTGGGTACAGTAGGAGAAGTAGTTTGGAAGCCATTTCACGTGCCTTTCCCATGGTTTCTGATGGTTTGAGTATCTGATTGGAAAGAGGACAGAAATGGGTGTGCTTGAAAACCTGCAGAGCTACTGGGGTGGATTCTCAAGCCTGTCAGCTTCAGTTTTTGAACTAGGTTGAAATAAATGTAAATAAAATAACAAATCAGTCCGAACACAGTACTGGCTGTTTCTAGGAACTCTAGTATGAGCTACATTTCATGTGTGGCTTTTTTTTGGAGCCTTTGTTAGTGCAAAGAGCAGTGGCTCTGGTAGGAAAATGGGTCCTGCCAAGGCTGGAATCCTCTGGTGAGGAGCTGGACAGTGTGTGTGTTTGGGGTGAGATGGATGGGCAGAGCAGGGTCCAGGGAAAGCCGCGGAGCTCAGGCTGTGGAGGGATGGGCTGCTCCCAGCTTGGTGAAGGCTCTCCACTTGGACTTGATTCGGAGATCTGGCTCCCATTTGCAGTGAGAATGATTCCTGCAGCTTGGTATTTAAGGAATGGAGAGCTGTGCTGCAGACAGGAATGTCAGGAGCCTGGGAGCACATGCCACAGTGGGACCAGCCCAGTGTGCTGACAGCGTTTGCTTGGGATAAAATTCCGATTTGGGACTAAAGTAAACTTTTTCCTTGGCATCTGCCAGAAGCTTGTGAGGAACGGAGGAAGTCCCCAGGCCTTGATCTTTGTTATTTTTGGGTTTGAGAGCTGAGTTTATGGCAGTGACTGGAACCAGAGGAGCTTCACTCCTCTGTCAGGGCTTCTTGCCCAGCAGAGCCGGGTGAGGGAGCCCAGGGAGGGCACAGGACAGAGGGCACGGAGCTGGACAGCCTGACCTGCTGGGCAGGGGTGCTTGTTCAGCAGGCACAGCAGCTCCAGCAGCTCTGCCCTGCAGGCAAGAAATGCTGGAGCCATCGAGCTGTGTTGGGCTCTTTCTAGAGCTGAGCATGATTTAGTTTGGATCCACTGCTAGAGATGATCCATCTTTCACTAATGAAGTATTTATTGCTGGGCATGAGCAGTCGTATTCATTACTCTTACTCTTTAATCTGGCATATTTGCAGGAAAGCAAAATGGGCTAATATTGGATCTGTATACCTTTCTTCACTGCAGTTAGTTGTATGCACCTTTAGTCTGAGACTAATCTTCTGATCTTAATGATGAATTCTGGTGTTAGATGATTCCCCATTGGAAGTCAGTGGCATGGATTCCCTTCCCTCCAAAACCATGAATCTCTTGTCCTTCAGACCCTGAGTTTGTGTATTTCTTATTCTCCCAGTGTTTATGGGTAGCTGGGAATGTGGCATGGGGTTGCACATGGTTTGTGCAGGACACTTGAAAGGGTCCCTGTGTGGTCCCAGAAGGCAATTTTTTTCCTTCAGTTCAAGAGCAGCCAAGCAAGACCCCCAGTCCAACCTGCAGGAGGCTTCAAAATCAGGAGGGTTTCTGTAGCATCCCAAAGGCAGGAGATTAAAATAACTGCTTTACAGGTAGCTTTGCTCTATACTTTAGAAAGGCTGACCTGCTGCACGTGAACTCTTTGCAGATATTAATCCCACCTGATCTTAGACCAGAATTCTCAGGGGGTTTTTATTTATTAAGATCGTTCTTACAGTAAAGGCTGTCATCCTGTGCAAGGAAACTAATGGGCTTTGTTTAAATAATTGGACTTTGGTTTACTTTTGTGTTTCTTGTACGTGCAGCAATCCATTGTTTAGGAGTTTTATTGCATCATTTGGTTTGTTTCTCCTCTTGGGGCAGGACAGCTGGGTAGAAATACCTGAGTCTGTGACCCATTTTGTCCCATGTCCTGTTCCCTCCCTCCCCATGTACATGAATGATCTGTTTACTTCTTTAACACTGAGACTGGTGGAACTTCTTTCACTTGTGAAAATTGAAACCTAATGAAACCTTTTACTTTGTGGAATTAAATTATTGCTCCAGAATCCCCCAGAATCCAGCATGGCAGCACCAAGGAAGTGCCTTTGTTACCTGTCATTTAAGGAACCTTTTCTCTCCAGCTTTTTCTCAGCTGACCATTTTGTTCCTGTCTTTTTTGTGGTAGGATTTGAGGCTCACAGAAAAGTAAGGACAAGCTGTTCTGCACAGTGTGTGGAATCCTTCAGAGGTTCAGGGAGACTCGGGCAGCTCCCTGTTCTAGACCATCAGTGCCTTTGTTGGGAAACAGCTGGCAGTACTGGCGCAGTTGGTTGACTTCAGGACTAGAGTTCAGTGGTTACAGTTGCCTGTGGTGGTTCTTTTTGGTGAGGGGAGTGAGAACTGAACTGTCTCCAAAACCCAGGTTCCATTAAGGCTGCCCCAGAGCCAAAGCCAACACCCACAGAACTGTGCACAGCTATTGAACTGGACAGAAAAATTACTGCATGCTTACCACTTTCTGCTTTTCTAGTTGATTAAAATGATGATAATAAAAGGCATGAAATGTGTTTGGTTTTCTTTTCTTTTTTTTGTGTCTTTCTGGCAAGGAATATTGAAGCAAATAGTTAGCTGTGGTGGGAGGCCGTTCTGTGGGTAGAATGAGTGAGAACATTCTCAATACTGTTCATTTCACATTAAATTTGGTCATCAGTGACAAATCCATGGTTCACCTTAACCCATTGTCAATGGTTTGTAATATTCATGTGCTTTTATATTTCTTAATGGAGAGCCCCATGAGGTCTTAGGCAAACATCTTTCAGGTTCCCTGTTTTATTCCCTTTCAGCTCGGACTCACTGCAGAGTGAACTTGGAGGGATTTCTGAAGACCCTTCTTTGTACTGCTTGAATCCATTTGTTTGTAATGAGTGTACAGTTTTAAACAAGTATGAAAGCACACCTGTGAGATTGTTGCCAGCCCTGTCAGTGACCTGTGCAGTGACAGATCCTTCTGTTGTCCATGATGATCAAGCAGGCAGCGAGCCTGGGCACAGAAGGGTGTGTGCCTGCAGCCAGAGCCTCCTCAGGGTCCTCCCCACCCTAACAGAGCTGTTTCCTTGCAGTGAGCACTTGTCCTGTGCCTTCACCTTCTTCCTGCACGGCGAGAGCAACGTGTGCACGAGCGTGGAGATCGCGCAGCACCAGCCCATCTACCTGATCACCGAGGAGCACATCCACATGGCCCAGTCCTCCCCCTCGCCCTTCCAAGGTATGCCAGCTGCCCCCGGGGCTGCAGGGGCCACGCTGGGCTCTCCTCCTGCTCAGGAGGGTGGCTGTAAGGGAAAGGGGCTAGGGTTCAACACTGTGGCCAACAGGAATGGTGTGGGAAGTCTTCAGCAGTGTCTACCTGTTAACACTGTTCTTAAAGCTGCATTCCTATAATAAATAGAGCAAAGAAATGAATAATTTTTGTTTAAAAGTATTTAATTTGGTTTTAAAATATTGATATTTGAGGAAGTGAGTGCACTAATTTGATTTTCTGAGCTCAAATCTGTAGCTTCGTGAATACAAACACTGAGCTTGTCTGACTTGGTGCTTTGCTTTCCATTCTGACTTAGTGCTTTCCATTCATACACTGTCAGCTCTTTACTAATTTATTTTTTTTTTAAAGTATCAGAAACAATGAAAAACTTGAAGTATCTGTGACTATTTATTTGCCAGTGTAAGGAATTAGAATTTTACAGAATTACGTTAATGGCTTATTAAATTCATGATGCAGTTTTGGTATGATGCTCTACATAAAAAAAAAAAAGCCTCAAACCTTCAGGATTTTGAGTCATTCAGTTATGCTGTCTTTGCTACAGTCTGAAACTGTAATTTCAAAGCAATTACAGTAAAAATCTTTATAAAGTTCAACACTCAAGGAAAAAACCCACCCAGAGACATATAAAGTGAGCATTTATAGAGATGTTAATTTATAGAAGCTTTATTGAAAAACATTTTGTTTCTAAATGTAACACTCTGACAGAGGCTCAGGCACTTAAATCATAGAAGATTTGATTCCAGTGAGCTAAATTCATGGCTCTCAAATCCCATATGGCTAACAGCAGAATTGAATCTGAATGGAAATACCTGCTGTTGAACAACCAGTGTTCCTTGTTTGTCATGACTCTTCCCCACGTACTGTGCTCCCTGTCCTGTACAGTGCTGTACAGGGTGTGCATCCCCCCTGCCCTGCCCAGGCTGTGCTCCCAGCCTGAGCTGTGGTGTGTCCCTCTGCAGTGCTGGTGAGTCCCTACGGCCTGAACGGGACCCTCACGGGCCAGTCCTACAAGATGTCAGACCCCGCCACGAGGAAGCTCATGGAGGAGTGGCAGTACTTCTACCCCATGGTGCTGAAGAAGAAAGAAGGCATGAAGGAGGAGGAAGAGCTGGGCTATGACAACGATTTCCCCGTGGCAGTCGAAGTCATTGTTGGTGAGTTTCAATATTCTGCCTCAAGGATTATTTTCTTCCTCATGATTTGAAAAAAAAATCTAATTAATCAGCAACAGCCATTATAATTTTCCTATATTCTCGTGTAGCTCTCTTGACACTGGAACATCTGACTAGTTATCTTGCCTCGAGCTTTTGTACTCCCTGTTTCCCACATGCTATTATTCACAGTACTGAGCTACTTGTTCCAGCTCTGTCCTGGTTATAGAGGGTTAGATGTGTATTAGCATGGAAATTCCTCAGCTCTTTTTATATTGCACATAATAAGTTTTGTCAAATTGACATTGGAAACAAGTGAAAGTAGCTGGGGCTGCTGGGTATTATCAGGTATGTTTAAGACTTGTGGTTCTCCCCTCTCTCTGCAGGTGGTGTGAGGATGGTGTATCCTTCTGCCTTTGTTCTCATCTCCCAGAGTGACATCCCCGTGTCACAGAGCGCTGCCAGTGCTGCAGGCCATATAAATGTGGGGCAGCAGGGGCTGGGAAGCGTGAAGGATCCTACCAGTACCTGTGGGATGCCACTCACCCCCCCCACCTCTCCAGAGCAGGCTGTTATGGGTAAGCAGTGAACTCGGGAGATGCAGTCCCACTGTCGTGTTTGCTTAGCTCCTCACCAGTGAGGATTAGCATGTCAACAGTGGCACATGGAAGACAGGCAGTGGACTGAAAGTTAGGGGAGAACTTTGTCTGTAGGCCTGTGGTAATGAAAGCCAAGGCTTAAAACACCCCTGAAGAAGACACACCTTCAAACAAAGCTTGGTGAATTCAGTTGAGCTCCATTTTCTGTAAGTGCAGCATCTTTGTGCAGTGGTGCAAAGACTTGAAACACTGGATTCTGGCAGTGGTTTAGGCAGATTCTACCAGTTTAGGAAGTGTTGGTTTCCTTGTTGGGATGGTGTTGGTTCTTTGTGGTACAGGAGTACAAGGAATTTCCTGAGAGAGGGGAAATTTAGGGTTGATATTGGGAAGGAATTGTTCTGTGTGAGGGGCAGAGAAGCTGTGGCTGCCCCTGGATCCCTGGAAGTGTCCAAGGCCAGGTTGGACGGGGCTTGAAGCAGCCTGGGCTGGTGGGAGGTGTCCCTGCCCATGGCAGGGGTGGCACTGGATGGGCTTTAAGGTCCCTCCCAACCCAATTCATTGTGGGAGTCTATACAAGAGGATGTAGCTCTTTTGTAAAGAACTAGAAATACAGCACTTAACTAAGCATTATGTTGGTATAATAAAATTTTGCAAATTCCAGCTACTCTTTCTGTCCAACACAGTTGAGTTTTGATTAAAGGCCATTTGAAAGGAATTCCTAAGTCTCTAGAACAGGTAAGAAGGAGCTGGGCTTCCCAAATGAGGTCTGACATAGGCTGGCATCTGTTTGCAGATGGTTTGCAAGGCAGTTCTATGTTCTGTCTGCACAGGGTATGTCCTTTTGGAGTGTTTGGATCCACAGTAGTTCTGATCTCAGAAGCTTGATGTGTATATCCTTAATACCTTGTTTTGTTGAAGTCTGTGTGTCTATCCTGTGTCTCCTCAGACATGAAAATGAGTATCTAAACCTGTCAGCATCTGGAACACAGACAAGACCTTAAGATTAGTTGCTCTCAGTGTGGTTGTGCTGTAACAAATTCAGAACTACAGTTTCAAATGAGAACTCAGGAACAGAGGTGCCAGGCATCTGTTTGAGTGCAAACTTCTAAGATAACAAAAAAAACTGATACAGAAAAAAGGAATTCTGTGATTATTTTTTTTTCTTCTCTGAAAATGTTTTGAAGGCATTTTTACAACTAATTTTTTTTTCTGGATAGATTATCTTTACAGACTTCCCATTGCTAACAGAATTACCAGTTGGTTGAGGTTGTCTTAGCCAACCCATCTGCTCCAGGCAGGGTCAGAGCAGGTTGCTCAGGACTTTGTCCAGTCAGGTTTTGAGTTTCTCCAAGGACAGAGGCTCCACAGCCTCTCTGGGCAGCCAGTTCCGAGGGCTTCCCCCTTCACAGGACGAAGTTTAAATGGAATTTCTGGTATTTCAGCTTATGCCCATCCCCTCTTACCCTTTCTCTGGATGCCAGTGGCTATACCCTCTCTATTCTCCCTGTCAGGTATTTGTATACACTGATACAATTCCTGTCCCAACTTTCTCAGCCTTTGAATGTTGATGCCAAGCCACAGAGAAGTAGTGATTATTGACTTCATTGCCATGGAAATGCACCTCTGGATTCACTTGTCCATGAATAGTGCCTATAGGTGAAGACAATCCAAATATTTAGTATTTACTGCTCATAATGCAGAATGAGAGATGTAAATTCACTTGGAATAGTGTTTTTGAGGGGAATTGGTAGTTAAAATAAGCAGAAGTCTAAGTAGTAACAAACTGAAGCAAGACAAAGTTTAAGTAAGTCTCTGTTCACATATTGATGCATATTTTAATGTGCTCTTGTATTTTTAAATTTTTCAGAACCCTGTTGAACTTGTGGGGTATCACAAGGGGGATTCTCTTTCTGAATATTTATAAACTATCAGTTATATAAAAGTGTTCCTGTTGTCCAATCTGGCAGTCACAGCTTCTGTTTGATCTCAGCTATTGTTTGAGGGCAGCGTGAATTCCTATCAGAGTGGTGTCTCTGCAGCAAACAATGGAAGGATCCCTTTAGTTCATATCAAAAACCGTTTCAAAAGACCTTGAAAAACTGGAGAAATTGATTGGAAAAATGTGCCACACGGTCCTGAATCAGTAAATGGGATAAATAAACTGGATTAGTCTAAGGCACGTGAATAACACTTCAGTTCTGCCCAGTGCTACTTGAAATGTGGTTATAGTGCCATTTCCAGTTTGGAAAAGATGGGAAGGATTGGGGTTGTTTAGTCGAGAGAAGCAGAATTTGAAGGAGAGATGGTGTAACAGCCTTGAGAGAATCAAAGAGAAAAAGAGTAGGCTTTTCTCTGCAGCCAGTGTGTAATGAACCCAAACTGGAGCAAAGCAAAACGAGGTTGAAGAGGAGGAAAAAACGTGCTCTGAGGAAGGATAACGAAATGTTAAAATAAACTGGCTGTTGGGAAGCTACAGAGCTTCCATCAGCAAGAGGGATGGTGGGCTTTGGGGGCTTTGTTGGGGGCATTTGGTATGTTTGTGTTCAAGAACCAGGTTAGTCAAATGTGTTGGTCCAGCTTTGAAGCCGGGAATGGACTAGGTGATCTCTTCAGATCTCTTTTAACCACACTTCCCATGATTTCCTGAAGTCTGTAACAAACCAAATTGCTGCTGGAGCTGGGGATGGCATTTTGGAAGCAGACTGGGCCCGAGGTTGTGCAGGGAGCTGTGGTGAGGGGCTGCTTGTGTTACACAGTACCTGGCACAGGTATCTGGGTGGGTTCCAGTGATTTCCATGGTGTCAGTGTCTGAGACCAAAATGGGTCTGCCTGCTGTGCAGTGCTGGCTCATCTTACGCTGTATATTGCTGTACTGTACAGTATAAAAGTATGACACAATTATAGAAACCAGTAATTAATGCACTCCAGTGTAACTTGAAAGCCCTGGTAGCTCCTCTCATTCCTCCTTCCCTCTCTTCTCATCATACTTTTCTTTCTTTTCCTTCTGCTCTTACATATGTGATGCATCTGTGTGCATGTTGTTTGTGTTGGTACACACATTCCTTCCCCCCTTTGCCAAAGGAGGATGGATTTACTAATTCTGAAGCTTTGACTTGTTTTATTGATCATCTATCCAGTTCCCAATGTTTTAGATCATTTAAAACCCAGCGAAATTCATGGTAAGAGCCACAAGCCTCAGTATGGCCAGGGATTTAGGGGTTTGACTTCACAAGAAGGTAATCAGAGAAGAGCCCGAGGTGGTGGGTTAGGCTGCTTGTGCTGGGTTTGTAACGCTGTGCTCTGAGAGTCACCTGGTGCAGAGGAGAGGAGAGATGAGCTGAGCAGCAGCAGTGAGTGAGTCCCCTGGCAGCCCACAGCGCTCACCCTGCACTGTCAGGCAGAGGACACGCTGTTCCTGCACTGAGCTGACCTTGCTCCAACGCTGCACATCCTTCCTGGCTGTTCCAGCCCCGGCCCAGGCAGACCCAAAGCTCCCTCTGCTGCTGCGCCTCGGCCTGGCAGGAGTGCAGAGCGAACACACTGCAGGGCACAAAGAGAAACGCCTGCTCGGGTAAGCCCTGCTCCAGCCTCTGCAGCACGGGCACGGGGACATGGGCACTAAGAGTTTCCACACTACTGGCACGTTGAAGGAATATCTTTATTTGTTGTGTCTTGGATAATTATGCAGATAACACTTACTGGGAACCTCACATACTGTGTTAATGGTGTTTGTACGGATGGACAGCTGTTAAATTTCTGTACTTCTTACCTGGAAAACTTTACCAGAGCAAGTTTTGATTCTGGTATTTCAGTTCAGGCATGTTGTAAAGAAATAGCCTAGAACCCCAGAATGGATTGGGACCTCAAAGCCCATCCAGTGCCACCCCTGCCATGGGCAGGGACACCTTCCACTAGCCCAGGGTGCTCCAAGCCCCGTCCAGCCTGGCCTTGGACACTTCCAGGGATCCAGGGGCAGCCACAGCTTCTCTGCCCAACCTGTGCCAGGGCCTGCCCACTCTCACACCCAAGAATTCCTTCCCAATATCCCATCTATCCCTGCCCTCTGACAGTGGGAAGCCATTCCTTGTATCCTGTCCCTCCATCCCTTGTCCCAGGTCCATCTCCATCTCTCCTGGAGCCCCTTTAGGCACTGCAAGGGGCTCTCAGGTCTCCCTGAAGCCTTCCCTTCTCCAGGTGAACACCCCCAGCTCTCCCAGCCTGGCTCCAGAGCACAGCATCCCACTAATCCTTTCATTTCTTTGGTGAGGTTTTATATTGAGTATAAAGAACTGATCCTTGCTTTGAAATAGTTTGCATAAGTTATTAGTTTTCTTAATAGATGCTTTTAGAACCATCCATATTATAGTAAATTTAGTCTTTAAACAACTCAGCAAGGACTATATAAATTCAAGTTTAACATCCAGGATTATTGTGAAAAAGCCCTGTCTGCACTATTTCTTACTGATTCAGTCCAGGGCTGGAGGGACTGTCTATACTCCCATAATAAATGGAGGTTATTTATTTTATTCATATATAAAGATATAGATGTATAATATCCAGAGTATATCACGTGACACAGGGTGCAGCACATGCCTGGCTGCACTGCCCATGTAGCTGGTGTGAGCCAGTGCCATATTTGTTACCTCAGAGTAGGTGTTGCTTTGCCATGTGTTTTGTTGTGGTGCTTTGAGCTTTGCCCAGTGAGTGTGAGCACCTGTGCAGTCAGCAGCCTGAGAAGGGGCTGCCAGGAGCCAACGTCGTGTGCCTGTGACAACAGCTTTGCCATTGATGCTTTATTTCTATTGCAGGAGAAAGTGGCTACTGTCAGAGCAGTATCAGCCACTCAGCTGTGCAGGAGGGGACAGTCAGTGTCCACAGTCCAAAGAAATCAAGCAAGATTACTCCCAAATTTCACAACCGAATGGTTCACCGTGTCTGGAAGGAATGCATTCTCAACAGGGCACAGTCCAAGTAAGGCAGCAGTCCTCCTGGGTTTGCTAATTTATCACACAGAGTGTACACTTCAATCAGAATGGGTTTGCCTTAGATAATGTTATTCCTCACAGAATTCTTTTGCCACTACTCAAAGCTAATGATGCTGAACAGCATTATCAAAGAAAATTTGTTCCTGTGTTCAGCTGAGAACTCCTGACACTTCATGTTGTATTTGCAGTTGTGTGTCCTAATTGTGACAATCCTTGAGGCTACAAATCCGTGGTATGTGCCTTCAGCTAGATGCTCTCGCATTCAGTGCCTGCAGTTTCTGTCTCCTGTTGGAGCTACTCCACTGAAAGCTGGGTGACTAAAGAACAAAGAGTATAGATTTGATATTTAGGAGTCTAAGAGTAGTATTTATAAAGCTCTACATTACATGAGTTGGCCTAAAATTTGAATTGACAAGGATACAGTAAATCAGTGTTGGTATCAGAGCCCTTTATTACTGGAGATTTGAAGTGTGTGCCCTGAAATCTTTATTTTTTCCCTTTCTCCATGCAATTTCCTCATTGGATAAGTCAGAAGAATTTCCAGACTCAGTTGAAATTGCTTGCCTCTTACTTCTTGTGCTCAGACTCCAGACAGAGCTGTCTGATGCAGAGCTGGGACCTTCCTCCCACATAAATCAAACTACAACTTCTGAGGAGTAATACAGGGATGTAATGTCTGTATCAAAGGTCAAGTAGAAGGAAGTGATTTCTTTGAGGGGAACATAAGTGAATTTATGTATATGCACTTAGAAAATTTTGTTTTGCAAAAGGTGATGATTGCTAAAATAATTTTCTGTCCCTCAGGAGGAATCAAATTGCAACTGCAAATTTGGAAGAGGAAGTTCCAAACAATACTGTTTCATGGGATTTTGTGGATCCAGTCCAAAGAGTCAGTTGTTCTTGTTCCAGGTGAGCTTTGAGGACAATAAGCATTTGGAAGAGTCCTGTTTAATTCAGAGGTACACTTGCAGAAGGGACTTATGTTTGAGCTGAGACAAGAGGGAATTCTAATATCAAAACTGATCATCACTCATGTTTGGGTGATTAACATGCTTCTCACACCACTGTCACTTGCAGGAGTCAGTTCAAGTGGAAAAATTATCATATTTGGTCTAGGATCACTCCAACAGTTCTCAGTCCTAATGAGCTCATCCTTCAGGCTTTTCAGAGCTTTAACCTTTGGAGGGGCTAAGGCTTGTGATGAAGAGGGGCAGAGGCTGCCTGAGTTTCTGAGCCTGCTGGTTAAGGGGTAGTGTTGCTGTCCCTGTTTGGAGGAAGAGGGAAAACCTCTCCAGTCAATCTGCCATGACAGCAATAACCACCCAGGAGAATATTAAACCTTTGCAGCATCGCCATCCACTGTCAGCTGATCAAAGAGAAATCACAGCTCACTTACACAAACACTTTAGGAGTTTATTAAATTATCTGTCATCTTTGATGGGTGCTTAAAATTCCAGTGCTCCTCACTCAGGAAAGGCAAACCAGCACCACCACCCTTAAAATTATCAGAGAGGTGTTACAGGGCTAGAAAACAAACCAATTTCCAGTGAAACAGTCCTGTGAAACTGCTGCTACTGAAATCCTTAATTCCCAAGGTCAGCACTTGCTTATAAGACAGGTCATAAAAGCATCTTTAGCAAAAGAAGTTGTTCCCTAAGTATGCAGTTCTTGTTTAGAGGAAGAGATGCAGGGATTGTGCATCCCAGAAGAGCAGAGTGTTCATCCTGGAGACTGTGCTGGATCTCTGGGGAAAGGCTGCTTGTCTGCAGTTCTTATAACATGTTGCTTGTATTTGTACACTCAGGAATATGGAATAGGTAAGTGTGTCAGAATGCCAGGTGTTTCCTTTGGAAAACTGGGCTCCAACTTGCCTGGGAAGCACGAGGAATCAATATTGGACAATGAAATCCTGATTGCATGGACGGGTCCAGCTGCATGTGCAGTTTCCTCCCTCCAGTGGTAGCTGCACCCTGCTGGAGTTAGTAAACACAGCAACTGGGAACTGAAAGCGTTGTCCGTAAAATGAAGGCAGTACCTGATTTCCAGCAGCACCCGGTATTTTCTGTGCAGCTGCAGACACGGGCCAGCTGCTGTCATACAGATACTGTCTGAGTCATTGCTGGGCCCGTTCCAGGTCCTGTGTAAATGTCAAGACATGATCTTAAATCTGGAGTCTTCAAGGGCTGTTTAGTGCTCAGCATCAAATTCAACCTTTATGGATCCAGCTCGGTGTGTGAAGAGCAGAATGTCTGAAATGATTCTCTGCAGTCAGTTAAAATACAGTGAATGATGGAGAATTAAGTCAATGAAATGTTACAAGAACATGCTTAAGGCAAATCTGCAGCTAGCAGGGCATTAGCTCCACATTAGGGTGATTGCAGCGCAGCCCATCTGCTGTGGCTGGGAATCTGTCCCGGGAACAGCCCAGCCCACTGGGAAAGCTGGGACAGCCCCTCACGGCAGGGCTGGGGGTAGGAAAAGGGGCAGCAAGCAGGCAGGGGGGGTGTGCTCCCCTGCTAGCCCTCTTCATTGTGCTCAGGGAGCTTGTGAGTTAAAAGCATATTGTATGTTTTGTAGTGTTTTCCTTGTCCTCTGGTTCAGAAAGTAGGGATGGAGTGATTTATTTTGAAATGCTGTTTAATTTTAAACAGGTTTCCCTGTTAAGCACAACACGTCTTTCAATTTCTGCTTAGATTAATAAAACCAAATAAACAACTACACAAAAAAAACCCCCAAACTCCAACAAAAAAGAACAATAAAAGTATGGATAGAATGACAATAGAGTCCCTGTTGTAACATCCTTGGGGAACATCACCAGGATGATGGAAATTTAGCAGTCCCTGAAATTCAGTCCTGAGCTTCCCAGTCTCAAAGATCCTGGGTACAAATTGAAAAAAGCCACATGAAAATATGCAGCCAGTAATAGGATTGTATTTGTCTATTTTTAAATATTTATTAATGCTTTCCTGCTCAGGTAGAAAGCGCTTTCTTTTGTTGTTTGGTTGGGTTTGGACTAGACTTGTGCTTGTTTTCCCTTCCCTGCCGTGGAGGAGGATGTGCCATGAAGGCACCCAGGCCTGGTTTGAGCCTGTGAACATACCCAGGCCAGTTCTGATGCCTTTTGTGCGGCTGCTCCCGAGGGAGCAGGAGCAGGAGCGGGGCTGCAGCTCCACAGCAGTGCCTGTTTGAAGGGCTGACCTGCTCCATGGCAATGCCAGCCCCGGGGACTTGGATTTTTTGAGTTAATTACCCTCCAGCTGAGCAGGACTGAGCTTTTCTATCCATGAGCTCTTTCCCACGAACGCTGTTTTCTGGAGACAGTCAGTTCCCATTTATAGGCCGAGCTGGTCCCGAGCACGGACCATCCCAGAGCGTGGCCAAAGGCTGGGAGCACACAGGAGAGGAGGTGTCTCAGTGCTGCTCCTCAGCTCTGCCACGAGCCCAGCTGAGCGTGCCAGCCGTGAGTGAGTTGTTTGCCCTCTGCTTGCAGGCACAAGGTGTTGAAGCAGCGCTGTGCCCCCGGCTCCGGCCGGCCCCCCACCATAAACCCACCCTCCTTCGGCGTGGCAGCGGCGGCAGCGGCACTGCCACCCCCGGCCTCTTCCAAGCACAAAACCACAGAGAGGCAGGACAAAGCAGAGAAGCTGCAAAAGAGGCCCATGATGCCGTTCCACCACCGGCCCTCTGTGACTGAAGAGCTATGCATGGAGCAGGACACGCCGGGGCAGAAACTGGGACTAGCCGGGATGGAGCCCTCCTTGGACGTCCCGACTGCCAGGAAGTACGAGAAGCCGCTCTCTCTGCCTGCTAGAAACCCAAGCAAGCAAATGAATATGAATCCTATGGATTCACCCCATTCCCCCACGTCCCCTCTGCCTCCCACTCTGAGCCCCCAGCCCAGGGGGCAGGAAGCAGAGAGCCTGGACCCCCCGTCTGTCCCCGTAAACCCAGCACTCTACGGCAGCGGGCTGGAGCTGCAGGCCCTGCCCAGCCTGGATGACAGGACAGTCCTGGTGGGCCAGAGGTTGCCTCTGATGGCAGAGGTCAGTGAGACGGCCTTGTACTGTGGCATCACCCACCACAACGAGTCTGTGGACATGTGGAGGACCTACAGTGTCCCATCGAGCGACGATCCCGAGTTCAGGCCGCCCGAGCTCCCCTGTGACAGGTATGATGCCAAGATGGAGGTGAACCCGGACAGCACTGCACTGAAAAGGTGAGAGGGCAGGGGGGTTTGGTTTTAATCATGACCAAACTGGGTTTTCACTGGCACTGAGATGAGTTGGAGGCTTCACTGCTCCGTCACCAGTGCTGGAGGTTGACCCTGACACTTCCACAGGTTGCCCTCCTTTTCCATACCTGGCTTTCTGTGGGACATTGTAAGAACTGATAAATTCCTTTGTAACCTACAGCAGAGAATTTGAGCAAATGTAAGGGTTCTCTGAAGCTTAGGTGTTTTTATTGTTTCAAAAAAGAAAACTATGCATTGAGTTGTGCAACCTCCAGCTGCAGAAAGGCTTGGTTTGGAGTGACATTCTGTTGAGGGCACTTCAGGGGGGTTTGTCCAGTTGTGTGGGTTTAAAATTGCACTGTGCCACACCTTTTGTCAGTAGGAGCCATTCCTGTATTGTGGAATGATTGTGCTTTTTGTAACCCCACTTTGACAGTGGGGGAAGCTTTGCTGGTACCTCCAGTCTCTGGAGGGTGGAAACTGAAAGCCCCAACAGCAGCTGCAAATCTCTTGTGAATGCACTGCAGAAAAATTACAGATAACACACGCTGACTTGTCAGTGAAGACCATGAACAACTACATTTTAAGGAATTCTTAGCTGTCTCCTTCTATTTCTATTTTTATAAACATAGGTTTTCTTTTATGCAAAGAATTTCATTTATTTATAACTTTAGTATGAGGATCTGGGTTTATTTTATGCCAGCCTAAAAATTACCTCTGCATTCTGGCAATCCATTTAAAACAGGCCCCAGAGAGAGTAGTTAATGAAAATGTGTAAGCAAAAATTAACTGAGGAAGAGTTTTTGAGTTATAAGAACATTGGTTTTGGTAATTACAGTGGAGTTTGCTCAGCCTTTCCAGGCTGCATTTCAAAGTGTTTTCATTTATCTAGTGACAAAAATTAAGTCTTCTTTCATTGTCCCAAAGTAGGTCTTAATACAGTAAAATATTTAATCCTAAATGTAGCCAAATACATCCTTTATTTGAGGCAAAACCATATTTCTGCTGGAGCAGGGAGCGTGGAGAGAGCCATGGGCTGTATTTGTGTGCCAGCTACAGAACCTGAGCTGTTTTTTCTGTGCTCTGAAAGGTGTGTTGGGGTTGTTTCATGGTGGCTTTGTTTGCTTGTTTGTTTTCCCTCCCAGGCTCTTGGCACAACCTAATAAACGGTTTAAGATTTCGGAAGAGCAGAAGCCAGTGCAGCCCCTGAACTATCTTGACCCCTTGCCTCTGCTAACACAGCCTGGGGAGGGCTGGGGGGACACCACTGACCCTTACACCTTTGAGGATGGTGATATCAAGTACAGCTTCACTGTCAACAAAAAATGCAAACTTGGGGCTGAGAAGGATCCTTTGAAAAAGACCAAGGTAAGGTGTAACTGCACAGTCTTTGTCACTGCTGTTCTTCCTGGGTTTGTACTGTGGCACAGTGTTTGCTCTGCAGCTCTCTGGAACACACAGGTCACAATCAGAGGGATGTTGTGTTTCTTTCCTGCAGCAGCACTGGAAAAAATGAATTTAATTATGGTATTTTTAATTGGTATTTGCTGCATATATACATATTTATTTTATATATATATATTCAGCTTGGGCAGCAGCAGGTTCCAGATTTAAGCTGAGAAATAAAAGATTTGGAGCCTCATATTCACTTTCAGAGATTAAAGAATTTGGTGTTTTGGGTTTTTTGCTTGCTTGCTTCAGCTTGACAGATACCTCAGTGCAAAGCTCAGGTGGTTTCCAGCCCAAGGTGGTTTTTCCCCCCCTGGGCAAAAGGAGTGTAGCCTTCTGCTGAGAGGGTCACTATTGGTTTGGATATTTGCCTGGAGGTGTTTTCCCACATGGGAGAGAAACAATTTGATCATAATTCTTTAATCATTATCTGCATGGATACTACTTATATGTCTTGTTCCTTGTGGAGCTGTTGCAGTGTCTGGCTGCTCACTGCCTTGTTCTTGGGCAGGCACTCACAACACTTCACATTCTAAAAGGGGTTTTCTCTGGAGCATTTAAGGTGGTTAGTTACCTGTGCTAATTCCATGTGCATGGAATCCTCTGTAAGTCAGTGTTATTCCATGTTTTTCCTGATGTGTATGGAAACAGCAGACAATTGTGTTCTTTTCTCTTCTTGAATGTTATTTTGCTGCTCAAATCATTTAACTTGGAGCCCTGAGTTTGTTTTGACACAGGAAAGCAGTTGTTCTTACATAGCTTAAATTAATATCCATTTAAAACTCTTGGATTTTTTGTACAGCCAGAAGATGGAATTGGTGCCAAGGAAATCCCCACAACGGGACATTCCACACCAGTTCCTGATGGGAAAGATGCCATGTCCATTTTCAGTTCTGCTCCTAAGGCTGGTGAGTAACAGCTCTTTGATTCAGTCCACCTGGAAGGAGGAATCACACCCTGCACTTCTGACTGTAACATGAGAGCTGTAGGCAGCTCCTGCTGTGGAACAGGTTTTGTTTGTCCTTGTATAAAAACACAATTATGTGTGTTTTTAGAATATTAAATGAAAGCAGCTCCCTCCATTCTCCCCCCATGACCTTCAGTGGTTACTTAACACCTCCCTTTGAGGCTGTTTGAAGGCTCCAGAGTGGCCTCAGTGCCTGTGGCTTGTCCCCTGTGGTAGCACAGGTGGAGAAGGTGATGTTGTGTCTCCCCTTTGCCCATGTTCCCCCCTCCCTGTGCAGACACCCGGCAGGACGGCGCTGCCGGCCGGGGCGGCTCCGGCAGCCTCACCCAGGTGACGGATCTGGCTCCATCCCTGCACGACCTGGACAACATCTTTGACAACTCAGATGAAGATGAGCTTGGGGTAAGTCCCTGGAGGACTGAGTGTTCTGTAGGCCAAAGTAAGGGGGAGGAGGAGGGTGGAATTCTCGTGGGGAGTGATTATCCTGAATGGATAGGGGAGACACTTTGCAGGGAGGCAGGCTTGGGTTTTATCTAGGATGAAGTGCTGGCAAAGAGAGGATTCATTTCAGGAGATCCATCAAAGAGACTGAAGTGTAATTCAGGAATGTTAGATCACTTAGGGAGCATCAAAGCTTGTGTTGTCTGACAGTTGTCTGTCAGTATTTTGTGTGTGAGAGTTGTGGAAAAGCTGCAAGTGTCATCACTGGTGGTTTGTTATTTTACCTCCTCTGAGAACCTGCCTAAAAAAAGATAAGTTCAACGGTACAGAATTTCAGTAACTCTCTGAAGCATGTTTCTTTCTGTTGGTACAAGCAATGCAGAGAGGAAGAGTTCCTTAGAAATGCAAAAGGCAAAACAGATCTATAGCAATTATGAGGGGGAAAATAGCCAGGAAAGGCAAAGATTTGAAGAGTTACTATCTTGATGATAATCTAATATACCCACAGTGATACAGAAGGTGTCCCTAAAGTGACTGCCAGTAGATAGTAGTGTTTAAAAGTCTAATGTCTGGTTCTTGGCAGTACTTTACAAGTGCAGCAATTTACTTACTGTGGTTCCGCACAAGCTACACTTCAGATGTCACAGTTAATGTGCAAATCTACTGGAGGACTGTTCTGTCAAAATAAAAAAATCACTTTCTTCTGTGAAGTTGGCCTGGACAGCCCTAATGTTCTTCCTGTCTTGGAGCTTGAATGTGCTGGGCTTACTCTGTGTCACATCCCCATTATTATCTTGGAGGAATCCAAACATGGAAACATGCATTTCAAGCTCAGGGTTTTTGAGAACATTTTCAATACAGTTTGTGTGTATACAGAAATATGTGCTTGTATATATGTATCAATATATGGGGAGTGTCTAGACAGGCAAATATCTTGTGCAATTTTAGTCTTGAATGAGGGGGAAATACAAATCCAGACTTTTTGGAGGGAGTGGGTGGAAGACCAGAAAAGTGCATGTTTCCCCTGCTGTGGCCCTGCCCCCAGGGCAGTGCCAGGGTGCTGGCAGTGCTGTCTGTGTGTCTCAGAGTGTGTGTCCTGCCCCCAGGGCAGTGCCAGGGTGCTGGCAGTGCTGTCTGTGTGTCTCACAGTGTGTGTCCTGCCCCCAGGGCAGTGCCAGGCTGCTGACCCACTGTCTGTGTGTGTGTCACGGTGTGTTTCCTGCCCCCAGGGCAGTGCCAGGGTGCTGACCCACTGTCTGTGTCTCACGGTGTGTTTCCTGCCCCCAGGCCGTGTCCCCAGCCCTTCGCTCCTCCAAGCTGCCGCCGCCGGGCTCCGAGGAGCGGCCCGTGGGCAAGGATGGCAGGACGGCGGTTCCGTACCCCCCCAGTGAGTACCACAGCCCCCTGTGCCCTCCAGGTGCCCTCACAGTGCCCCTGCCAGCGCTGCCACAGGGGTGTGCTCTGTGCCCTGATCACCAATGCTAACAACAAAGCGTTTTAGGGAGGACAGTGGTGAGACAGACACGTGCCTCAGTCTCACTGCTGAGGTGTGAGATGCTTCTCTATTGACATTACTGTCTTGGACTGGAAGTATAGCAGGGCTTTGTTATAAATCTTCTTTTGGAAGCCATCCCCTCCATTCTCAGCTCAGTGTTTAATCTCAGGCACTTACACCATGATCAGATCCCTCTTTAGGTATAAATCCTTCTTCTAGCTCAAGGAGTGTTTGGACAATGCTCTGAGGGACAGGGTGGGATGTTGGGGTGTCCATGCAGGGCCAGGAGCTGGACTGGATGATCCTCAGGGGTCCCTTCCTACTCAACATGTTCTGTGATTAACAAAATCAAAGAACATAAACCTGTGACTTACCAACTGGCCATTGTGGTGCAACCTGTCCTGGAAGAAAATTGCATTGAGCATTTGACAAATTAAAACTAAAATCACCTTTGGGGTTTAATCTAAAAGTGTGTGATTAAAATCAAAGGACAAGGTTCTAGCTGAAGGCACGTTGTAGACCTTTGGAGGGTTGTGGGAGTGATGCTTGTGCAGGCACTGCACGTGGACAGGGAAGGTCATGGGAATGCAGGCAACTTAGAAATTGAATTTAGTGTGCTGGAATTGTATGAAATGCAGATTCAAACAACAGGGCTTTTTTGTAAGGCCTGTGCCAACAGTTGTTGGGAGTGGTAACTTTTACTCTGAGATGTGTGGGCTTTCCTGCATTGCTTGCACCTGACAGGAGGGTGGAGTCAGGTGGGCTGGGGCTCTTCTCCCAGGAAACGAGGGACAGGAACAGGGGGCACAGCAGGAATTTGTGCCAGGGGAGGTTTAGATTGGACATTAGGGAAAATTTCATCCTTGAAAGGGCTGCCCAGCCCTCACACAGGCTCCCCATCCCTGGAAGAGTTCAAAAGCCGTGTGGATGTGGTACCTGGGGACATGGGTGAGTGGTGGCCTTGGCAGTGCTGGGGAATGGATGGACTTGGTGATCTCAGAGGTCTTTTCCAACCAAAACCATCCTGTGGCTCTGTTAATGAGGCATAAGAGGGATGTGTATGTGTGAGAGGAGGAAGGTGAGAAGTTTTGGTGTAACACTAATGAATCAAATTACAAATTACAGATTACTTAGTGGTGAGGAGGAAGAAGGTTTGATTTTTGTGGCTGCTCTAAGCAGAAATCCAATCTCTCTGCAAATCATTCTTTAATGCCTTCTCATTAACTTCAGCTGGTAATGAGAACAAATTGAGGCGAAGAAAAAACCAGTGTGAGGGAGATGAGTCAGAGTTTTATGGACCCATAAAAGCTGTGCTGATTTACTCAAATGTAGAAGTCTGAAGTACACAGAGATTGGATTTTGACAGGTTTAGTTGATCCATAGCTTTTTAAAATATGCAAAGCTTTTTCAAGCATGACACACATGAAAATGAATGATGATAGTTGCCTGTTGCTGTAGGGTTGGGGACTTTTTGTAATTAAACTTTTTTATGAATCTGCACTGCAGAGTTTTGCTAAGTGGAGTGAGCTTGAGGTGAGAAAATGATGCAGTGTGGAGCTGTGTGAGGGAAGTCAGAGACACCCTGCACAGCACTGTCTGTGGGGAGCTGAAGTGCCTTGTACAGCATCAGAAATTGCTACTGACCACCCTGCATTTTAACCTTCCCTCTCCCATGTCTAGAACACACCTCTCCATTAAAACCAGACCAAGCCAATCCAGCTGCCGTCCTGAAGATTATATTCCATGCTTGCTTTGGGTGGGAAAGAGTTTTTGCCATTCTACAGAACCTGTTTTCAGAATTGATTTATCCTTTATCAGGACAAGAATAAGATCTTTTAAAAGTCGGAGGCTGAGAAAGTGGGGGAATAAAAAAAAAAAACAAAGGGCTGAGTGGGAATAATTGGTAGCCTATTATTTACTCTGGCTGTGAGGCTGAGGGGCTGCAGGAGTGGGGAAATGCAGCTCAGTGCACACCAATTGCAAAGGCCTCCTGATTCAGGGCTGGTGGCAGCCCTGGAAGAGGGAAGAAGCTCCTCTGTGGCTCCTTAGAAACAGCTGCTGGGTGACCTGTGCATTAATGGCAGCTCATCACTTCTGGCAGGATATCTTCATTTGTTGCTGCTAAACTGTAGATGGAATTTGCCCATCTACCAGTTTGTTGTGTCTGCTGAACAACAAGCTTGCAAAATATGCCTAGGAATCGTTGGAGTTTTTCCCTAGGAGTTAACTTTTTGTCAAGATTTATGCTACTGTCAGAACTCCAGTAAGTCTGCAGAACCTTTGCTGGGTTTTAACTGATAAAATAAGAGCGAGTGTTGAGTTGGTCTCTTTTGTTTTATTGAATTTCCTTGAGAATTTGTAACTGAATGACTAACAGTGTGTTATTCCATCATCTTTAGCTGTGGCAGATCTCCAAAGGATGTTCCCAACACCACCTTCTTTAGAACAACACCCTGCTTTCTCCCCAGTAATGAGTTATAAAGATGGAATAAGCTCAGAGACTGTGACCACCCTGGGCATGATGGAGAGTCCTATGGTCAGCATGGTTCCAACACAGCTGGCTGAGTTCAAAATGGAAGTGGAAGATGGGTTAGGTAGCCCTAAACCTGAAGAAATCAAGGTAAAATGCCAGAAATGTGGTATTTTTTATAAACTTGCCTATGTATGCTTTGATTTTTACAAACAAGTCACATATAGTGTGTGTAGCAGACTAGAAATGGGAACTGGACCCATATGAAGTACAGTCTGTAGCTGGGGAAAAAATTCTTCTCTAGTCAAAGAGCCAATTAATTATTTCCCTGATTTTAACTGTAGGCATTTTTTTCTTCTTGTAATTTTATGTCTGTCATGTTTTTGGGTGTTCTCAGGAAACAAACAATATTGTCTGTGAAATGAGCCCCGTGCCCAACAGAAAGAATGTACATGTATGACAGAACATCATCCTCATGCCCAAGTGGCTGTGAAATGATGTGTTCCCTCAGATAATTTCTCTGTAGCACCTTTGCTGTGTCATCCTCCCTGTTGTCACCCAGCTGGGATAAAGTGGGGCATGTAGAAAGGCTGCCTTTTTCTCTCTGAAATGTTCCTTTTTTGGTTAGGGTTGAAACTCTCTGAGAAAGCCCAGGGGTTGAACTTGCTCTGTTTCTTCTTCAGCTGATGTTACTTCCCAAGTTTTAAGGCCAGATGGGACCATTCTTATCTGACTTTCTGTATAACACAGGTCAGGTAATGTCACACAGTTCCTCCTCTCTGGGGTCCTGTAGTATCTGAGTCAAGAGCTGTTTGTGAGTGGGGACTCTGCTGGTTCTCACCTCCCAGATGTGTCCATTGCTCCATAGCATCCCATGGAGGGCCTCAGCATCAGCACCAGCTCTACATTGGTTGTATGTCATTGTTCCATCAGAGGCTGAGAGGAGGATAAACCATTCTGCTTGTGTGTATCCTGCATTGCTGAACCTCTGGGGCTGGTTTTGTCACTTTAGTCAGGAGGAGTCGTTACCATATCTCCATGCTTAGAGCCTGAGGGGTTTTGGATTTAAAAATGCACATTTTGTGGAGGAATAAACCTCCTTCTGCAGCAAGTTCCTTTGAATTAAAAGGAAGATGCCCCCTGTAAATCTGACTTCCTGGTGTCCCCAACCCTTGATTTTATAGCCTGATTTTTCTCCTTCAGGCCCACCCTGTCCCTAATCTGCCACAGCCCTTCCTGCCATTTCAGCAGCCGTTTCTCTCCCCATCACCACCTCCTCCCCTCTCTTTCGTGCTCCTGGGAATGCTGGAATTAACTAAAGGCTGAGTTTTCAGGGTCTGCATTGCTGAGACAGGGCTGCACCTGCAGGTGCATGGACAAGAACTGGGTGTGTATTGATGTGAGAATCCTGGTAGAGCACTTTATTTAGGATAAATGATGTACTCAGCTGGGAATGGGTACATATTCCTGCCTGGCAGGACTGTCCCTCAGGCTGCCAGGGAAGCACTGGCAACCCACAGGGTGACTGCTTCCATAAGAGCTTTTGGGTTGTCCCTGGGAGAGAGGGAAGCAGGGCAGCCTGTTCTTTCCAGGATCGTGTCTCCATGTTATGGTGCAGTGTCTGGTCAGACCCCAGAGGTCCCAACCCCTGCCCAGGGCTGAGCTGGCAGAGCTTGTACCAAGTTCTGTTGGCAAGGAGGGGCTTCACAGAGGTGGGAGGGAGGCAGTGAATTACCAGAGTGCCCCTCCTGAAGGCAGGTGCCCACCTGGACACCGGGCACAGGGTCTGCTTTGGGACTGCAGGGTCTCTTCTTCCTTCCATCCTGAGCTCCTCCCTTGGAGGCACGTTGAGGGAAGGCATCTCCTCAGGGGCTGAGCTGCAGGGCAGCTGTGCTGCTCTCCATTTACCATGTCTAGTTCGTGTCTCTGCCAGTTTCTGTGCCATCACAGAAATCTGAAGTAAGATTTTGGTGAAATTTCCAAGACTTTGCCTTGCCACAGACCTTGCTGGGTTTTCTCTCCTGCTCGTGCAGTGAACTAATTGCTTAAGAATAGGATGACTTGGGCTTGGAGAGAAAATCTGTGTTGGAATTTGAGCTGAAAGGTTTTGAATGGGAGCTGATTTTAGGGCATCATTGATACTGAAGATATTTTAATCTCCCTCACAACCATTGTAGGAGTATTAAAATACGTATTTGACTTCTGCCTGAGAACATTTCCAACTGCACAGCTGACTTGCTTTTGAGTGTGTCCCACCTGCTCATACACACCAGTGGGGGAAACAAGCACTAAACCCATTGCTGATCATGTTGAGAACATGGAAGTAGATTCCTTGTGCAGCTGGAGATAAAAATCCACACATTCCTCATCTCTCAACGCTTGACAAGATGCAAGGGAAAAATGCAAAGATCTAAGGAGATGTTAAATGCTGTTACTGTTTTAATACTGATTTTTATTTGCAGTAGTGCCTCAAAAGGACTAGTTCTGTTCTGAAAGAGACTTGAATAGCTCTAGAAACTCTGGCTGAAGTTCTTGTCATCACTCTCTGCAAGCAAAAGCGACAGTCAATGAAAGCTTCATTTATAGTTCATATTATGCTTACTAGATTGTTCAGATATTTGTATTTGATACTCTAATAATTGGCATGTGCAAAGTGTCCACTGTTATTACAAAATTACATGAATCCCCATTGTGCAGTTATTCAGAGGCTGCCTCAAGGCACCTCAGGTTTCTTCTCACTGTGACTCATTGTCAGGACAGAAGTCTTGCAAAGATCAATCTTTTAAGTGCCTAAATCAAGTGCTTAAAGTTAGGTAGTGTGAAAATTTCCCAGGGCACTACTCGTGTTTCAGACATGGCTTGTCTTAAATGAGCCTACTCGAATCGTGAACCTCCTGCCTTTAAGAGCTGCAGCATCTTGGGATAACAGGGAGCCTCAGCTGAGTTTCCTTGAAGGAACTGCTCTTGAATGTTTTGTAGAATGAATAAATAAACCTAATTGGGGAGGGGGGGGGGGATTGTAGTGAGTTTGAACAGAACAATGGGTTTTAATGAAAAATAAGTGCCTAAGGAACAAGCTGGCCATGTCGTTGTAACCACTGTCACTTGGATGTTACAGGATTTTTCGTATGTGCACAAAGTTCCTTCATTTCAACCTTTCGTGGGCTCCTCCCTGTTTGCCCCCCTGAAGATCCTGCCCAGCCAGTGCCTCCTACCTCTGAAGATACCAGACACCTGCATCTTCAGGCCTTCGTGGGCTGTTCCTCCGAAAATCGAACATCTCCCGCTGCCGCCTGCAGCCACGTTCATCAGAGATGGCTACAAGTGAGTGCAGTGCTGGGGGACAGGAGCCCAGGCCTCAAAGAGTGCTTAGCTGAAAGGGTTCTCTGTATTAACACATCTTTAACCTGCAGAGGTACTTTAAACCCTTTAGATTTGTCACTGTCAGAGATGAGACATTCGGATGGCAGGAGCATGGGAGTTAAACCCAGCTTTTGGCACTCAGGGCTGTTACAGTGTCCACTGCACTCTTAGTGCTTTTAAAGCACAGGGACATGCAGTACCTGAATTAGTGGCAAATTCTGGTACAGGAAAATACTGTGATTTAGCATAAACCCGAAGTGTTAGGGGATAAAAGGATGCACTGAACCTCTCATGTCTGTGCCTTCCCACTTCATGTCCAGCTCTTCAGCCTAGTCAGGCTCCCTTCTGCTTGGTACATGGGTGTGCATTTGAGCTCCAGGCTGATGATCTCTGGTCCTGGGGATTCCAGTTTGTCTTCTGAGGGCTCCGAAAATGTTGAGTGGGGCTGTGAGAGCCCCTCCTGTGTGTTCCCTGAGGGGGTGACCCCAGAACTGTGATCACACAGACCCTGGTCCATGCCCTGTGCTGCCCTTTTGAATACCAAAAGAAGACATGCCAAGTACAAGAGTGCTGTGACCTATAAGGAAACACTGACATTCATTTTCAAGGCTTGTATTCTTCACTCAGTTCTCAGAAATTAGCAATGTTTATGGAGGAAATTCGTTGTTGGAGGTTTTGAAAGCTAGCAAGAATTCGCACCATTAAATTAATAAAACCTCTTAGAAGGCAGAATAATAGTACAAAGGTCTCCTGCTGCACTGTTTCATTTCTGGAGGAAGTAGTCTGTATCTTTAAATCAGTCTGTAAATCCTTCAAATCAGTCCTTTTGCAGCCCCAAAGGATCCTTCAGTGTTCTCAAAAGAATTGCAAAGAAGAAATTGTAAACCCTTGATGCAGTGCCTGGGGAGCAATTTAATTCTCAGGTTTTTTCATAATAGTAACTGATGCACCGGGCCTGAGCTGGTTATTAATTTCAGGTATTTGTTGGGGAAAAAACCCCTTTCATTTTCAATCTAATCCAATTAGAGTGAGGATTATTACTGCAGGCTTCCGACAGAGTGGTGATTGCCAATCAAGGTTTCTAGGTCACCTTTTCTTATTAGTCTGAGGCACTCTGTGCTTCAGCTCCACAACTCCTTCAGCCTTGCTTCATTATTTTCACCTCTGCTGCTTTGAGTTGGACACACATCCGCTCAAGGGAATGAAATGATTGTAAGGAGTAAGGTGTTCAGTGTTTTCCAGGTATACACTGTAAGAGCAGATAAACATGGAAAACTCCTGTCTCCCCTCCTTTATCCAGGATCTCATTGAGCTCTTATGCTCTTTCCTTGCCCTGATATGTAATGAACACATGGCAAGAACAGTGAGCAGCTTAGTGGTGACTTGGAAAGGGAAAAGCAAAGGTCATCTTCTTTTGATTGGCCCCGTATCGCCTGTTTCTTGAAAAGGAGTCATTGCAATGGAAAAGAGGGCTCATGGGAATGTACAAACTGTTCTGTGGTCACCTGGATTTAGGAGAAAATGACAAAACAGAGTAATAAGAACCAGTCCTGAATGGAGAAGACCCAAAGATACGATTCTGAGCTTTACTGGGCTAGGAGTTTTTAATGGAAGGTGTCCCACTGTGCTGTGGACTGGGGAATCCCAAAGGAGGGTTTGCATTTCTGGAGCTGGACATACTGTTACAGCTGTGTGTCCCTGTGAGGTGATACCGTGTGTCAGTGCCACAGCAGGGCTTCTGACAGCTCTTCAAAGGGGTAATTTCTAAAACAAAGTAACATTTGTATGCCTCTCAAATGGTTTTTTCATTTCCATTCATCTACAAATCTTCACAGTGTTTAAAATAACAACTGCAGTTCTTTCTCTTTATCCCAAAAGGTTTACAAATAATCTAAATCTTAATGGTTTATGTGGAGATTGTTCTCAAGAGCATTTGAGTTTTAGGCTGTGGGAATAATCCTTAAGAGGGTGAAGTGCCTGAGATGATACCTGTTCCCATAATGGTAAGGAGCAGTGGTGTCCACGGTGAGCACAACAGGTTCTGTTGAGAGCCAGAAGTAAAGGGTTACGGGCAGAGTGTTCTTCGCTCCATTTCAATGAGTCCCTCAATGAGTTCTCACCATCTCCCTGTATTTAAAAAACCATTCTGCCCCGATCACTCTGCCCAGTCAGGAGGTTTGCCGTGGGGTGTGACCGTGTTCCTGTGTGTTCCCCGCAGCAACGTGCCCAGCGTGGGCAGCCTGGCCGACCAGGACTACCTGCAGATGAGCACGCCCCAGATGAGCACGCCGGTGACGCTCAACAGCACAGCCCCTGCCAGCAACAGCGGGGCCGGCGTCCTGCCCTCCCCGGCCACCCCTCGCTTCTCCGTGCCCACGCCCCGCACGCCCAGGACGCCCCGCACGCCCCGGGGCGGCGGCACTGCCAGCGGCCAGGGCTCCGTCAAGTACGACAGCACAGACCAGGGCTCGCCCGCCTCCACGCCCTCCACCACGCGGCCGCTCAACTCGGTGGAGCCGGGCACGGTGCAGCCCATCCCGGAGGCACACAGCCTCTACGTCACCCTCATCCTCTCCGACTCTGTGCTCAACATCTTCAAGGACAGGAACTTCGACAGCTGCTGCGTCTGCGCCTGCAACATGAACATCAAGGGCGCCGACGTGGGGCTCTACATCCCCGACTCGTCCAACGAGGACCAGTACCGCTGCACCTGCGGCTTCAGCGCCATCATCAACCGCAAGCTGGGCTACAACGCCGGGCTCTTCATCGAGGACGAGCTCGACATCTTCGGCAAGAGCTCGGACATCGGCCAGGCCGCAGAGAGGAGGCTCATGGTCTGCCAGAGCAACCTCCTGTCGCAGGTGGCAGAGGGAGGCAGGAGGAGCCAGGAGCCCCCGCTGAGCCTCCTGCTGCTGCTGCAGAACCAGCACACGCAGCCCTTCACGTCGCTGAGCTGCCTGGATTACATGTCCTCCAACAACCGGCAGGCGCTGCCCTGCACGAGCTGGAGCTACGACCGGCTGCAGGCCGACAGCAACGACTCCTGGGTGGAGTGTTTCAACGCCCTGGAGCAGGGCCGGCAGTACGTGGACAACCCCACCGGGGGCAGGGTGGACGAAGCCCTCGTGAGAAGTGCCACCGTCCACTCCTGGCCTCACAGCAACGGTACGGGGCACAGCCCTTCCTCTGCTCTCCCACGCTGTTTGCAGCTTGCCAGTCCCACTGAACCTTCTTGTGGGAAATGACAGGCCTAAGAATATGCTGGGAATAAAGGAGATTTCTGAAAGCTTTGTGAATGATATCTGAGGTACCAATAATCTGGTTATATCTAAAGTACCGAGTCCACTTGTCCTTAGACTCTGCTGTCTAAATTGTAAAAGAGTCTGTCTGGAAGTTCAGATGCAAAGCAAATTCAGGTATTTGGGGGAAGGAAGAATTATGGCCCTTTTTGGTTTGGTTTTTTTTGGAGAAGGGTAAAAGCAATCCGCAGAAAAGGATTGCTGTGTATATGAGTGCTAGTGGAAAAAGGGGAAAAAATATTTTATAATTAAATAGTAGCTGTTCAAAGATGCTCTGACATCTTGTGAACTGAGCTGGGCAACAGTAGCACTGATAGGTGTGTAAAGACTCTGGTGCCACCTTTATTGCAGCAATGTTTCAGAAAGTCCCACATGAAATGCCCTTCAATCAGAGTTGTCCAAATCCCATGGGCTGCGTGCAGAGCAGTAGGAAGGCACAATACCCAGGAAGTGTTGTCCCCTCTAAAGAGTTGTTGGTGACCCTCCCTGAAGTGATGGCTGCTCCTTGTCCTTGCAGTGCTGGACATCAGCATGCTCTCCTCCCAGGACGTGGTGCGCATGCTGCTCTCGCTCCAGCCCTTCCTGCAGGATGCCATCCAGAAGAAGAGGACGGGAAGGACCTGGGAGAACATCCAGCACGTGCAGGGACCACTCACCTGGCAGCAGTTCCATAAGATGGCAGGCCGGGGAACCTATGGTATGTATGCTGTGGTCTGTGCCAGTGGTTATGATCAAAGCGGGATTTCCTCTGTAAACATGTCAGAAAGGGGCTCATCATACAGCTTGGGATCACAGGGGGCTCCTCACGTGGCCTTAAAGTGCCTGAGAAAGCATTTGAAGCACATGGTGAACACCATGCTGAGGGTTTTGCCCTTCCAGAATGATGAACATTTACAGAGAGCGGGAATGGTGGGTGGGGCTCAGCCCCCACATCCACATGTGAGGGTGGGCTCAGACTAAAGACCTGGTAGAGACAAGACATGAGCAGAGGGAGCTGCTAAAATCAACCACAGCCTGATGGGAAGAGGGGCTGTGGGAGCTCTGCAAATCCACAAAACGTGGGGGTGCTTTCTCCACACAGAGGTTTGCTTGTTCTAAGGCTTCCCATAGACCTAATAGGAAGGGTTTTTTTAAGTATCTCCTGGCTGTAAGTGACGCTCTGGAAAATCCAAATTACAAACTACTTTTGTATGTGCACTTTTGCAGAATAATGACTGACATTTAGATCTGTATGTCTTGCCTGAAATTTATTTCGGGCTTACCCAGTGCTGTTTTGTTTAGGTTTATTACTACAGCTCCATCATGCTTTGCTTTATTTCCTCTCTGTTGGTATTTGATATGTTGCTGCTCTCCTTGGAGCCTGGGAACAAGGGGGGTGACTCCAGTTCCTGTCTAAAACTGTTGTGCTGGAGTACTTCTAACAATTCCTCCAGCATTTGTAACTTTAAGAGTTAGGATTTGCCAATTGTTACCAGAGAATAAAACTGAAATTCCCATAGAGTACAGAGCAGAGTCTTTGATGGAGAGTCAGTGAATTTTACTGGATTTTTAATAAAGTTGAATTATATTCTGCAGAAACTACTGGGTCTATTTTAGCTTGACATTTTTCAGCAATATTTCTTCCACTGAGCTCAGTGTCTGGGAGACACCATGTTACACTGGGTAATAATCCTCTCCATGGGGACAGCAAGTGCTCAGAGCACATCCTGTGGAGAGGGGCAGGAGGGAATTTACGGAATTGTGATAACTTTGTGAGGGATAATTTACCTGGGGATAAATGTGCCTGAGCTTTAGCAATTTTGCACAAGCAGGTGGAGGTGGATGAAAAACTGTAAGGTCAGATTTTGTGTATTCCTGTCATTGCTTGGGACTGAACAGGTGCTCCTGAGCTGTGGTTATGGGTACGACAAAGGAAAGTCAGGACATGCAGCCTCAGGAAGGGCAATACCTGTATTTAAAGCACACTGGAAGATGTTTTATTGCAGCTTTCTAGGAAGGTTTAAGTGGTGCTTGGAGCAGCTCCCTGCACTTTGGCCGACTGAACTTTGGTTTTATGACATTTCTCAAGTACAGTATAAATCTTTCTTCTCCTTTATTGAATATTCTTTTCAAGAAAGACCGTGTGAGAACATGGTTTATCAGGGATGGCACAGCCTTGGTACACATTTCCACCTGGCAAGAGATTAGTGATTTCCAGTATTCCTGTGAAAGAACCTCTTCCTGGGACAGCAGAGATCGCTGCAGTTAGACCAGTTATTTTGACACTTTTTCTTTCTTTCTTTTTTTCCCTTTGAAGGCTCTGAGGAATCTCCTGAGCCTCTCCCAATCCCAACGTTACTCGTGGGCTATGACAAGGACTTCCTGACAATCTCTCCCTTCTCCTTGCCCTTCTGGGAGAGGCTCTTGCTGGACCCATACGGGGGCCATCGGGATGTCGCCTACATCGTGGTGTGTCCGGAAAACGAGGCCTTGCTCGACGGAGCCAAAACTTTCTTCAGGGACTTGAGTGCTGTATATGAGGTTGGAAAGTGGAGCCCCACTGAGTTATTGCTTCCTAAGTGTCATGTCTGCTCTAGTGCATGTTCACTGGGACACATCCGTGGTTTTTAAAGTAACAACTATTTGAAGAAGGATTTCTTTCATTTGGAGGGCTTTGTGTGCTCTCATAGTCCAGCAGTACTAACTGAGTTACACTATGATTCCCTCTTGTCATCTGCCCTTTGCAGCACAGAGAGGATGTAGCAGTGGCATTAATGCAGCTGCAGCCTCACAGTGATGGCCCAACCAAGCCTAGAGAGCGAGGGGCAGACTGAAGAGCTGCTTTCTCATAATTGCTAAGCTGGCCTGAAACCATTAATTTCCTGGCCATGCAGGTGCTCTAGTCCCAGTACTGAGCTCCCTTAGTCTTGCTGTGAGCGCAATTCAAGTCAACAGCTAAATGCAGCCTTTTTTAAAACTATATTCACTGAGGTGTGTGCTGGGAAGGTGGGTGTGAAGGGTCTGGGCTTGGCACCTCCCCACAAGGTTTCTCCTCCCTCCTTCCCTCCCTCCCCAGATGTGCAGGCTGGGCCAGCACAAGCCCATCTGCAAAGTGCTGCGTGACGGGATCCTGCGGGTGGGCCGGAGCGCGGCGCCGCCAGCAGAGGAGGAGCTGGGGGGCGAGGGGCTCGGCCAGCCCTGGGGCTCCGACGAGGCCGACAATCACTCCAGGCTCAGGCTCTACGCGCAGGTTTGCCGCCAGCACCTCGGTGAGTCACAGGGCACCTGCTGGGCTGGGGGCACGGGGGTCTTCAGGCACAGGGCGTGGCCTGGTTAAAAGTCAGAAAGGTGTTGGGAGGTTTTGTGTTCGTTTCTTCATCTTTCCAGGTTGAATTTGCTGCTTTTTGTTGTTGTTTATCGCTCTGGGGATCTTGTCAGACTTTCAAAAGGCAGTTCTTAGCTCTTAGTTTGGTGTAAGGTGTTTGTATGTCATAAAGGTCGCAGAATGATGGAATGGTTTGGGTGGGAAGGGACCTTAAAGATCATCTTGTTCCACCCCCTACCACGGGCAAGGACACCTTCCACTAGCCCAGGTTGCTCCAAGCCCTGTCCATCCTGGCCTGGGACACGTCCAGGGAGGAGCAGGATGTTCCACCCAAGACTGAACACATCTATTGGTCTGGTTTATGTGCTGCTGACATGCATGGTCACATGGGTGTGACAGAGCCATGGCAGGGGCCTTCCAGCACAACGTGTGTTTGTAGGAGTGCTGAATTCACTGTAACTCTGTCAAGGGGAAAAGAGAAAGTGAAGGAAGGTATCCCTGGTGCCTGGGGCCTCAGTCTGCTGCCTGGGGATACTTGGAACCACAGGACACTGGAGGCATGGTCTCCTCCAGGCCTCTTGTGGGCTCATTTGCATCCTGAAACGTTTTAAAAGATGAGTCTGCTTGGTAATAGAAACCGCCCTATTTGTTGTGTATTATAACAAGGTCAGGAGGGCTTGTTTGATGGAGGAGTGTACAATCTGAGAGTATGGAAAGGTGTAACATTTGCTGGGGTAGGATCAGGTCCTGGCTGAGTCCCTGGAGTCACCTGACATTGCTCCCAGAGTTCATCTGGGGAGAGACATGGTTGTGTGTGTGACTGAGGAATGGGATCTCAGCACAAAGCACAGGAATTATCACAGGGGGAGGAATTATTGCAACATTACTTAACACTAATACCCCAGGCTTCCCTGCAGAAGGATGCAGCATTTGCACAGTCAGGAGGGGAATTGGGCTGTTCAGGGCACAGCTGAGGCATCTGGCAGAGCAGAATTGGAAACTTCCCCTCTGAGAGTAAATAAATAATACATATTCATTTATTACTGAAAAATGATCACTATGGTATCTCTTTTTCTGATACTGAGGAGCAGAAATAGCTGTATTAAAGTTTGCCATTATTGTAGCTCATGTAAAAAGGACTTTCAGGTTTTCACCCTGACAGAGATAACCTGTCCTAGACTGCAAAGCTGAGCCCTGTATAGCCCTGTTGTTGCAACACCAGCTGGCCAGAGATCATGGCATGTGAGTGCCAGCTTCGAGTCACAGAGCTCTGCAAAGTCAGCCCTGCTTTTAAAGACATTTGATTCATATCAGTTCAAACTGAAGCCCTGGGGAGTGGATTCCACAGCGAACATTTATAGTGGAGATTCTATTCATTAGCACTTGTACGCTCTTAGAATATTCTAAAAGCACAGAATCCGTTGTCTGACTTGCTGGTTGCTGCAGGTTCCTCTGATGTGACTGTCACTAATGCCCTCTCCTCTCCCCATGCCGTTCCAGCACCTTACTTAGCCACCCTGCAGCTGGACAGCAGCCTGCTGCTGCCCCCCAAGTACCAAACCCCGCCGGCCAGCCAGGCCCAGGGGACTCCTGGCAACACTGGACCTGCTGCCTCCAACCCCTCGGGGGTGTCCGCAGGGGCCCCTGCCACGGGCAGCTCCTTCAGCTCCACACCCAGCACGGGGACCACCAGCCTGGCCGCCGGCAGCGCCTCCTCCTCGGGCTCCTCCGTGCCGCAGCTCTCGGCCTCCTCCGCCACCCCCGGCGCTGCCCAGGTGCCCACGGGCTCCTCCACGCCCAGCTTCAGTGGCAATGCTGGCCCGGGGCAGGGGGGCAGCACGGCAGAGCGCGCCCAGGGCAGCACCGGCCCCGGCGGGGACGCCGAGTCAGGGCAGAACCTGCCACAGCAGCAGCAGGAGGGACAGGAGGGGTAAGTGACTCAAGTGCCCACACTGTGCTCTCTTTAAACCAACTGTCCTGCCTTCATACAGCTCTAAACTTTAAGCCTTGTGCTAAAGGAGAGGCCCCGCTGGCAGGGGCAGCTCAGCCAGAGCAGGGCCCCTTTTGGCTTGTTTGGAACCGTCACAGATAAAGGGAGGTGGAAGAACAACCCTCCCCGTTTTTGTTACAAGAATCAAAGCCTGGTTCAGCTGCACGGATGTGGGTGTTGGATCTCCAGGATCCCCCACCTGGCCTGTCTTTGCAGCACCAGAAACACAGAGGGTGTCTCAGGTTCTGTGCCAAACCTGCTGGCTTGGCCTCCTTGTGTCAGGCACTGCAAGGTATCCCATGGAGCTGGATGCCTCTTGCTCCATCGCACCTGGAGCATTAACAGATGCAAAATGCAAGGCGTGGATATTTTCTTCCTGATTTTCTTGCATTACAGGTGTTGTTTTGCAGGCAGGTACACAGTGAGGTCAGGAAACAGGATTGGAGTCCTGTTTAAGTTTAAAATAAATTTCAGCAGCACAACTGTTTTCAAGACTTCATGATGAGCAGCCATCCATCAAACATAAAAATTAGGGAAAGGATTTTTAACATGGTATGTAACTTCCCGAGGAACATGTTTTTCATTAGTCCCGTAATAATGCATATCGCTAATAGTCCTGGTGTGTGCTGTGGAGTTGCTGTATGTGGAGGGAAAAGCCCACATCCTGTTGTAGCTGGGGTTGTCCTTGAGACATCTGTTCCCTGATCTCTGCAAAACACCCTCTGAGCAGCTGCAGCAGCTTCTGACAGAGCCTGAGCCGCTTTGATCGCTTACAGATGTTGAGCCTCCTGCTCACAGTGAGGCATTGGAGGAGCATTTTGCCAAGTGAAAAATGTTCAGTTGTTCTTTCCATAACCACTGGAACCTGCCCTGTACCTGAACAGGACTTTAGGCTCCATGAACATTGCTTTGGTCTTCTCAGTTCCTCCTTCCACCTCTCCCAAAAGCAAACCCTAAACTGCACCAAAACCCAGGCGTGCACCTACATGAAAAGAAAACTCACAGAGCTAATAGTAATCAACTTTTCCATAATCTTCAGACATAATCTATTCTGATTGCATTAAATGAGATTATGTTAGACTTTATGGCATCTTTAATGCATAATTAAAACCAGGTACTTTGGATTAGGAGCTGCAGTGAGTAGAAGCCACGTGAATCGCTTGTCATGGGTTTAAGTTTTGCTTCTGGACATGAGAATTCCTCAGTGCTTTCCTCCCCCCTCTCTGTGCCTCAGAGTGTCCCATCAGAGCAGTGCCTAACCCTGTTCCTGTGCCTCTCCCCCTGTGTGTGTGTGTCTCTGTCTCTGTGTGTGTGTGTGTCTGTGTGTGTGTGTCTCTGTGTGTGTGCAGTGTTCCCGAGCGGGAGCGCATCGGGGTGCCCACGGAGCCGGAGGCGGCCGACAGCAACGCCTACCCCCCGGCTGTGGTCATCTACATGGTGGACCCCTTCACCTACACTGCAGAGGAGGAGTCTGCCTCGGCCAACTTCTGGCTCCTGAGCCTCATGAGATGCTACACGGAGATGTTGGAGAACTTGCCCGAGAACATGAGGAATTCTTTCATTCTCCAGGTACCGCCTCCTGTGTGTCTGCGCAGCGACAGGCCCTGTCACAGCACGTGTGTGAGGCACTGTGCTAAGAGATACAGAGTGGGAGATAATACATGGTGTTTAGGTGGCATTTACAAATTATTTTCCTGGCAGGACAAGTCTGTATATAAAAAACAAGCCCTTGTTTTTGTTTTGAGGAGGAAATTAATTTAAAGCAGCCCTAGTATTCCTGTGGCAGATCTGTCTCGTGGCTCTTGCAATCCTTTGTGCTTGGTGCTTCCTGGAGAGGGATTGCAATTATTTCACTTGCAACTTGAGTTGCCATTGCCAAAACTGTCCAGTTGCTCCTTTGATTGCTTTCCATGTTGAGTTGTTTGCTGTTTATATTCCCATGATTTATACTGTTTAATCCAAAAGAAATATGTGAAACCAGACATTTAATGCATAATATAACTATTGTATTGTTATTATCTGCTGCTTAAAAATAATTTACCATGTAACTTGGCATATAATAATAGTTACTTACTATGGAATTACTTAAGAATTGAATTTGTGCAGCCAGAAGCAGCACTTGGCCTCTTGCCCAGCCCTGCCTGCATTGCCAGGGCTGCTCTGTCCCAGAGGCCCAATAAATGTGGGAGAATGGGAGGCCAGAGGGCACAGGCTATGCATGGCCATGTGCAGCAGGGGCTCTGTGGGAAGGGTCCTGTGGCTCAGGTGTGCTCACCTTGGCTTGGAAGTGTGTCAAATTATTAAAAAAAAAAGAATTGGAAGATCTTGTGATGTCTCCCCAACATTGGATCTGAGGCTGTATCAGACAAGCAATGGACTGACCCTTTTTCTCTGGGCTTGTTTGTTTTCTGGGCATCTACTCTTTGTTCCTCAAAATATTTTGCCAGTTTAAGTCAAAACAGCAGTTTTCTGTAAGTAAGGGGTAACGTGATCTGGTTCCCAGCACTGTATTCTCACAGCTGTACCAGAGCACACCCAAATGTGCAGTTACTTCAAAACAAATCCAACCCAAATGTTTGCAGCTTTATTACAATTCCTATGCAGAGGGGAAAGCCCAGCTTGTGGAATTCTTGGGTAAAACTCTCTTTTAAAAACACACAGTCACATTTAGTAATAGAATGTGCTGCCAAAGTTCTGGTGGTTCCAGCAAGAACCATAAAGTAGTAAAAGTTTTGTGATCCTTAACTTTTATTACTACTGAAAATATTTGCTGAAGGAATCTGTTTGGGCCCTGTAGTGTTGGCTACGACAGAAATGTTTGTATTGATGGTTTCTGATCCCACTGTAAAAGAAAAGACATTTCCACAGCCACGTGTGGGACTTGTACAATAAAAACAATGAGGTTACAGGGGTTTCATTCCAATTTTAAAATGGATTTGAACTGAAAACTTGACTTTGTCATGCTTTGTTTAATTCTGTGCCATTTCTCCTTCCTGCTCTGGTTGTGCAGGTGGGTCTTAACCACCCAACTCATCTCACAGGCAAATTCTCCTGTAGCTCTGGTCCTTGCTGCCTGAACGTGGGAATCCACTTGTGCTGCTTCACATGACTTTCTGAAACAAATTAAGCTGAGCAGCAGCACAAGGTTGCTGAGCTTCCAGTGATTACTAAATTGACGAGGAGAAACAACCACACAAATCACTGTAACAGAACCTGAATTGTGCTCTCCACACTCCTGTGTAAGAATGGCACCCCAGTGCCAGTTCAGCACACAATTCCTGCCTCTGACCACAGGCCCTGGAGCCAGAGCTGCCTGGGCACAGCACACTGAGCAGCTCAGCCACCTGCAAGTGAAGATGTTGGGCAGAACACCACCTCTAAAACAATGCAAGGCATTTGGATGCAGAGGTTTGGTTTTGGCCTGAGGATTACAAAGGTTAACATTCCCTGTGTCCTTGTAATGGGAGCAGCAGTTTTGTCCCAGGGAATGCAGCCAGGCCTGCCCAAGGGACACAGCCCTGCCAGGAGCTGGGCTGCAAATCATGGGGTGCCACCAAGTGTCCTTGGTGACTAATGACCCTGTGAATCTGGTTTGATGTTGATGAGCAGCTCTTGGAAACCTTTCAACCTGTTTTCCTGTGTGTCTCAACTCCCCAGATTGTGCCTTGCCAGTACATGCTGCAGACAATGAAGGATGAGCAGGTTTTCTACATCCAGCACTTGAAGTCCCTGGCGTTCTCCGTGTACTGCCAGTGCAGGAGGCCCCTGCCCACCCAGATCCACATCAAGTCCCTCACAGGCTTTGGGCCAGCTGCCAGCATCGAGATGACCCTCAAAAATCCTGAGGTTGGTACTGGGGGCAAGGAAATGAAAGCCTGCTGATTAACCACTTTGCTCAAATACCAAAGCAGCAGTAGAGAAAATACCTGCAGGAGGATTTTTTCGAGGTACAGCAGACAATGATAATACAAAGGGAAAAGGCAAGCTAATGCTAAATAGAAAATAGTAAGAAAAACATCAGACTATTTGCTTTCAAAACATTTAAGCTTCTGGTTTTGAGTCATAAAGTAAAAGGTTAAAGATCAGTGTGAAAGAAGAGAAAATGTACATCATTACTTGGCATTGAGTCATTTTGTGGTTTTAGTCTCTAGTGCTCCACCAAGAGTTCATGTGCAGCCTGTATTTCTGTACACAGATATGCATATATATGAAATAAGTTCCTGTGCCTAATTACAGATGGTATATTAATTCCCTGAGGTAATGGAGAAATCCCCTCTTTTGATGGCCTTATCTTTCAGCTGTTTTTTAAGGTGTAAATATTCAAGCCTTGGTTCTGGAATTTCAGGGATTTCAAAAGAAGGGTAATGCATCCTACTTTCTATGAATGTTTTGCATTCTTTGAAAGATAATGATGAATATTTTATTTAGATTTAATAGACAATAAACACTTAAACACTTACCTTTGGATAAAGACCTGCCTGTTGGGTTTAAAACCTACTTGCAAGATCATCACAAACCCAGCCTATTGGCATGTTCCATTGCTCCCATGAATCCATAATCTCTCTGAGAATTCCTAGGAGCAGCCTGACCCCAGGCATCTCCCTTTCCCAGTCCCTGCTCTGCCTCCTTCAGAGGTGTCTGTTCAGCAGGATGGGTTTACAGGGAGTTGCAACAGCCACACTTGAACTATTTGGCTGTGAGGGGAAGGGTAATAAACTTGCAAGACTCCTGTGAGCATCTCCCTCCCTTTAACTGATGTTCCTGCTCTCCTGCCAGGCTGGGATAGTTCTTCTAGCAAGGGGCAGGAGCAGAAACACGACATCCCTTCATGTCTCTAAGAAAACACCATCACTTAAATTTCCTCTGAGCTGATTAACTTGCACTTTGCATTTCATGTTTAATTTCCTGAACACAGAAAAGACACCAAAAAAGAAGAAAATGTTTTCATGAGCCGCTTGCATTTAGCATAATTAGTTAATCAAATCTCTACTCTTTGCATTTCACATGCATTTGCTCTCAGTCTGCACTGCAGACTCCCAAACTTCCCTGAAAAATTAAGAAAACACCCTGACCATTTCTTAATTATGAAGCATGTCTGGTCAGGCCCCTCCTGTTTGCTCTCCAGAGAGGAGTCACAGAGCAAAGATGGCTTTGGGGGGGCCCATGGGGGAAGCAGCTTTGCAGAAGAAGGCCTGTGGGTCCTGTTGGGCACGATGGATGTGAGGCAGCCAAGGCCCTCAGAGATGAGACAGGGACAGCAGCATCTGGCAGCTGAGGAGGTTTAAACTCCTGCCTGTGTCAGAGACTGGTCCAAGGGCTGGTTCCATACCTGTATATAAAAAGCAATCTTTAGATAAGGTTTGAAGTGCATCACTTTTAACTACCAGCAGTGAATTGTCTATAACCCCCTTTTCCCCGTCTCCCTCTTGACTAGGAGTGCCTTGAGCTTATTTACTGTTTCAAGCTTGCCTGTCTCTGTACTCACTGCCAGCCTGTGTTTCTTGTGATAAGCAGTTTCTGATCTGTCTGCTGATGACTGTGTTGTCTCTGCTGCAGAGGCCCAGCCCAATCCAGCTGTACTCACCTCCTTTCATCCTGGCACCCATCAAAGACAAACAGACAGAGCTGGGAGAGACGTTTGGAGAGGCCAGTCAGAAATACAACGTGCTTTTCGTGGGGTACTGCCTGTCCCACGACCAGCGCTGGCTCCTGGCGTCCTGCACAGACCTGCACGGGGAGCTGCTGGAGACCTGCATCGTCAACATCGACGTGCCCAGCAGGTAGGGCTGCCCTGGGGGCTGCCTGCCATCTCTGCCTGCCATCTCTGCCTGCAGCTGGCAGCCCTCTCACACATCCCTTCAGTCCTGCTGCCTGCTCCCGAGAGCGTGGTGATGTTACAGTGAGGGCGTTTCAGTCGGCACATGATGATTTAGAATCTGCAGAGGGAACAGTTACTGAGTTACACTTGTTTTACAACTTGTTCCACAGCTGTTTTACCTACAGCTCTTACCTTGAAGAACACCTGGTGTGTTGCTCAGCAGTTTGACACCTCTTGATGTCACTGCAGTAACAGTGCTGGAAGCAGGCACATGTTTTTTCCTCTTACGAGCAGTTAAAGTTGTGAACTGTAAGAACTCCTGTAGAGGGCAAGCAGTGACACAGTTATAGAAAACTGACATCTGAGTACTGTCCTTGATTCTCTGCCCACTCTTTTTTCTCTTGCCCAACCTGCAGGTCAAGGAGGAGCAAGCTGTCTGCCCGGAAGATGGGGCTGCAGAAGCTCTGGGAGTGGTGCATTGGAATTGTCCAGATGACATCCCTGCCCTGGAGAGTCGTGATCGGGCGGCTGGGCCGGCTGGGCCACGGGGAGCTGAAAGGTGGGCAGGGTCACTGCTGCCACACCTGGGGCTGTCACTGCACACATGGCCCCAGGGGGCAAGGCAGGATGGCTTTAAACTAAATAACTGAGGGTGAGCATCACGGAACCAGAGAATCCTTGGGGCTGGAAAAGCTCTCTGGGATCATGGAGTCCAACCATTTCCCCAGCTCTGCCAAGGCCTCCACTGACCTGTGTCCCCAAGTGCCACATCCACACAGCCTTTGGGCACTTTCAGGGATGGGGACTCAGCCATTCCTCAGTTTTGCATCACCTGCACTCTGCCATCGTGCAGTGACATTAGATTGAGTGAATTTAGCTTAACCTTCCAAAGTCCTGTCTCTCTGCTTCTTGAAACAGTGACTTTGCAACAAGTTAAACAAGATGCACCAAATTCTGTCACAGACAGGATAAGCTCTTGGTTATCAGATAGACTTTACTGAGGGTAAATACGGTTGGGAAGCCAGATAGCCAGGCTGGCCAGGTGGGGCTCCTCAGAAGTTTATGACAATCTACACCAGGACTGCTGAATCCCTTGCAATCCCTTTGTTCCCTCATCATTGTCTTCACACTGATGCCCACTTGCCCAGGGGTATCTGAGTGTAAAGTACAGAAAGTAAAGGCAGAAGAATCACCATGATCCTGCAGGCTGGTACCTCGTGGGCCATGGCAACGTGGCTTGCAGGAGAGCAGGCTGCAGTGCCCCCTGGCACTGAGTCCCTGAACTGAGCCTGTTTGTACCCTGGCTTCGACATTGCTGCCTGTGTGGTGCAGGATGTGCAGTGCCCTTCCAAGGGGAGCCATGGGTCTCCTCACGTGTCAGGAGAACAGTTATCCTGACACAGGAGTTCAGACAGCATTCAATTCTGCTTCCTCAAATTAAACAGCACTAAACAGAGAGAGAATTCTTACAGAAAAAACTATTGAGCAAACAGCCCCACCAGACTGCCCCAGAATAAACCCCTGCAGGGCTCCTTGAGTTCCCAGTTTGCAGGGCCAGGGGAGACACTGGGTGAGTTGGGGCTGGGGAGGTGCTGGGTGTTCTGAGTATTCGCTGCTGCCGGGTGGGTGCTGGCTCTGTGAGCATCCCCTGTGTCCCAGCACGCTGCTTTCCTTGCAGACTGGAGCATCCTGCTGGGGGAGTGCTCCCTGCAGACAATCAGCAAGCAGCTCAAGGAGGTTTGCCGCATGTGCGGCATCTCGGCGGCCGATTCCCCGTCCATCCTGAGCGCCTGCCTCGTGGCCATGGAGCCCCAGGGCTCCTTCGTCGTGATGCCAGGTATGGCACTGCCACAGCTGCTGGCACCTGGGGCTGCTCTGAACACATTGGCATGGCTGTGTGGGGCAGAAAAGGGGTTGGGCCAGCAGAATTCCCCAAAATACCCTGGAAGGATGTACTCTGGGGGAAGACAGATGACTGTAGGACTGCTGACCTTTCCCCTGGGAGGTCGTGGGCCCAGGGGCTGGAAGGGGACCTTGCCAACACCCTCGTACATGGAGGAGTCTGCAGTGGGAAAGAGAAGGGGAGCCTCTGGAAAGGGCAGTAAGAGTAAACCCACCTGCCTTCTCATGTGCTGAAGGCATTTAGAGAGTTCACTTATAAGCAGCAGCCCACAGGGTTAAGCTGAAATAAAATTCAATGCTGAGGTTCCCTTTACTCATTGTATTACCCTAGCACGTCCTTTTTAATGTATGTGGTGACATGTCCTTACCATGTGCTTAGAAACCACTCTGGGCTTTTTTACATTTAGAAAGAAAAGATTGCTACATGGAACAGAATTAACTAAGCTTGAAAATTCCTTATCAATGGAATATTTTGAAAATCTCAAAGCAGAGATTTTGTAACATGAAAAAATAGATGGCAGGTGATGTATATTTCATAGTTATAGAGAGGGTGTGAAAAATCAATTTAACTTCTCATTTAACAAGTAAATATTTGATTAAGAGGCAGCAGAATGACAGGAGAGGTGGAGCTGAACACTGTCTGTGCGACTGGTGATCTGAAGTTCAAGCTCTTCCAGCAATTTATTCTTTTGAAGATAAGGCCCTTGAAACGTGTGTGTGAGCTTGCAGAGCAGGAGGGGTGGACAGGAAGGTGACTGAGCAGGGCACACGTGTGTGGGAGGGCAACAAGTGAAGGTCTGTGCCCTGTGTGTGTGCCCTGGCAGATGCTGTCACCATGGGCTCCGTGTTCGGCCGCAGCACGGCGCTGAACCTGCAGTCGTCCCAGCTCAACACGCCCCAGGATGCCTCCTGCACACACATCCTGGTGTTCCCCACCTCTGCCACGATCCAGGTGGCACCAGCAAACTACCCCAACGAGGATGGCTTCAGCCCCACCAACGGTGAGTGATGCTGGGGGGCAGAGGGGCCTCTGCAGAACCCCAGCAGGGCTGAGCTAGGAGGGAACACCCCCCCAGCACCCAGCTGCCTTCAGAGGGAACCACAGGGTGCAGGGGAACAGGCTGTGCTTTCCCTGAGCCTCTTTTCACATAATCACACTGATTTATTCCCAAAAGGACATGGACCGACCTGGCACAGACTAGAATATGCTTTTTCTTGTGTTTGTGACTTGGTCAGACCAAGTTGTTTCCCAGCAGTGCTGCATGTTGTGCCCTGGTGTGGACAGAGCTGGGAGGCAGGGGGCACTTGGAGAGTTTTGATCTCCCTGTATAGTAGGTAAAGCAGCCCAGCCTGAGAGTTCCTCATGTCCCCAGAGTGCTTTGACACACACGTTGAACAGTTGGTGTCAGCAAGACTCCACTTTGTATCAAATACGTGTTTTCTTGCTTTGTCACAAATCCTTTAAATGACTGCAGAGTAATTTAACCCAAGAGTAACTCCAAACTCAGTCCAGTAGGAGTGTTTAATGAGGAGGGCAGTCACAGGCTGGAGAGGGAGGCAGGCAGGCCCCAGTGTTTAAGGAAAGAGCATGCTTTGATGTGTTCCTGCTGGAATGTCAGAGGGCCTCCCAGAGGGAAGCTGCCCCTCTCCATCCCTGTCCCTCGGAGGCCCTGGGATCCCCCCCAGTGCTGTGCTGACAAACATTAACCTGTGTTAACCTGCCCTTTCATGCTGCAGATGCTAATTAGGGTCAGGTACAAGGACTGGCCTTTTCCAAAATGGTGTTAAATTTAATTTTCTTAACTCTGTCCTGCTTAATGATTAAACTGCTTCCTCTGCTATTAGCCAGCTCATTTATGCTTTGGAGGCGAAGCAGAGCATGACATGAGCTCTGGTTTGTTTACTGAGGCTGGAGGACACAAGTTAATAAACTTCAGTTAAGTCATTGCTCTGGCAATCCAGAGGTTCTCCTCAGGAGGTGAAGGGAAACAACCACCTGCCTGTTTCACTGCTGGGGCTTCAGGTGAAATTTATTCAGCACACACAGCCTTTTCCATTTTATGTGGAGTAAACTCCTCTTTTTTGAGAGAAACTGTTATTTATTGTATGTAGAACACATGACTTCTATTCAGGGCTTCATGTTTTAGTATAAATTTGGTTGCAATTCTAATCAATCCAGTTAATTCAGACAGGTCCCACTGTCCCCTTCTGCTCCCTAAAATGTACTTTAAATGTCATTACACACTGTAAGTATCTTTGCCTGCTGCGAGGCCTGGATCAGGCAGTACCCCTATAAACCATGGTTTGCCCTGTTCATGGTGCCTGACCCTTCCCTCAGTAACTTACTCATGGTATTGTAACCCATGTGCAAGTGGCTGAGTAGCGAGTGCCCTCCTCACTGCAGCCAACACCCTTCCCACATGTTACCTAACCCACACTGGCCCAGCCACGTGGGATAATGCAGCTGCCTGGCATTCCTGAGAGCAGGGAGGTGCACAGGGGTGCCAGGTCAATGCTGCAGAGCTCCCTCTGCATTCCCTGGAGCTGGCACAGCAGGATTGCCCTTCCCTCTATGGCCAGAGCTCCCATTCATTATCCCAACACTTGGGTGCCAACTTTCCCTTTCAAGTCTCTGCGGTTGCACTCAAAGGTTCTGAGGAGGATTAAACAGCAAAGTGTTTATCTCTGCCTTCATCTGCCTGGAGAGTATGTAAAAGAAAAAAGGGAGGGATAATAAATTAAAGGGAATGGTAATAAATTACAAAAACGTCCTGGAGAAAAAGAGAGTGCAGCACATTGGAAATGATTTTCCTTTCTTTTCCTTTTCAGATGACATGTTTGACCTCCCGTTCCCAGATGACATGGACAATGACATTAGAATTTTAATAACAGGGAATCTTCACTCTTCACCAAATTCCTCCCCAGTTCCTTCCCCTGGATCACCATCTGGCACTGGAGTGGGATCTCACTACCACCACAGTAGGGTAAGGCTGGAGCACTGCAGGGCAAGTGCTGCTTAAAATAAAACACAAAGGAAGACCCACATCCTCCAACAAAATCCTTTTTCCTGTAGGTTCTCACACAGAATTAGGTCAAGAGCAAGCAAAAATCAAGTTAAAATTGAAGGTGCAGGTTAAATACTGCTGGAGAAGGTGCCTCTGCACTGACTGTTTGCATCTCCCAAGTTAATTGTTGGTGTGCAGGGTAATTGAGAGGAGAAGGAGGAGAGAGAAGCTTTATTTTTGGGTGGCAGAGCCATCGCTGATGGCCCTGCATAAATCCAATCTGCTCTCATCCACTCTCTTCTGGAAAATCCTACAGAATGTCTCTGGCACAAAGTGACAAGTCTCTGAGAGAAAGGAAGCAATGACAGCCCCTGTTCCCAGGGATTCCAGGGGAGGCAAGAAGGGAGATAATTCTCCCAGTGTGAAACCCTGCCCATGGAAACTCTGCAGGTGCTGGATGGGTATGCAAATGCTGTTTTCTTAGGAATATTTAGCCCAGAGCACATAGTGTTGGTAAGTTATTTTTGTTTGAAGTGGCTTTTATAAAGTCAGTTCCAACATCAGTGATTACTTAAAATGCAAATTATTTTTTGGTAATTCAAGGTATTTTTTTGAATTGGCTTTAGCATAACTTAGATCAGGTTTAATGGAACTCTTCCACTCCTACATTTACTTGTGTAGGACTGAGCTGTTCTCTTAAAATGGTTTCCATCACAATTAGGTAGAAGTTTGATACTTCATAATTTCCTGTGGAGAAGTTTTATTCTTAAAGTTGTCCATTTAGAACATTCTTTACTAAATAACACAGTTTTTTATTACAGAAACAGGCTAATTTTAATACCAGCAACAGATAACCCCCTGCATTTAAAAGGTCTGGGTTAGTGATCTGAATAATGTCAGTGGACCTGGCTCTGGACTGTCATTGGTGGCTTTAAACGCTCAGGAGAGACGATAGATCTGGTAGGAGAGGAAGCACAGAGTGGATGCTCAGAGGAGGTGTGGGCACAGCATCTCCCACTTGGGAATAAGATGTCTTGAGGAAGGAATTCTCACTCCCTGACCACCTGGTGGTGGTGTCACCCCCTGGAAGGCAAAAGTCCCACCTGTGTTCTCCTGCCCAAGTGCCTCAGTAGCAGCTGAACATGTGTATGAGGGAGGCAGGAGTGCTGGCACTGCCTCCTGGGAGCTCAGCCCCAGCCTCAGCTGCTGGTGGGGCAGCTCACCCTTCAAGGTAAACCCCAGCCCAATCTGTCCCGGGGTGCCCCAGACTGGCACCTGGGCAAAGGGAAGGTCCTGGGTTCTGTTACCAAACCCCCCAGCCATAAATGCCAGCTCCTCACTCAGGACACTTGGTCTCTCCTCAGTTCACTCAGCACTTCTCCAAGCACATTCACCCAAGTTCCTCTCCCTGGAGCTGCATCCCCAGTGTCAGGAGCAGCCCTGGCAGTTAATGGGCAGGAGAGACCCGGGCACAGTAATTCAGATTAACCATTAACACAGGGCTGGTAATTGCGGTGTAATTTTGTTTGTAACCGAGCACAGCGTGTGATCCTCCCCTCGTGGGGTGGGAGGTCAGGCCTGTCCCTGTGTCCCATAATTGATGGCTGAGCTCCAGCCCAGGGTCCATGGAATGGTGCCCTTCCTGGCATTCCTGACCAAGGTACTGCAGCTGGAGAAGGACCTGCTGGAAGGCACTGCCAGGGAAGGGTTTGTGACTGAGCTGCTTTCTGTGCAGGGCAGTATTTTCCCTTTTTTAACCTATTGACATAAAAGATGTTTATGGATTAAGTGAACTCTCCCAGGTCTGCAGGGATTAATTACAAGCTAAAACACTTCGCAGGCATCTTTTGGGTTTTTCCTCTATGAAATAAAAGCAAAGTAAGAAAGAGCCTTTCCAAAGAACCCAAACACATTTCAGATAGGAAGGCACTGTGGATTGGAGTGGCAGCACCTCCTGGTAGGCCAGGAGATCCCCGTGGGTGGGGACAGCTCAGGATTTGTGTGTACACACGGAGATGAGGGTGGGCAGCTCCTCCCAGCACTTCTGTCCCACAGCCCTGGGTGGGGCAGGTTCCCCTGGGTTTTAGTGCACAGAAATAACATCACAAACACACCTGACAGGCAGAGTCTGAAAATACTAGTTTTACAGCCCCTTTTGTGTTGTTTAATTTTCTCCTGTCCAAGTAACTCTTTGGTCCATGTGGAACAACATGAGTAACTATTACTGTAAATATACAGTCTATAAATAAACAAGTGACATAAGTGGAAAAGCTGGACAAGTATTTGGTTTTCCCCTCTCCTCCCCTGCCTGGTAACACAAAGGTACTCTGGGCACAGTGATGCTGTGCAAGTGGCCAGAGGCAGGGGCAGGAGGGCAGCAGTTTTTCTGCAGCCACCAGTGCAACCAGAGGATCACAGCAGCAGCTCCCTGCTCTTCCCTGCAGTGTAGCTCTTCCTTCGGTGGCTGGAGGCAGGAGGGGGAGCAGTGCAAACTGCTGCTGGGCTGTGCAGAGGAGAAGCCTCTGAGGGTTTATAAACTGCACTGCCATACTGCTCTGCCCCCACGGGCACTCAGGGAGCTGTTCAGAGTCACAGCCAGAGCCTGGTACCTCTCGGTGACTCTGTAGCACCACATTCCACGTGTTCTCCAGCCAGCTTGGGAGGTTAACCTTGCTCCTTGGGAATGGGCAGTGCTGCTGGAGCATAAGCCTGGAGAACCAGCTGCAGGGGCCAAAGGGATTAGACAACTTTGCCTAAGATTCATGAATGACGTGTCCTAAGACAGTGATTAGAGAACAAAAGCACTGTTAATGGAGTGGGATATAACAACCTAAACCAACAGAGCTGCCTCTCCACCTCCTCTTTCAGAGCCAAGGGGAACGTCTGCTGTCCAGGGAAGCCCCCGAAGAGCTGAAGCAGCAGCCTCTGGCTCTGGGATACTTCGTGTCGACTGCCAAAGCTGAGAACCTTCCACAGTGGTTCTGGTCATCCTGTCCCCAGGCACAGAACCAGTGTCCCCTCTTCCTGAAGGTCTGTCCTGCTCCACGTGGGCCATTTTCTCTCCACTGCTCTTTCCATGTTGTAAAGGTTGTACTTTGGAGTCTGTAGTGTCAGAGTGAACCTGAGAGCCCCCAGCCCAGAAATGCAGGGGCTTCTGAGACACCCCCAGCAGAACTGGCTGAGCTGCTGCAGACTCACTGAGCCCTGGGCAGTGTCTTGCAGCTTCTTACCTGAGTGAACCAAAATCTGGGAGCTGGTGAGTGTGGAAGGCAGGGGACATTCTGCCTTGAACACCATCACACAACCATTCAAACCACCAACATACACAATAGTAAAGTTAGTACCTCTTTCTTGTCCCACTCCCAGCTCAATTAAGAAATCCTAAACATCTTTTCAAGTCTCTTGACCAAATCCTTTCCTGAGGCAAACAAAGCCACTTCAGCACTGATGTGAGCAATGCCCCACGGTCACCATGGCAGGCTGTGGCTCAGCCAGCACCTCCCGGGCACAGCACTGAGCCTTGGGCCTCACACTGTGCCCCTCAAGGACAGCTGTCCCCCAGCTATGTGCATTGCTTTAAACCCACACAGTGGGGGTGTCAGAGTAATAGGAAAAATAAGCGCTGTGGCTTCGGAGCTAGAGCTGAAGTTTAATGCTAAAGTTAAAGCTGCCCTGCTCTGGGAGAGTCTGGAGACTCAGGATGGTTGGTTACTGAAATACCAGCAGAGCCACTGACACGCCCCAAGGCTCTCCTCTCATCTCCTCCTCCCTGACTGACATGCAGAACACAATTAAGGGTTCTTTTTTGAAGGTCCTTGATCGCAGGCAAAAGGAGAAGTCAGTTTGTTCAAAAACGTAACCCTTAGCTTGGAAATACACGTGGTCCTGGTGGGTTCAACTGCTTTCCATGCTGTCCTGAGGGGATCCAGAACTCATCTGCTCGCAGGGAATCCTGAGCAGTCCCTGCCACGTGAGGAGTTAATCTCTGCCTTGTTCCCTGCACAGGCCTCGCTCCATCACCACATCTCTGTAGCGCAGACAGACGAGCTTCTACCTGCCAGGAATTCACAGCGAGTTCCTCACCCCCTCGACTCTAAAACTACATCAGATGTCTTGAGGTAACACCTTCTAGGCTTGCATGTCCACCCTGAAGGTTTGGGGTCTGAGCTTGGAGGTTTCAGAGGGACCTGTTCAACCCAGCAATGTGATTTCTGAGTTTTATCAGCAGTTTGTAGCTCTGCTGTGCCTTACACGTGGCTCAGGCCAGTGGGGCATCTCCTACTGCAGCTGCTGCCTCCTTCCCCTCCAGGGCAGGGCTTTGAGGGGGAACTCAGTGGGTTTCCTACCCCTGTGCACAGCAATCCAAAGGGACCTCAATCAGCTCAGCCTCACTGGTTTGGCTCCCAGGGATTGTCCTGTTCACCTGGGCTCAGTCTGGGCTCTGCCACTGGTCATTTTTACTCACCAAATGGAATGGATCTATAGAAGGAGATAAAAGTACTCTCCTGATACCACTGTCTTAGGAATTGGGATATAAAGGAGCCATTGCTCCTGAATTAATGCAGGGTGTGTGTTGTGCTGTTTGGCATAACCAGAGGCCTGTTTGCCTCCACAGTGCAGGACACACCAGTGAGTAAGCAGAGTATCAGCAAGGCACAGGAAGAACAACCTAAGCTAAGCAAATTCATGGTGTATTGTTCCAGGAGATCTCAATGGGCATCCTCTTAGAGGACTGAGCTCCCAGCTGTTGGGATATTGAGTAAAAGGTATTGGGGTGTTGGTAAAGGAGGGTACAGTGCTCAGGGAAGGGATGAGATGCGCCACAAATTACAAGGTGAGAGATCCAATCAGACACAGGATCATCAGCGTAGCACAGGCTGCCAGAGGGGCTGTGGAACCCCTTGGAGGTGCTCGAGGCTCTGAAGGGGCTGTGGAACCCCTTGGAGGTGCTCGAGGCTCTGAAGGCCATGGCCCTGGAACCTCTGTGAGCTCTGCTTCCCCCCTCCATCCCGGCGAGGCTCGTGCTGTGGCAGCAGTGGGCAGTGCTGTGTGTGCAGGGGCAGTGCTGTGTGTGCAGGGGCAGTGCTGTGTGTGCTGGGGCAGTGCTGTGTGTGCAGGGGCAGTGCTGTGTGTGCAGGGGCAGTGCTGTGTGTGCAGGGGCAGTGCTGTGTGCAGGGGCAGTGCTGTGTGCAGGGGCAGCGCTGTGTGCTGTGTGTGCAGGGGCAGTGTTGTGTGTGCAGGGGCAGTGCTGTGTGTGCTGGGGCAGCGCTGTGTGCTGTATGTGCAGGGGCAGCGCTGTGTGTGCTGGGGCAGTGCTGTGTGCAGGGGCAGCGCTGTGTGCAGGGGCAGTGCTGTGTGCAGGGGCAGCAGGGCCCTGGCTGGCTCCATGGGCAGGGCAGGGCCGTGCTGAGGTGCCTCTTGTCCCCAGGTTTGTGCTGGAGCAGTACAACGCGCTGTCGTGGCTCACGTGTAACCCGGCCACGCAGGACCGCAGCTCCTGCCTGCCCGTGCACTTCGTGGTGCTCACCCAGCTCTACAACGCCATCATGAACATCCTCTGAGGGCCACACGGCTCCCCCGGCCTGACAGCACCCTCTGCTTCCCTTCACACCAGGCCTGTGCTGTGCTTCTGCTCCTCCAGAACGCACCTGGGACCTGCAGTGTTCACAGCTCCACTACCCAGGGACACCTCTGGCAGCTTCAGCCCAAAATCTGGGACACCCAAGGACAGTGAACACACAGTAACCTCAAGCCAGTGTTAGTTTGGTGGCCCGGTAACTACTGGTCAGTGTGTGATTATTTTTTTTAATATTTTATTTTTTTAAGGAAGACTACAGGATCTTTTTGCATTAGGAACTGATACACAGCCAAGAGCAGGCTCAGCCCTGCCAGTAAAACCACCTTGTAGTGACCGGTTGGGGTGTTTTGTTGTTTGATCCTCGCAAACTGGGACTTTGCAGGAGGCAAAAACCACAAACACAAACCCACACAGTCGTAGTCTCGTATAAATATTGGAGTTTTCTGTCTACCTGGAGTTTCTGTCAGAGTGGATTGGGATGAATGCATGCATTTGTTACCTGTCCATGTAGATATGAATGGTCTGGAGATACTTTATTTATTTTTAGGTTTGGGGAGGGGAGGGATTAAATTATAAAGGACCAGGAACAGTAGACTATCTTCCAAATGCAGCTGCGTTCTGCTGTGGGGTTGTTGCCCTGCAGCCCCTCACTCTTGTGGCCTGGAAGGAGCAGTGAAGTGCGAGTGATGCAAGGGCAGCAGGAAGGGAGGCATGGCCAGGACTCCTGCCCTGGTGCCAGTGCTCACTGAGGGATCACACGCCCTGTGGGACAGGGACAGGGCACCAGGGAAGCCATCCCTTAGGGCAAGTGGCAAAGGAATCTCTTGGAGAGCTGGCATTGAAAGGTATTTCCAGTAAATTCACAGATGCTACAAAGCTATTTCCTGCAAGCCAGGTCGCCCTGGAATCCCGGGCAGACTCGTCCGTGTACATATCCAAAAAGATGGTTTTTGTTTACACTAAATCAGTCGCAAATCTGGTGTATTTTTTCTGACTATAGGAATATTATTTCAAAGAAATAATTTTTAAAAAAATTATATCATTAAATTAGTACTTGAAAGTTACACCGCTGTGGTGGCAAAGTTACTTTGTTTAGGCAAACGATCGCCATTGGGAAGGTTAATGGCTAATTGAAGTATTTTTATGGCTCCTTCATTCCAGGCTCGTTTGTTTTCCTCGTGTTTGGGGCGCGCTGGGCAGGGCTGGGTCGGGCTGGGTGACCTTCTGACCTGTCTGGGCAGAAAATCCACCGAGGTGAAAAGTTCTTCCAAAAGACTTTCGTGTTCTGGTTAAAAAAAAAAAAAAATTAAAAAAAAATTAAAAAATGAAATTCTATGGTTTTAAAAAGTATTTTTCTTGAGATGATGTAACATTTAAAACAAATTATATAAAATAATTTAAAAAATAAAAAAAAAAAAAGAATTGCTTGTGTACCGAGAAGGTGGAGGCAGAGGAGGAGCCTGTACATGGATTAGTTCCTTCTCTGCACAGCCCTCCACGTGGGTATCTCCTCTTTGCAATGTATAGGTTAAAAGAATCTGATATCAAACCATTTGTATCTAATGTGTACAGTGTAAAATTGACTTTAAAAATATTGCAGTACTATTTTTTCTTAATCAGAAAAGAAAATTCTCAAGGCCTTTTGAAGAGCATAAAAAAGATGAAGATTGTAAACTTGTATAAAAAAAAAAATTTAACTTGGGGAGGACAAAAATGTAAAGTAGACATTTGTAATCTTTTACCATTTGGGGGTTATTTGTTCCCAGGATTCACCTGAACTTTGGATTATTATTTTGTTTATTGTTTTTAAACGGGCCGTTTTTATCCAGGGGCGTTTCTTCCCCACAAACCTGGTTCTAAGCAAAAATGAGAAATAAACCAAGGGCAGCAAGGAGTAGTTTTCATCTGGTGTCTTTTATTTAATTTTTTTAAGTTAAGAGAAGCTGGTGACATATTTATACGTTTTTGTGCAAAATAAATGAATGGCAATAGATTTTAAAGAAAAATCTTATGTACTTCAGTGTGAAAAGTTCTGTATAATATTTCCCTTAAATATGCATTATTTTACTTGTGAGTTTTTTACTGAATTAATCTGAAATGTACAAGCCCTGGCTTTCCTACAGAGTGAAGAAAGTTATTTTATTTTTTTTTTTTATTATTATTTCTAACTTTGGAAAATCATGCCTAACTCAGAGTTGCTCTGGCAGTTGTTTGGGCTGAGGGAGCGGGAGGGGGGATGTCCAGCATGCTTGGATGTATATTTCAGAACCTTTTTTAAATGTAAAAGCTGTACATTTCTGGGGAGTTCTGAAGTTCTTTTTGGTTCCTTTTTTTTTTTTGTTTGGTTTTTTTTGTTTGGTTTTTTTTTCCTCTGAGCATTTTGCAGTGAGCTTCTTTTATATATAGCCGACAATTTGAAAGAAAACACAAAAAAATGTGAAGTTCATTTTAAATCTACAGTATATCGCTGGTACAATACACTAAAAAAGACTTTGATAAAAAGAAACAATAATAATAAAAGACCTCCATTTTAAATGTCATTCATATATACCTTGTGGATGAGAGCTATATACTTTTACACACTTTTTTAGATGAATAAATTATTGAATTACTGAAGCTCTTGGTGGAGTTTTATTCTTGGCAGGCTGGAGCTCTGAGGTTTCAGCATTCCCAGGGAGGGAGGGCTGGCCTTGCAAGGTGCAGCTCCATGGGACAGGAATGGAACTGGGATTCAGTGCTGGAATTAAAGGTGGCTTTTGGGCCTGGGCTCATCCAGAGGAGCTGCTCCCATGGTCCAGCAGCAGTTGTGGGGGACCTCCTGTGTGCAGCAGGTGAGTGTGTCACGGGAGGGGGCAGGGCAGGGCTGTGGGACATTCCCTGGGACACTTTGGGATCCCCATCCCAGAGGAGCTGGAGGCTCATCAGACCCATCCTCGACCTGCATTTCTGGGGGTGTCTGTGCAGGGCCAGGGGCTGCACTCGGTGACCCTGGAGGGTCCCTTCCAGCTCTGGAAACTCTGGGATTCTGGGACAATGGTACCTGCTGTGGGCAGGGCCAGGGGGAGTAATGGGGGAGCCCTTCAGACCCTCTGGGGTTACAGGGTCACTCCATTCTTTTCCAGCTGTGGCCATCCTGGGCTGGGGGGGATCCAGCTGTGGCCATCCCACAATGCAGGAGGGATCCAGCTGTGGCCATCCTGGGATGTGGGAGATCCAGCTGTGGCCATCCCACAATCCAGGATGGATCCAGCTGTGGCCATCCTGGGATGTGGGGGGATCCAGCTGTGGCCATCCCACAATGCAGGAGGGATCCAGCTGTGGCCATCCTGGGATGTGGGAGATCCAGC
>JAWWTY010000035.1:4991126-5038918 GCA_035222235.1 Margarornis squamiger | reverse complement strand
AGAGAAGCTGTGGCTGCCCCTGGATCCCTGGAAGTGTCCAAGGCCAGGCTGGACGGGGCTTGGAGCACCCTGGGCTATGGAAGGTGTCCCTGGGCTATGGAAGGTGTCCCTGCCCATGGCAGGGGGTGGCACTGGGTGGGCTTTAAGGCCCCTTCCCACCCAAACCATTCTGTGATCCCAAGTGATTTAGTGTCAACTTTTTCCAGTTTTGCATTTTACAAGAAAGCAAACAAGTGTTTCTGGTGGTCTTAGACATCTTCCCATAACTCCTATAACCAGCAGCACCCTGGGCCTTCCCAAGGAATGCTGCACTGCTGGCACAGTGCACACAGGCTGCCCCATAAACCATCCCACCTGGGCGAGGCTCAGCCCCTGCCATTATCTCATTAGGGACCTTGATGCATTGAGGGCTTTCACCTGTCCCTGCCCCAGCCAGCCCTGCCTTGCCCCCTGTCTGTCCTGCTGACCAATCCCACCAGCCCTTCAGGTGCCCACAGGTGATGTGGATGCACACACCTGCGCTCCTCCCCACCTACACAAGCCTTATATAAGGCCTTCACGTTTGGTCTGGGGGCTTTTTGTTTGTTTGGTGATTTAAAAAGAAGTTAGGAGGTTTCTAAGCTGTTTGAGGAACTCGTCTCAATCTCTGGGGTCATTTTCTACCTACAGAAGCCTGCAAGGTAAGAAGGGTTCTTCTGTGCTGATAAATTTACATGTTGCTGTGTTGGTATTTTATCTGCTGTGCTACCTGGTGATTGTGTTTGGGCTTGGTTTATTTCCTTCCTTCTATTTAGAAGGACACGTGAACACAAAGATGCTTCCTGGCAAACTGATGGGTTTTGCCTGCTGTTGCCTGTTTTGAGGACACATCCTTGTTGTGGTTGGGTTGCAGTTCTCTGGCTGCATAGGTTGGTTTGAATTTGACTGTAAATGTGGGCAGGTTTTAAGCTGTGTTGGACTGTTTTATAACAGGCTGTAGTAGCTGCTTCTATTCCTCCAGAAGGAACTAAAAAAAATAACTTATATTGTCTATACTCTGCTCTTACAATCAGCAGCAGATATTCCTCTAATTTCCATTGCTCAGGAAGCCTGGAAGGCATAATCAGCAGTTGTGACCCAAACTTTGATTCACAGCCTTGTATTTGGTACCCTCTCTGTCCTTTCTTTTCTTCTCTTCACTGTAAGAAAATCAGCTGCTGGGATAAGCACTTGTTCTTCTTCCTCAGTAGATTGAAACTTCAGTAGCAGATAGAAATTTCCAGTAATAGGTGGAGTTTTCCAGTAAAAAACCTGGTGCTAAGAAGGACCTGCTGCAGAACTGGTGGTGCACTTAATGACAGCAGGGAGACAGGAGAGGGGCCAGCCCTGAGTGCCCTGGCAGGACATCTCCTGTCCTACTTGCACCTGCTCTGTGGTCCTGACGTGCTTTCAAGTGCCTGCCCTCCAACAGCCAGCAATCCCTGATGCTCTTGGCATTCTGAAATGCTTTACAGGTGCACTGAGAACCCATAGAAAGGGGGCATAATAGGAGAGATGATTCGATTTCCTGCAGGATTGGTGGAGGTGAGGTTTAGGGGGAGGAAATAGCCAGGAAAGCGTATGCTTTGGTTTTCTGCTGGATTTTATCCCCCAGCTTTCTCACCTCGACTTCTCCCTGAGCAGGGCTGAGGTGCCCCTTGTCCTCCCCAGTGCTGGTGTCACAGCCACCATCCCTGTCCCTTGGGCACAGTCCTGGAGACTGAAGGATTTGCAGCTCCCAAACAAACCAGGGTCGTAAAAGCTCTTCTGCGGGGGCACTTTACTGACAGCGCTCACCTTTAATGGCCTTTTTGTGAAGTTACAGCTTGGCTTTTAGGCCCTTTTTGCGATTCATCACTTAATCCATACATGCTACCCTGGCCAGGAGCCGGACAATGGGGCCCGCTGTGTCTGGAGCAGCCCGAGTGGCTTTTAAGTAAAACAATGTCCCTGGAGGAGAGAAATGTGTTCACCTTGAATTGCCGGCGGGTCCGACCTACTGAAGGCAGCTCTGCAGACACTGGGGTGTGCAATCAATGAAATCAGAACGGAGCCCATGGAAGGGTGGCAGAAAGGAGCAAGAATGCATGTGCCTTTGCATGTATAAAATATGAGGGCAGGAAATGTGCAGGGAGGAAGGAAACAACTTGCAGCGAGGTCTGGGAAAAGCCCATTTTTCTGGAATGAAATTTGTCATGATTAAATACGAGGGTGTATCAGATTGGCAGGGAAGGGCTGTTGCCCAGCCCTGAAGTGAGCTTCTAAAGGCCCTTTCAGAAACCATGTGTCTTCTGGGACAGACCGATCCTGTGATCCATTTGTCAGTTCCTTTGAGGAACTGGAGGTGAAAAGGTGGTAAAACAGATCCCCCCAGCAGTCCCTAATGCTGCTGCACAGAGGGCATGTGGTTACCTTGGGGCATATAAGTCCAGGCTGCCCTGGTGGAGAAACAGGGACAGCCCAAACCATGCTGGGATTTGGAATAATGCCTTGTCTGTCCTAATGAAACACTTCAGGTAGAGGTGGAAGAGGTGTGTGCACACCCTTCCTTGGGGGAGAGGGCAAGGACTGCCCTTGGCACCAAGGGAGTGAGGAACCCTCTGGAGTTTCTGTCCATCCTCCACAGACACCAGAAATGGGATGGTTTGGGTTGGGAGTGACCTTAAAGCCCATCCAGTCCCACACTCTGCCATGGCAGGGACACCTTCACACTTGGCACAGGGAAGGGTTGGGATTCAGTGTGGAGGAGGAGGAGTCCCTACATTATCACCTTTTGGCTCACCTTGCCACTTCCAGGTGGGGCCCCCAAGTGAGACCACTTGGCCAAGGGTAAACTTTATTTTCCCAAAACCCGAGCTGTCAAATTAGGATTATTTTTTTAAAATGAGATGAGAGTTTTGGTCTAGGTTTCAGCTAAGCTAATGTGGAAAGCTGCTCATCTCTGGAGGCTTCTAGAAGCACTTCAAAAGACTAAAGTCTCCAGAAGGCCGGCAGGGAACACTATACCTGCCTGTGGAATTTATCCCACTTTAGTTTGGCTCTAGGCACCTAAAGAAAAGCCACAAGTTTGGCAGTCCGATAAGTGGGTGGCCAGTCCAATACTTTACAGAGTAGCAACCACTGACCTCAGTTAATTTTCTTTCAACAGTCGATCTCTTTCTACACTCATTCCACCCACGTCCTGATTTTTATCAGGCCTTCAGTCTTCCAAAGAATCTCTCAGAAAGTGAAGTAGAACACATTTCCCCCCCCCCACTTCCTTGACTTAAATGTGTAAGTGAAACCAAATCAGGCAACAAGAATGGGCAACAGTGGCATTTGCCCGTGGGGCTGAAGGACTGTGTGCCTGCTGAAGCATTAGCTCCATTTGCTTTTTGTCTCCTAGCCCCCCACACCTGCCTGCCATTTAGCTGCCTCTGAAGGCTGGCCAAGGGACATCAGATCAAATAATAAAAGCCACATTGAAGCAGGGTTTCAGCTGCAGCACTATGAGTGGAGGCGAGATGGGGCTTGGAAAAGGCTCCCTGTAAGAGAGCCCACACATACATGCGAGAAGGTCATTAACTCGTGCCTTGTGCTATCTTTGCAGTCTCCGCTCCCTCTCTCTCAATTATTACATCAGAAGGAAATGAGAGAGCACTTTGCCAAATACTAATGGACTTGATGTTTTCATAATCTCAAGTGCACAACAATCAGAGCTGTTTATTTTCCAAAGAAGATGGGAACCAGGGGAGGAGGCTGAAGACTGTGCCATTCTGTTGAGGGTGGGGGGGAAAAAAACCCTTATGGAGGAGAGCTGAGAGTGAAAAACAAGCATCCAGGAACACTCATTTCTGGGGAGAAGGTAATGAGAGTGGCCAGATCCTGTCCTGTCCCAGAGCTCACTGCACAGCAACCAACAGCACTGTCTAAGTTTAAGAACACTTTAGAATCACTTCAGCTTAGTCTGCTTTCTGTATGTGTGAATGTAATGATTCTGCTCTGTGTTTGTTACTTAAGAGCAGCAAGAACCATTCCTGGGTGAAATGTGGTGCTGAGGGGACAGAGGATGTGACTGAGCCAACAGGAGGGGTCCCTGCAGTGGCCTGGAGGAGTCAATTGTTTCCTGCTCTCAGCAGCCACTTTGCCCACAACCTGAGCCTGCACCAAACCCCAGGCCATGTTTAGGAAGGGAGCTTTGTAGGGTACTTGTGCATCCCTAGGGCTGTGTTGGTGCACAGTACTGGAGTTCCCCCAAAGGGCCAGCTGGGACTGTGGGATTCCTGAGCTGCTGGAGTGGCCAGGCTGTTCTCCCCGGGGAAGGACTGATATCCCGTGTGTGTGTGATTCTATGGAGGGCATTTATTTTTCACTGAGTGAAGCCCAAGTTCTTCCTTGCTGCTTGACCTTTGACAGGGGCCTTAAGTTCTCAGTCCCCACTAGGGTGTAAGAGACACCACTAACTGGAACATGCTCGGGGCTGATGTGGAGGTGACTTAATCAGTAACACCACAAGGGAATGACCAAAGGATCCCCCAAGACCATCTTGTCTTCTCACACCTCACCTTTCAAAGGTCATAATCAGAAAAAAAGGCTTTACATAATCTGGGCTGAACTAGGACTTAAGAACGTTCCCAGTATGTGCATGTACTTATTGATCCCTGTGATGCCCTCCCAGGAACTGCCAGGTTTGTCTTTACAGGCAAATGTTCCGGGCCTTTGACAATTCTGCACTGGGCTAAGAAGTGACAGGGCTCTTAATTACCACTGTTCAAGCATTTTTCACCCACTTAGCAGTCACGTTTCAACTGTCCTGTATAGGAAAGAGCTTACAACCTTGTCTCTTATGATCTTAATATTGGTGGTGTGTGTCCTGATAAAGAAAGAAAGGGTCTGCCCAGGGTGCTCCTGTGAGGAATGAATACAACGGAAGCCGGGTAGGACAGAAGCTCCTGGTGGCCCTGTTAAAAATCACTGGGGTGTTTCTAGGCGATGGATCTAGGCTAGGACAGGCAGAGGAGCCTGATGCGCTCCTGTGCCCGCGGCTCCCGGGAGGTGTCGCCGCAGCCCAAGGCAGGCGGGATGGGGACGGGGATGGGGATGCTCAGGGGGACGGGGATGGGGATGCTCAGGGGGCCGGGGCACTCGGGAATGCCGGGGGTGAGGGCTGGACCGCAGGAACACCTTCCCTCTGGCGCTCTGAGAGCCGCGGGTTGGAGCGCTCGGTGGCACATGGGCACGGGGGGCTCTGCCTGGGGCTGTACCTGGGGCAGGGCTCAGGGTGTGGGGCTGTACCGGGGTCTGGGGCTGTACCTGGGGCAGTACCGGGGTGTGGGGGCAATATCTGGGGCTGTACCCGGGTCAGTGCCAGGGTGTGGGGCTGTACCTGGGGCAGTGCCGGGCTGTGGGGGCAATATCTGGGGCAGTACCGGGGTGTGGGGGCAATATCTGGGGCAGTGCCAGGGTCTGGGGCTGTACCTGGGGCAGTGCCAGGTTGTGGGGCAATATCTGGGGCAGTACCAGGGTCTGGGGCTGTACCCAGGGCAGTGCCAGGCTGTGGGGCAATATCTGGGGCTGTACCTGGAGCAGTACCAGGGTGTGGGGCAATGTCTGGGGCTGCCCCTGGGTCGGGGCTCAGGGTATGGGGCTTTACCTGCCGGCTGTCAAACCTGCTGCCCTCAGGGTGGCAACCTTTGTGCTAAAGCCTAATAAATGTTCAGAGCCAGAGGGTTTTTGGACTTGGTCTGATAAATCTCAAATATTTTTCTTTGCATCCTGAAGAGATCCAGTGAGGCACTTTTTGACCTGTATTACAGCAGACACGCATTCCAAGAAAGCTTTCACTGGGGACATGGTTGTTGTGGAATATTGGGACTGTGTCATGAGTGGAGGGCAGTTTTGGACATCTTGTGGACCATGTCTTTAATTCCGTGATTTTAGAGCATCAGAAGTGTCATTAGACTTTTGAAAGATGTTTATGTAGTGCTTGTGTTTGTGGCCATTGATGATACCACCTTGTTGTACTTCCAAACTGTGCAACAGGGGCCGGGACTGGTCTTGAGGTGTTTCCAAAGTACAAACTGGGCATTAGTGGACAGTGTAGAGTGGTGACTTAGAGCCACACACAACAGAGCGAGAGGTTTTCTGTACACCTCTGATGCAGGGATACTTTAGCACCAAGCTGTAAGCATGTTTTACATCCCCAACTGTAATTACAAGCTGCTGGTATATAGGAAGAGACTAATGTAGCTGAGCTAGCAAGTGGTGACTAACACCCACATAAAACTGAACTGTATACAGGAATACTGAATGTGGATGGACTGCCTCTGTCACTCTCAGGGAAAAAAACCCATCCTACACTGCAGAGACAAAACTTAGAGGAAGGGAGGTTAAAAAAAAACCCTAAACAATGCAAGAACACCACCAAAACCCTAAAGCACTGGGCAGTCATGCTAGTCCTTGGGAGCTGATAAGCTGGAAAGGTACCCACACCACATGGTGAGTAGGAAGTCCATGCTCCAGGAGGAAAGAGATGGGGATGCTCCGTGGGCCACGTGGATCCTCCCTGTGCACCCACTTCTGTGCTACTCATGAGATTCTCATGGAAATCTCTAATTCAATGACATCAGCCTTTCCCTACGTCTTGTTGGAGTGTCCCTTCAATCACTAAAAGTTTCTTTAACAATTCCCACCCAAAATGTGTCTTAATGTCTCATGCAACACAGCAAGGTTAGAGGTTTCCCCCCTCCATCTCTAACTGTATTTCTGCCCTTCACACCCAGTGGTGACCCCATCCAAGCACCTTGTTTACTGTTTTCACATTCCTTCTCCTAAGCATTTCTGGATGCAACCTTCAGGAGTTCTCCTTCCAGCACTTTCACTGCTGTTTTTAGCACTCTGAGATTTCTATTAGCTTTGCCCCCCCTTGTTTCCTCCCTTAAGAATTTAAGTACACGGCTCAGGCAGGTACTTGTCTCACTTTAAGCAGTGGCCAAGGGCTATTTAATGATTTGGGTTTATACAAATCACAGTGCCTGCCTGCCTAAGGACCTGTGATACATGGTAAAAGCACATATTCCTCTGGTAGAAACAGGTCTGTGTTTAAAACAAACCAGTGTACACTTGGAGCTTTCCTCAATGAGAGCCAGGTGAAAGCTGTCCAGCCCAAGTGTCACACCTTTCCTTCTCCTCTGGGTAATTGTCTGGACCCAGTGTGGGGACAGGGGAGAGTGTGGGAGGTGTTAATTTTTGGTTAAACCTTTTTTTCAGAATCAACAGTGAGGGACAGGGAGTGTTGTGGTATCAAGCTTTTTTGTCTTCAGCTATTTTAGATCACAGTGGGTTTTTAACATGTTAGAACTTTCCTCCTGAAGCTTCTCTTGGCTTGAATTTCTGAAATATCCCTGTGTGAATATTGCCTCTCACCCAGGACGATTACACAGCCCGGAAAACTTTGCTTGAATTCTTTTTATATTGCATCCTCTTAATTGTGTGTGAGTGAAGATGCCCTAGAAATGGGCCAATAGTGGTGACAAAAAGAGGTTAAAATGACAAGCCAGCAGTGGAATTTCTCTTGGCATTAAATGATTGTCTCAGCACTCAGGTGGTGAGGTATCTGCACTGATAAGCACCTTTCTTACCTCACTGTTGGGCAGGGCAGGGTTCTCCTGTGCAGTGTGTCTGTCTCAGGGTCAGACTCTGCTTGCTGGGGCTCACCAGGCTGTTCCTCCACTCGTGGTCCTCCTGCACCACAGGATTAGACAAGCCTGTGGACAACCCTGGGGAAAGAAGGGAAGGGCTGAGCCAGCTGTGGAACACTGAAGTTGTTCTCATAACCTATTCCTGACTCAAAAATGGAAGGTATGGTGCCTTAAAATAAGAATGACCTATTGGCAAATTAGAGGAAATTAGAGGACAATAATATTTTAAGAAGTCATCCCTTCCCTGAAAACTTTGGAGTTTGATGGTCTTTAACTATTTTTGATGAAGTTCTAATTCTGGGTGAGTAACACCCACAGAAAGACTGCGGCTCCCCTTAAAAACTCTAAGTACAAGAGATCTGGTGGAGAGGCATTGATAGCTAAGTATTTAAAAGCAAAACATGCAGTGGAAGAAATGTAGGCAAGAGGTGTGCTGCTTTTTGCCAGCTTCGGAACAGTGCTGTCCAGCTGCAGCATCCCCCATCAGAAATAAACCTCTGAAGGTCACATTTTCAGCCTGCCCGAGCCCTTGAATGTAGGGCAAGTGTTATGGGGACAGATCCAGGTCTGCTGCTCGGCGTGGCATTCTTCCTTTTGTGCATCACCATGGTAAGCAGGGAGGGTTGCCAGGAGCCTGGGTGCATTGTTTGCCTCCCTCCCTCCCTCCTGGGCTCCCCCCTCCTTCCCCAAATGCTTTCTCGGTGATTAGTTACTGAGGAGAAGGGGCTCCAGTTACCACACAGCCTGCCATCCCTCCTCGTTTTATTAGAACTAATATCCCACCTGCGATGATAAGGTTTAAACTTGTTTAATCTCCCAGCTTAGCTGTGGTGGTTTAATATTTTTAAAATGGTTGTTTCAGAAAAAGAGGGATTTAAACAGGTTTTGAATAAATAATAAAAGCCCTTCTCACAGGTTGCAATGCAGGCCGGGAGGCATGAACCATTTTCATCAGGTCAGATTTCACGTTGGGTTATCCCAAGGTGGCCTGACTTTGTGGCTACGGATTTACAATGAAACAGTCAGATGCAAAGCAGTTTATGGAGGAGAAACTGCTTTAATAATGCATTTCCTGCTCAGCAAACAGCAGATACAATGACATTCGTAGGGAATGGGAAAGGGAACTAAGTCTTGCAGGAAAGGAAAGGAACCAGTTTCTCCCCAGAGTTCAATAACTTTTCTTGCTCCCACAGTGTATTTGGGGAGATAAAGGTTGACCTGAGACATCAGAACGTGCAGTTTTGGAGTGGAAAAAAAAGACAGGTTTGAACATCTCAGGCCTGATACACCTGAAGCCCCATCTGCATTGTTTCAAATTTAAGGGAAAGGGAGTAGGTTCTCATTTCATGGTCAGATTTCACTGGCATAAGCATGAGCCTGTTTCTCTGGAATAACCTGGCTGAAGTGCCTTGTGCTGATGTGTAGCACATGCTGATTTGTGCCCCAGTCCTTGCTCCCTAGACTGGGAATGCTGTGTTGAGCCTCAAGCCTTGCAGAAAGCAGTGCCCTGATCTATGGCTCAGTTCCAGCAGAGCCCAAGCAGCACCAGCTGGATGACCTTAGTGCTGTGCCATCCTTTCCCTAAGGCTGCAGGGAAGAGAAGGTGGGCACAGAGCTGTCCTACAAACACTCTTGATACTATTTCTGTTGTGGGGAAAAGCCTTGTCAAACACAGTAATTCGAAGGGGTCCCAGAGGGGAACGTGGCTGCAGTCACCTTCAAGTGAAGGGAGAGCCACTGTGTCTCAGAGGGAGATCTTGCCAAGCCCTGAGCTTATGCTGGCACAGAAGAATTTGGAAGTGCAACTCCTATAAACTAATTAGCTCTGACTAGCTGAATTAGCCATGTCAGCCCAGGTGGCCTCCTCACTACCCTGGCTGAGAAGAGGTGAGCACCCAAGTCACTCTGGGGTGGCAGTGAGGGCAGGGGAGAGGATGACATTTACTTGGTGTGTAAAACCCTCTCTGACACAGCTAAAATTCCCTGTGAGCTCCTCCAGGAAGCTTTTATGGACACAACAGCAAATAAGAGCAATGTACTTCACAGCATATGATCATATTTCCAGGTTTCTTACCTATTTGACATAACCAGGGGGCAAAAAAACATGTAAAATCTAGATGTGATTGTGTAAATAGATAATCATAACAAACCACTGCCTCCACTGCACCTTCTATTTGAGAGAAAAGAGGCTGTTTCAGCATGATTTCAAAAGCACCACTCTAGCTTTGCATCACCCTGAAATAGTGAGGTTTTATCCCTCTGTGTTTCAGCAATGCCACAGCAGTCAAGCAGTGACTTGCTCTGTGAGAAGCCCCGTGGGCAGAACCTGAATACCCTCAACTGCCTCCACATAAAAGCATCCTTCCTCACCAAAACCAAACAAACCCCACTCCTAAATTCTTTATGGGAAAGATGTGGTGCTGCAGGCTCAGGGGGATGGATGAAACAGGAAAGGCCTTTTTGAAAGGAAGAGTGGGGTAACAGTGAAACTGCCACTCATTTTTCTACTAAAATGAGTGGAGAAAAGAGGAGCTGAATAAATAGAAATGGGAAGAATACTTTGAGGATCCTTAAAGGGGGCTTAGAACATCAGTATTAAAGTGAAGCTTGAATGGCAGGGCAAGCAAACATCCTTCCATAGGTTCAGATTATTACCTAAGAGAGCCACCCATGTCCCTGGACATCCCATGTGTATGGAAGAACCACTTTGTTCAAGGGCCCTGTGTTAAGTAAAGAACTCATTTTTCAGCCCCTCGAGTGTCATATGGAGAGTTCAAACTTACAAGCTTAAGAATGAGCTGCAGTCTAATTTTAGTAAAAGAAAGGTCTGTCCAAATGCTGTTTAGTGTTTAGCTGGAATGTCCCTAAATCAGACCACGAGGTGGGAAAGCTCTGGAGTGAGTCTGCCACTGGATACCTGTATGAATACCAATCAGCTCTGCTAATTGCCAGCACAGTCAAGATCTGTATCATATTTGTTACATGGGAGGCATTACATTCTGAAGCAAAATGTCATACAACAGGCACAGGCTGCTGTGGTGCTTCAGCTTTTCAACTACCACCTGTTCCTCCACGGGGTTTTGGGCTCAGTTTTTCAGGGTGTGCTAATTGTAGTAGTTTGGTTTCAGGTCATACAAATAAAGAGAAATTCATGTGGGGTTTTTGTTTGTTTGTTTGTGGGGGTTTTGTTTGTTTTTTTGTAGGTTATGTATTTGTTTTGCCTCCTGCTGTGGCTGCTGCTGACCCAGCAACACAAACCACTGTAGGGCAGTCCCAGGTGGATCCCATCCTGTTGGAAGGGACACACATGGCAATTCCACTTGCTGGAAAAGCACTTGGCTATTCTTGCCAAGCCCCTCATATGGGATCATTCTTGGGGGGTTATCTGTGTGTGTAATCCCTCCCTCAGTAAAGCCACCCTTGAATAAGCAAGGGATGGGCAGGGAAATGGATGGAGGATGGATTTATTTAGTAAAGTTGCTGCCAGGATGAGAAACACAACTCCATCTGATCCCTCTGCTTTTGGTGCTGCTGGGGACAGGGTCTCTCATGTTAGGCTGGGAGGGTGATGCTCTGTGTCCTCTGCAGGAAAAATAAGCAATAGGTACCACTGAGTAACTTTGTGTTGCAGCAGGAGGAGCTGAAATTCGTTTGGGTGGCATTTTCTTTCTTGCTGGGAGTGGAAAATGATGGGTGCAGATCTGGCTACAGAAAAATAGGAGTCATTTCAACTTGTGGAAATTGGAATCTGCACAAGTGGGTCTAGAATGCTCCTGGTCTGGTTTTCAAACAGTTGAGCAGGAGCCAGCAGCTGAACATGGCCCAAAGAAACAGGAGCAAACCCAGTGGGAAGGGCTGTTTGTGAAGCAGTGATTATTCCTTGCTGAAGTGGAAGGTCACTGGGGGAAAGCAGTGTCTATAGAATGGGAAAAGTGACAAGGGCTATTCAGTGAAGTATTAGGGCAAATTTTTTTTTTGGCAGTTCTGACTTAGGAGTACCTACCCATGGCCATGGCTTTCAGTTATGCTGGTTAACTGTTTGTGGGGCAGCAGAGCAGGCTGGATCAATGAAATAGCTGCCTGGGAAGGTTACTTAGAACCAAACCCAAAATAATCTGCTTCAGCTCATGATCCAGCCTCTGTACTGCCATACAGCCAGTTTCTAGCAGCTCAGAGAAGCAGAATCCAGGGGAAGATCTCCCTTCAGAGGAGTTTGCTGATGGAAGGATGCTGTGGACACATCCTTTTAGTTCTTAGGGATCTGATCCCCAAATGTCACACATCATGAGTAAATCCTGCTCACAGAGACCTTGTTGATTTCCAACAATTCCCCAAGAACACGATTTGTGACAAAACCAGCTGTGACTTCAGCTTTTGCATTAGAAGAGCATTTTTTGCTCAGACTTTGTATTTCAAAACACATTAGAAACAAAGCTGTATTTTTTCCCAGATCAAACCAGCCCACTGCCCTGTGTCAGAGGCTCTGCATTGTTTGTGGAGGAGGCAGCTTTTCCCTGCCAGCCCCCAGTGTCCTCAGGTGCAGGACATGCATATAATTTGCTCTTGTACCTCAATCAGTGAGCAAGCAGAAAAATAGAGGAAATTAATTTCTCTCGTTCCTTTCCCCTCTGTCCTATTTTTTACAAGAGCCTTTTAAAAATGTTGCTTACTATATGATTATGCACAGCAGGGGTTTGTAACAACCTGATCTTAACTCAACTACCTCTGCCCTTGCTGTGGAATGATTGGTTGCCTTGGCAATCTTCTCTCTGTGGTGCTCAGGAGCTACAATTATAGTGCTTTTCTCAGTAGAGATCCTCTTAGTTCCTTTTCTTAGAAGTTCATGACAAGGAGATACAGAAAGATGTATATAATGGATTTTATGGCTCCAGCCTTCTGTCTCCTTCAGCCCTGAAGGGACCAAACCTGTTTGCTCTCCAGCAAGGGGGGAAAACCTTCTGTTTGCTGGGACGGAGCAGTGTCACTGAGTGTCACAACCAGGGCTGTGAAACCACCTGGGGCGGTGACTCTGAGTGGCACATAAACCCCAGCGGGCCATTCCACAGGGAGAAGGGAATACTGCTCTGTGTTGCATCGCAAAGGCTTCCCTCAAATGTGCTTCCTTTGCGAGAAAAACGATGGCATCTTTGCTGGCTCAGCAGACTCTGGCTGAATGCAGAGGAGCAGGACTTCCCATCCACCCCAGCCTACACCAGTCTGCACTGACTGGCCAGACCTGGTGGGTTCCCTGGCTGGGACTGTGTGTTGTGTGGGCACCTGAGGAGGGAAGGACACCTGAGGAGGGAAGGACACCTGCTTGTCCTCCTGCCCAGGTTGGGAGGCTCCGGTTTGTGCACGGAGAGGGAGGTTGTTCTCACCGTGCACAAAGCGTGGCACGTCCCAGCAGAGCTGCCTAATTGCAGCTGGCATTTTGGACACTCTCAGTGCCTGTGCCAGTGGGCACTCGGCTGATGAGCCACATCCCTTCTGACACCAGCAACGTGAAAACTGCAGAGGAGACTGAAATGCTGAACTGCTGATTCGACAATTAAGGACCTAGAAAGAATTAAGCAGTCCTAAAGCCTAAACAGCTCAGTTCTAACTGACAAAACACCATCAAACAGGGAGATAGCTTTGCAGTTTTGTACTCCTGGGTCTCCTCTGGTTCTCTTTCCCTCCCCCCTGCTGTCAGTGTGACCAGAGATGCTGCTTTGCTCTAAGGTGGCAGCCACCAGCAGTGGTGAGATGCCATCCTTAATTAAAGTGCTGGTTCTCAAGCGCTGCTCAGGTCCAGGGAAGGGTGAGGAATGCCACGTCTGAGGGCCAGGAAAACAGCACTGTCTCACAGCCTGAATCATTAATGCTGAGCACTTCCAGGCAGGTCACACCAACACTTGGCACGCACGGAACAAATGCAAATCTGACTTGAAGGAACAAAACTCCACTGACAAAAAAAGCTCGTAATTCAATTTAGTAGCTACATGAAGAGTGTAAGAACCAGCTCTTCTCATCCTGGGTACTCTTTGAGTACCTTTTGAAGGGTCCCTGCTCTCAAATGGCTGTGCAGTGGTAGGGAAGGAGAGTGGCAGCTCCTGCAGAACTAAAATGCAATGATTCTCCTCAAATCAAGCTTGTGAGAAATCAAGTGCTACCCTCTGATTTTGAACTTGCCTGGCAGTGACTGCCAACACAAGCACTGAAATTGTTGTTCCTCACACAGGTGTAGGTGTATCTAATGAACCAAGGTGGCAGAGATTTCCATACACTGGAGTCAGCCCTTTCCAAGGCACTGTGGTAAAGTGACTTTGCATCAGAGGAGGAAGGACTGTGGTAGTCAATGGTTGAACATAAAGTCCAGTTCTTGTTGTTTTGGAGCTCTTTTTCATGTTTATTTATTACTGGTGGGGTTCAGTGTATAGATTTCAATCAATAGATTTCAGTGGGAAGATGTAATTAAAAAAAGGGCCTGCTTTTATTGTTCTGTGCAGGAAATAATCAGAGAGCAAGAAGTCAAAGTAACTTGCTTTTGAGTCTACTTCCATGACTTTTACATAGCAAGCACACGTAGAAGGTAATCAGGCTGCACTTAGACATGTGCTCAGACTGGCCTAACAGTTTCCTTGCTATTAAACCTATTTTTACTCCCCAACTAACCATCTAAGACTGACCATCTATTTTCCAGTGTTCATTTTTGCAAAGGTGGAAAGTGGTGCCTGGAGGAGTCAATCAATATGAACACAGACCAATCCTCCCTCCTGGTCACAGCACTGTGCTGTTCAGTCCTCCAAACCCAGCCTTCTGTGGCTACACCAGGCAAGGTTAATCCTTCCTCATGGTCCTGCTTTCAGGATTTATGGATTTCCCTGGCTGCAGATACCAAATCAAGAACTGGACTTTTCTCAGTGATTTGTAGTGTAAATTCAACTCTTCATAATGAGAATATGTAACTTCTCCAAACGTAACACAGGAAAAAAAATCACTGATAGTCTTTTTTTAATCTTCTGAGTTTATAAAAGTTTCCATGTGTGTGTTTTTTGCACTGGGCTCCCCATGCTTGGCTGGCAGTACCATTTCTCTTGCATTGTTTACTTGCACATTTCAAGGGCAAAATAGCAAATGTGATACCCGGGTACCCTTGACTGTACCAGCACAGAGTCAGGTGCAAAGTTCCCCTATTTTTTTCCTTTGAAGAAGCACAAAATCCAGTAGGGATAGTTGGAGCAGGATGCAGGCTTGGTTTGGGTCAGACAAGGAGCAGCATTTAGCCACCACTTAAGTGCAGCCCCCTTCAGGGCAGGAGTTGGCAGGTAAAGGAGGGATGTTGCACAATAGCTCAGGACAGAAGGCAAAGAGGGATGAATCCATGGAAAATCCAGTGAGACATTAATGGGGAGATCACAATTACAGCTGGAATGTGGAGGGGGCTCAGGTTTAGCACCCCTATACTTGCACAGATGCTGCAGGATGTTTAGTAACCTGGTTGATCCACGTCACTACCTGCAATGCTGTGTTTACTTGGGAGCACTTACCCTTGATTGCTCTGGAATTCTGTCTAAAATGTATGGAATTTGACAAGATCATATCTCGAGGTGGCATGCAAGCTTCAACTGCACTTAACTAAATCACCAAGAATCTGTTCATCTTTACCTTTTTGCCCTTTTCTTTTTCTTGTGTTTGTTGCAGTCAAAGGAAACAGCTTTTTATGTGAATGATGATTAATAAGCAGCCCTGCTGAGGGGTGATGTAGCTGGTGTTAAGAACAGGCTCCTTTAATAGACACTTTAAAATGTGTTCTAACATGTGAAAATGATAGGCTGTCAAATCACCATTCAGGTGTACACTGAGATAATAACATGCATTTGAGAAAAATGATAAGGTAAAATACACATTTTTACAGCATGAAGATAAATAGTGAAATACACACTTGCATGCCTCTGGAAAATAAGAAAAAAAAATCCTTCTGGAGGGGAATTGCGAGTAGTCTGGACATCTCCACTGCCTCGTGCTTGAAATATCATCAGCTGAGTGTGGTATATTTGTGCTTGAATTAAAGATATAAAGCATTTGCAGTGCCCATTTATCAGCTGCTATCAAATCTTCCCCCAAGGATGAAGGCATCTCGGGACAGACTTTGTTTAAAGGTAATGGCCATGCTTTCAGTATGTGGACTTCTAGGCAGAGGCAGAATGGGATGTTTTTGAAAAATACCAGAATCAATGGGATACTGTTAATGAAAATAAAGCATGTTTGGTTTGCTTGAGATCAATGGCAGAACCCTTTCTGTTTGGGAAGAACCTTGACAAGTAGGAACTCAGGCTGTGGACTGGTGAACAGACCAGTCTTTTCCTATTTTTTGGAAGTATACTTGCAGTCCAGAATCCCCTTCCCTGATTGCTGCCTTGACCTCCTGGGAACAAAGTGCCCCAGCATTTGAAGTTTAGCCTTAGACACATGCAGTGAGTAACAAGCATTTTCCCATTCCTGGTAATGTTGCCATTTTCAAGCATGTGATAAATGTCAAGGCCTCTCCTTTTATATCTGGGGGAAACAAAACAAACCAAAAGAGCAGTGCCCAGAATGCCAGTTTGAACCATGCAGGAAACTTCCCTTGCCCGAGCAGGCTGCCCTGGGGTGACAGGGTACATACCCTACGTGGAGTTGTTCCAAGCTCTTCAAAGCCAGCATCAAAGCAGCAGCCCTCTGGCTCAGAGGTGAGAAAATGATGCCCTGAGGCACAGCTTCTGTGTCAGGCAGATAGCAAGCAGTGGGCTCATAAAACAATATTTGAAGAGAGGTAAAAAAGAACATGGGGGGAAAAGGGAAGAGATTCTTATTAGCAGCAAAGTTAAGGCTTTTCGATCACAATCTCTGACAAAGAACAGCACTATTTGGACAGTAAATCACTGTGGCCCACAGAGAAACCTGTGCTGATAAAAGTCTGACAGGCCAGGGAAGGGGTTCAGGGTGGCTTGCAGGGAAAATCTTTCATTCCAGGCACACTCAGCAGACCAGCAGAGGCAGGAGGAGCAGGTACAGGCAGGCAGTCCTGAACGGGAGGGCATAATAGGATTTCAGCTCGTTCTACAAAGGAGAGGAAAGCCCCTCTCTGATGCTTTTAGTTGGGATAAAAGAGAGCTGCTTTAAGATTATGTTCCACTTATGTCTCCTTCCCATGAGTTCCTGGGTCTGGTGACAGAACCCTAAATGCCAGGGCAGCCAGGCAATGTGTCAGGTCTGTGGGACAGACCTGAGCAGGCACTGCTTGTTGGGTGGCAGCCAGTGATGGCCAAGGAGGGGATTTGCAAGGGACACAGCCTGTTAGAGAGCCTTGGAGAGAGGACAGTGATGGCCAAGGAGGGGATTTGCAAGGGACACAGCCTGTTAGAGAGCCTTGGAGAGAGAAAAGAAAGCACCTGGGGGCTGGTCACACTTGAGCTCAGTGACACTCAGTGCACTGGGAGATCCCCCTCCATGCTCTGGGCAGGGGTGACCTGGCACACTGTGCATCTCTGGAAAACTTAGATTTTATTGCTTCTTTTTGGTTTTTTTTGGAACCTGCTTACTTTGTAATGGCAGGAATATCACATTCTTTCCCTTTGTTTTTCCTTCCCACTCCTGCCTTTGTGCACTTTAGTGTTGTCCCCATAGCAAGAGGGAGTTTAGTACAGTGTAATTTCCACCTCCTAGAGGCAAGGAGAAGGGAGATGGAGGAAAAGCAGGTAACTGAAGAGTTTAAGAACTTTTTCTTGATTACTCAAGCACTGCAGGTATGATATTTCGTTATTCTGCAGAATTTGTAGGAGATATCCAAAAGACCTGAATTAAAGGGGTGAATAGAAAGGCAAATAACAAGGAAAGGTTTAAGAAGTATTCAGATTTTTTTGTTCCTTTGCTAATGGAAGGAGAGATATGGAAGGCTACACTTTGATATCAACCTTGATACTGACCTTCCCACTATCCCATTTTAAATATCCCTGCTTTCCAGGGGCTGCTCCATAGCATTAGTGTAGAATCCTCCCAACACTGATATACCTCCCACTTTCCACTGCTCCTCTTGCATTCCATCCCTCTTAAGTTCCAGTGAGTTTGATACAAGGCCTGGGTGATAAGAAAAAGCCCCCCCTGCAGTAATTTGCCCCTGAGCTATTGCTGCCCGTCCTGCAAGGGTGTACTGTTCCAACATAGCAGCAGAGGTGCTCCAAATGCACTGAAAATTCTATTTATGACGTTTTAAGCAGTTAAGAGCTCATCGAGGGGATTCTGTGACATGTAAAGGATGCCTTCCACTGGATCTCTCTGCAATCACCAGCAGGACACCTTGCTGTGTCCTGGCTTTTTGCATTTTGCTGCTGACCCAGCTAAGGTGGCATTGACATGCACATTGCAATTTCCTTGGTGCAGCTGAGGGAGCGGGGAGGGAGAAAACTCAGGTAGGTGTGGAATCAGTAGACTGTGCTGTGAGCGAGCAAAAAACTTATTTAGAAGGTATTAAGCAGTATTTAAAGAAGAAGGCAACAAAAGCCCACCAAACAGCCCGAGTCTGCTGCCGTCCTTGTGTGGTGGAAAGGGGAATTCCGGCTCCTGCCATTCTAAAGAAATTGCCCACAGCAAGGAGGCACTAACCAGTCAGACACGGTACTTTCCCCGGGAGAAGAGGATCCTGTTATATCAGAGAGAAACATTCTAACCTGGGGCAACTGATCTTAACAGTTCAGTGCCTTAAATTCAGGCAGGGAGAAAAGAAGGATGGCAGCGCTTGCTCCTCACTGAGGACTCCCCCTGGCCAAAGCCACTGTCCCTCTGTCAGGCACACACTGCAACACAGCCCCAAATTCCACTGACTGAGACTCTTTAAACTGGGTAAACCTTGTGGATCTTCTCACTGCATAGACACTGTCTTGGAGACACTACCAAATCACACCAGTGCAGTCAAATTAGATTAATCACAGCTAAATCCATCCCAGCATCCTGGCTGTTGCAATGGTCATTAGGGGATGCAAATGGAAAGTTTCCAAGAAACAAGGTGAGTATAAAGTAATCTTGGACCAAGCTAGTCCTCCACAGGAATTAGGGGTGTTACAAATAGATGACTAATGTTCTCATAACAGGCTTTCACTGGAATGAAACCCACCTTTCCCACCTCCTTCATCTCTGCTTTGAAACCACAACCCTACAGTCAAGATGTTTGCAGAGAAATGCATCTGTAATGGGTTAAGATGGGAAAATGTCTCAGCAGAATTCCCCACGTGTTGACAGAAATTAATGTGGAGATGACAGAAGACTTCAGCTGAAGGGAGGGGTTAAAATCAAGTCGAGGGCTTGACAAAGTCTTCATCCTTGGAACTAATAACTTGGCTTAAAAGCACTCATTTGTTCTTGACTTAACCCTGTATCTTGCTTCTTCCTTAAAGCACTGACACAAGGCTGTTGGATACTTGAGGATAGAGAGATGTTTATGACTCAGGTTTAGTTCTATTTCATTTTCTAAGATAAAACATTAAGCCTAGGCATAAGAAAGACTAACTGTAGTCCAGGTCACTCCTGTGTGAGATGTGGGCTCAGTTTACTGCAGACAGAGGGGTGGTGAAACAGGCCCTTCTAAATCCCTTGGTGGGTGCTTTCAGTGGGAGGCTGACAAGTAAAGGAGCACTGGCATGTACTTTTCTGGCCATAACCTTTGGGGTTTTTTGGTTTTCTTAAGTTAATTCATATAGAATTTAGTGTAATATGAACCTGATTTTTTATGTTTTGATTTGGCTGTCAGACACCACCACCCCCAGTTAAAGTATTGAAGCTTAATTGTGGCAGATCTTGTACCTCCTAAGAAGCTGAAGGGCAAGGGCATCTCTCAGTTGGTGGCTGTTCCCAGCCAAGAGTGATGGGGGGCTAATGTGTTCCTGTTCCTCTGTTCCAGCTCGGTGGGCTGATCCAGGAGGTCACAGTCCTGCAGGGCTTTCCCAGCCCAGAACATGTTTTTGTGAGTAGGCAGCAACATGTCCAGATAAGATCCTTCTCAAAGACCAGATCCAGTAAAGCTGGAAGAGAGCATGTTGAGAGATCCCTTAGCCACATGATGCTCTTCTGTACGTGGTGTCATACAGAAAAATGAGCTGTGTATTGATCCTTTTTAAAGCAAACCAAAATTGAGGTGGATCAGGGTGTGCTGTATATGACAGCTGTGGGGAAATAATGGTTTCATAGGCATTCAGATGAAAAGACACAATTACTCTGCTACCAGTTCCTAGAACCAACCTGCCAATGAATCCCCCAGGGTGGGCTGCCTCCATTTGAGAAATGGGGCAGCCAGATCTCTTCTAAAGGTCTGAAGCCGTGCCCTGTGTGCACTCAGGGATGTCCTTCCCTGTCTGTGTGTGCCCTTGGAGGGGGGCAGTGGGCTCTGTGTCCCTCAGGAGCCAGCACAGAGCGCAGCCCCTGCGGCAGCCCCGACCTGCCCCAGCCCAGCACAGCCCTGCCTGCTCTGACAGCCTGCAGTTCATCACCCAGATGAAAGCTCTGCCCTGCCCTGCTTGTCAGCAGAGCTGTCACAGGTGAAATGCTGCAGCTTTGCAGGGCAGGTGAGTTACAGGCTCGGAGATGGCTGGGGGCAGGGAGCAGGGCAGGGGTGTGCAGTCACTGATCCTTTGGGGTGTCTTGGGCACGCTGCTGGGCATTTTGGGCTGCCCCTTGCCAGGACTCCACTGGAAGGGGCCTAAGGGACAGTTCCTGCAGTTCTTCAGCTTGTCAGGGACCTGCTGCTCAGCTAATGGGCTACATATGGATGTCTCAGCTCTAGGAGGGAAAGATTTAAGCCCTGTATTGAGCCACCTTTTAGACTTTCACATTGAGGAGGGCCTCTACTTTCTTATATGCAAAGCTTTACTGGCATTTCCTTAAAGTCTTACATTTTGGGGTAGTTAGGAATCTTACAAGCACAGAAACCAGAATCCTGTGTTATCCTGTCGAAATCCCTGCTACAAGGCTCTGAATCTGATGGCAATTCCAGTGCTGTGGTTCAGAGATTTCCTAAAATGTCAGAATGAGACTTAATTGTTGGTGTTGATTTGTGAATAACAATAATGAACACCAGCTACTGGTGTTCTGTTTTCATAGCAGACACTTGGAAACAGTCACAGCCTGACCATCATTTGAAGGACTCCTCAAAAAACAAGCAGCCAAGCCTAACCATGACTGGTGGTGGAGGAAAGACAAAGGTTATAGGTTTATCAAGCAGGAAAACTGGTCACACTGAAAGCAAGAAATGTAGTAGGCAGAACTGATCAATCTATACCCTCTTGTGTAATCCATACCTAATCCCACTGGTGTTCCAATAATAATTTGACAGTGCTCTACTTTCTCTGTAACTGGTCAGGCATTTAACAAATGCAGGCCAAATACTAGAGAGCTTCATTAAATAATATTATTATACATTAAATAAAATTCCTCCCCCTCCCGTTGGTAATCAAGAGGCTCAGTGGCATGCTGGGAGGGGAGGAAGGTAAAAACCAGGATTTATTAAATACGAAACTGGCTGACAGTGCGAAAGCTAAGCTCAGTTCGTTCTGAGCAGCTCATTTTGTGATAGCCTGAGGATGGAAAGAGGTCAATACTCTTTGCAGGCAAAGTCAAGGGTCAAAATGTGCCACTTGCACCCTGAGTATTTCCCTCCTTCTTGTCCTAATGTGCACTGTATCTACTTGTGTGACTGTGGTTTGTCCTCCCTTAGTCCCCTCCTCCTGGTCTCTTCAACTTCAATGCTACAACACACTTTCCTGGTGAGGAAAAAAGTGGTGGAAGTGACCAAAATAGGGAATTTGGAAGCCTGTGCCAGGCATCAGTACAGGACTGTCTCTTAAGGAACAGAGCCAGGTTTAGCTCTAGGAAACCATTTTATTCCAACAGATCCATGGCCCAGAGCATTTCCTGGGTGTACCTGGGAGATTTCTTGTCTCCCAAGCACCTCTTTGCCAGGGGTTGGTGAAGTGATGAACATCCAGGTCTCCTTCCTTTGCAATGCTGTGCCCTGATACTTATCCCAGTCACCACCTCCCTGAGAGCAAAGCAGGGTATTCTCCAAGATATTCAGAGCATTTGGTTGGGTATGAACTCTACCCAACTAATGCCATCAAAGTGTCTCAAAGAAAATAAACCAGAAGCAGCTCAGGTTCATGTTAATTGCTAATATGAATAATGAGGAAAAGATGATGTAAAACGTGCAAAGACTTTTTTTTCCCAAATTTATGTATTCTGTATTTGGGGTGAACTGCCCAGCTGAAGTGTCCCTAAATGCCAGCAGAAATGTTTGGAGATTAGGAACACTTCAGAGATGAGATTTTCCCAGTGCCCCCCATATGGGCATATGATGACTCCTCATCATGAACATAAACACATCATTCCACTGAACACTTTATATGTAAAAGAATTGGCATAGAGAAATAACTTGTGGTTTATGGAAGCCAAGATTCTGCCTCTTACAGGGAGCAGTACAACTGCTAGAGATGAAAGGGAAATAAACTAAAAATCAATAGGAAACTGCCCCAAGGAGAATTCTTCCTAATTGTGAAAAGTTAGGGAATGGCTGAAGGACGAGTTCAGAGTGCAAAAGGAAATAGATATCAAAGCAGGGCCCTGTGCAGGCAGAGTTTTGCCAGTTATACAACTACATTTGTTTTTTTCTATGCAGACTAAGTTTCTTTGGAGTCTGTGTGATGGCTTTTTGCAGCCTTGGGAGCAAACAATGTGCCTGGCTGAGACAGGACAGTGCAGGGGGCTGCTCTCTCCCCAGCACCCACGTCAGCCCTAGGTGGCTGTGCAGGGTGCCCAGTCCCAGCACTCCCAGTTCTCCCAGCACTCCCAGTTGTCCCAGCACAGCCCCTCAGGAGGGTCACAGTGAAGCTCTGGTGCATCTGGACGGGGTGTCTGGTTTCTGAGGCGAGAGGCAGAAGCGGGACCCCAAGGGAAGGCTCTGTCCCTGACCCCCTTTGCCCTCCCTTGTTCTGATCTTTATTGGGCCGTCTGCCTCGTAGCATCAAAGGCAAAAGCAGGCCCGTGATTTGTCCTACAACAGCTCTATAAAAAACATAATTGCCCAATAACCCTCTGTCTGCAAACCAAGCCATCTTCCTGTTTCTTCTCTCATAAAGACTATTTGACAAGCCTGTTCCATCAGCTTATAAAAACCTAGAAATAGCTGCCTTCCCTAGAAAGAAACTTTACAGCAACAACAGAAAGAAACTCTTCTTACATCTCTGTGTGTTGTGTGTACACACAAATGTATACACACACTGAGATTTCCACAATAAATAAAATACCTAAACTACTTAAGACAGCCAAGTTACCTCTGGCATGGCAAGCGGAGGAATTATTCCTTCTTAAAATAAGGATGTAACCCTACACACTGAATTTATAGGGTCAGAAATGTTCTGTACAAAATGGAACAAAAAGGTGTGCTGCTAAACTAAAAAGGGACTGATCTAAAAGTGAGGCAATAGGAATTACCCTGAATATCCTGGCATTGCTCTGAAGTTGCATATGATCAGAGACAAGTTAATTTTTTTTTCCTCTTAGAGCTTGTTTTCCCACATAATAACATGTTACAAGACTCACCAACAAAAATGGTCCTTCAGCCTTCCTGTTGGTGAGTGTGCAGATGTCAATTGTCCAGTCACCTTCTGCTTAGTGTAGGGAGTAGCTCGTTCAGGTGACATTCTGTCCTCAAGCATCCTTGAGAAAACACAGAGAAACTCCAAATTACAATTGCTATAGCTAAGCTTTAAATCCAGATCACTTTGCGCTTCAGCCACTAAAAAGTGGTTTGAAGCAATCCTTTGAATAGTGTTGCTTCTGATGAAAAGTTTTTAAAGAGATCAGTTATCCAACAACTTGTCTGACTGTCACAGGTTTCATTTGAAATATTTAACATAGATATACAGTTCAGATTTGATTTGTGGTGCTGAGATTTACACCCCTGGCAAATGTAAGAATATTGCATTTGAATTTACTTTCAATACGAAATAGTTGCTTTGATATGCCTGAGAACAAATGCCTTGGGATCTGTTCCTCCCAAATGCCATCAAATAAGAATTCCTCTATTAACATTAGTGGATGGAGGATCAGGCCTTCAAAACCAAACAAAGAAATAATTTATGACAACTGCTATGGGCCAAATGCTGAAGTGTTCACTTTATTACATGTGCAAGGCTGTTGAAGTCAAAGAGAACCTCAGTAAGAAAAGTGGTGTCAAAACTAAAGGAAGATGCTGGGTTCAGATTCCACTGTTTTAAATCCATGAACGTTTCAGAATGCTCTGATTTAGGACTCAGGATTTGATTTTAGTGTTCTGAGTAAGCAAAAAACCAATCCCAAATCTGGAGCAAGGGTAAAACCGGATAGATGAGGCCATTCTGAGCTATAATGTTCAATAATGGCAGCAGTTGTAATTTGGAAGTTTCAAATAATACAGTCATTTCATTCACAGTACATAGGATGTCTCTTCCTGTATTTTCATTGCTTTTTTGGTCTTTCATAGGAATGAAATATTTCCTTTCCATTGAGTTATCTGTGCTCTGGTTTGTATTCATGTAACTAATTGTCTCTGTGGGACTGAATCTTGATTACAATTACCTGTCTCCAGATTCTCACACAGCTGCCAGTTGCTGCTGGCTAACACTCTGGTTCCAACACTCACTCTCTTGGTTCCTTATCAAGCACTGGGTTCATCTCTGTTCAGAGGCCTCCTGTGATTACACAACCCAGTTGTCCAAAAAACCATTTTCCAAGCCCTCTCTGTGTTTCCTGCATTCTTTCATTCATCACAAGGTCACCAGTGGGACTGAGCTCTGCCCTTCCCCAGCAGATTCCACTGCAATTTTTCAGTAGTTACACTTCTGAAGAATCTTCTGCCCCTCTCCAGGCTCTTTCCCTCCCTTTTTATCCTGTGGAGAAGCAACACCTCTCCTTTTCACAAGTGGAAAGAATTAATCTCCCAGGCAGCTGGATTTGGAGTGACCTGCCTGGTGTGGGCACGAGGGACTGTGGCCCAGGGCAGTCCAGTTGGCTTGTCCTGCAGTGGGAGATGATACAGGAACCCTCCTTGTCTCAAACACTGTAAAGACAGTCTTAAAAGAACCAACCCAACTTTAAACATGCTAAAGAAGAATAGATCCAATCACATAAAATCAGTTTCAGCCTCTTTCTTGTTTCACCTCAGTGCTTCCCTCTGTCTCCTCTCTGGATAGCTTGTTCCCTCTCAGTTCATCTCAGTGGTGAACTCAGATGTTCCTAGAACTCTTAGAACAGTCCTGCACATACACTGAGTGAGTGCTCAAGTGTTTTGTTCAGTGGAGGCTTTGGGCAGAGCTCACATACAGCCCATGCAGAATTGTGAACAGTCACACACCTCAGTCCTCCCAGTCTTATTCTGTGTCCTGCCCAGCCCAGGATTTCCTCCTGCCTTGTTTCTGCCAGTAGTTCTGTCTCGTGTTCAGGAGCCTCCTCCTCCCACCCTGTTTGTGGGATTTATCCTGCTCTTTGCCACGGAAGCCTCTGGGCAGCACAGCAGCCCCTTCACCTGTGCAGGTGCTGTGCCAGCCCCATAGCCATCTGCTGCCACAGGTACCTCCAGCTGGGGGAAGCAGAGAACCACAGAGCTCCTCGCTTTTGGAAGGTTCCTGAGCACCCTCCTGCTCCAGGCAGGAAGCTGGCTCCTAAATACACCAGACTCCAGGTTTAAGAGCTGTGCCAGGTCCAAGACCATCATTCAAACAACCAGAACTTGGACCAAAGCCCTGCATGGGCAGTTCTCATCTAAAAGAGGCCCTGGGTTGGTTGGTGGTTGGACTGGCATCGCCTTTGGGAAGACTGATGAACTTGGAGGTTTATGTGCACTTCTTCCATGTAAACACCAATCTGGGAATCTCTTTACACCTCTTGCCTCCAACCTATCAATTTTGAGGGTTTCTCCCAAGGGAGAATTGGACCCAAAGGTGGGGTTTCACCTGTGGCTGGGTTATAAAAAGCAAATGACATGATGCTGGACAGATTAATTTCCCTTGAAGTTGGAATGTTAAGCTTGTCTGGGCCACCAGGCTGTAATGCTGTATTGTCTTAATGAGGTTGAATGATTACTGCAGCAGTAATTCCTAATTCTAGAGCACTGGAGAAGAGAAAACTGTACCCCATTTGTGAGGATGTTTGCTGTTAGTGTGCAGTATTGACCATACGAGGAAAGCAGGAAGGTGCTGGACACAGCACTTAGTATGGCCGGCTGAATTTTGAGCAGAAAATAGACAGGAATGCCTTCTCTTAAAAAAAATGAACCTATGTGTCAGTGGTGAAAAAAAGTCCGTGCTGAGCAGCAGGAACCTATTTTCTTTACTGTCTCCTCCAAAGATGCTGGTGTAGTAAAAAAATGATAACTTGTCTTGAAACATTAATAAACCTGGGTTGGCCCATCAGATGGTGAGGTCTGGGGCCCAACACCTTCAACCCAGTGCTTAACTTCAAGACTCCCTGCTCAGCAACCGTTCCACAAAGTTGTTTAAAATGAAGGTCTCAATCCTGCTTAGCAAATGTGTATGGTATAAAGTTGAGCTAAACCAGAGCCTTGTTAAACAAAATAGGGCTCAGTGCTGGCTCGGCAGTTTGCTCCTGCTGTACAGAACTGAGACTCAAAGTAGAAGCAGATTAAAACAAAATTGTGGAAGAACAAACCTTTCCTCTTGCTCCATCACTCAGGCTCTTGCACATGTTGAAAAATAAACAGCCACCAACTTTTACAGCAGCAGGACTTGGAGTGTGCTATTGGGAAACCCACTAAATCTTTAAAGGAGGTACCTTTGGAAATATTTTATAGACACTCATCTCCCCAGCAGGAAAGCTAGTGCTGGAAAGAGACATCTTTAACAAATAAATAATAGTTTATTAAGTCACTTGTCTCCACAGCAGGAAATAAACTAGGGGGTGGGGAAGGAGGGTGGTGGGGTGACAAAGGAAGGGAAACAAAAAACCTTACCCTTGCAACCCCTCTGCTCCCACAGCGCTGTATTTATTTAAAACACTCTTCTCCTAAGACAGATGGAAAAAATAATTAACCCAGCCACCCACCCCTTTTATTAAACTCCTTTGTGACCACCAGGGATACGATTAACGTGGCCACCATAAAAACCCAGTCCCCTACCCTCGAAATAAAGAGAAAAACACAAGCAAGAGCGAGACACCGTGCAGGGCAGGAAGGAAATTAAGAACCTGCCTCTAGGGCAGTGAGAATATTTTTCTGAGTACCTGCTGGAAAATTTGGCAAGAGAATCATAGTGAAGGGGTGTTATTCAATTTATCTCAGTTTGGCTTTACAGAAGAGAATCTTCCTCTCAGGCAACCCACTTGTGTGGAGCTGCCATCGCTCAGATGGACAGAATGGCAACATCCAAGTTGTCCCAAACTTTCCCAGTTTTGAAGCTTGCCCAAATCCTCTGGCCCATGTGCAGTGACAGACAATTCCTGTGGTGCTAGGTATCTCATCAGTTCTTTTTTTTATTCACTGGGCTTTTCCACTGTCCTCCTGCTGCCTCAAGGGATTCCATGCTTGCAGAAGGCCAGGCCAGGTTTCCCCAGGAGAAGTTGTCTTCATTTATGCAGTGCAACAGGAGTTTGGATTTCTCCAGCTGATTACACAGCACCATGGCAAATCTAGGTACGTGGATCCCAAGCAGCAGATTTTCTTTTTCCCCTCTACCAATACCTTTTGTAGTCACCTACACCTTAGCTTCCAGTCCACAAGATCAAAGATGCTCAGGTCAAAGAACCTTCATCCCTTTGTGATGACTCTTCTGGGATTTCTTAAACTCCACTATCCTTCCTGTCATCAGAATCACGGGAAAAACAGGAGGTCTTGAACCTGTCTGTGGCTGTTCACGTGTATTCTCATTAGCACAGGGGCTTCAAAAGCAGATGAAAATAGCTAATTAATAGAAGGTTGGAGCAGGCTTTGTGCATGTGACTCTTTGCAGTTACAGGAGTCCCTACTGGAGGCACCACTGTACTTAGATGCTGTGTTATTTCTGTGTTATCTCTAGCAGTAAACTTCCCCTTTTTGAATGTGTGCACTCTGACACTCACTCCTGACTGCAGCACTTCAGTTGTTAGGATTACCCCAGGCAAAAGGAGATGAGCCAGAATCACTGTGTAGGAAAGGCTTTCCATCACAGCAGCCTCACTGCAAAATGTTATGCACGGTGTGTAGCAGGGCATAGTGGTGAGGAGAAGCCATGCCAAACGTGGCAGCCTAGAACTAGAGGCTGCCAGGGCAGGATGATAGGCATCTCTGAGGTGTAAGATCTGTCAGCTTTCCAAAGCCAAGATTTCCATTCTGTGATTGCCAAGGAAGCTCCTTGCACATTGTCATCATTATAGAGGAAAGCATTGAAAACATTCTGAATGTTTAGGGAGAACACATTTTTTCAAGCTGACCTGGGGAGCATTTTGCTCACCTTCTATTAACCACAGCCCTGAGTGTTCTATTCTTTATCCCTTAGGAAAAACTGGAGGCCTAAGGGCTTAGTCAGAGCTTGTTCCTGCAGAACACTCTCATGATCAGCATCCCCTGTGCTGTGGTAGACGTGGCCATGGGAGGATGTAAATGCAGAGAAGAGATACCTGGAGTGGATGTAAGAGGAACATATAACCCAGACTGATCACTTGGAATGAAATAGAAGATGCTCCCACTTTAATAAGGGATCTTTTTGTAGAAAGAACCTGGAAGAATAATATTACCAGTGTATAGGTCAAAATCTTTGTCTCCTTTAGTAAAATGGTTTAATAATGCACAATTAGTATCATGTCCCCATCCCTCTGTTCCTACTATCCAGTTAGGTCAGTGGTAAACAAAATCAGAAAAGTAGGTATTAATTATATCTAACATTTGCCAGTCTGTCATTTCTTAGAAGAGCCAAGCACTGCATTATGGTGAGTGTTATTTTAGATAACGGGGGGTTGATAATTAGACTATTGTATGGGATTGCAGATGTTAGGGAAAACTGGACTAGCAGAGTGTGGTTCAGCAAAAGGGCACTGAGTCAGGAAACTCTGATTGCATTTATTGTTGGCTCTGCCACTGGAGTGTTTTGAAACCTTGACTAAATCACTTAGTGCCTATCTATGAAATGATAAGGACAAATGGGCTTCCTTTATAAGACATATATTGACATAAATGGATAAAAAAGTGTTAAAATGAAAGATAAATGTTACTGGATAGCTGAGATTGGACTTGAAGCATTCCTGGAATGTACAGTCTAGGTGGAAGTGGGAATATACTAACTGAGCTGGATGTGGAAGTCTCATAAATGTATCTTTTATGACAGCAGCATAACTTTAATGTCCTGTCTGGATGGCTTTTAAACAGCATCCTGTTTGGCAGAGCCTAGGATATCTTCAGACAGCTGTTTTGATGCCCAGCACTCACTTCTCTAACTACATCACAAATAGTTCTGATTTACATGAATTTTATCACTTTCTCAGCGGGGACCAGAAGTCAACATCCAACCCTTGGGATGTGAGGGAGGAACTGAGCTCTCCAGATCTCCAGCTTGTGGTTATTGGCAGCCGAGGTATTTTGAGTTTCCACCCATCTGGGATCCTGCTGCAATGGGGATTGATGGGAATCTTTGGGAGGCTTTTTATCAAGTCTTCCAGCCTTGATTCCACATTATTCAAATCTCTCAACATTTTGCCATTCACTTGAATAAAGCAGAACCAAAAGCCTAAAAAAGTGGTAGTTTGGCCCTCACTATAACCTGTTTGTGGAGTGGAAAAAAATAACAAAGCAGTTTGAAAACTAGTCTGAACCCTGTACTGAATGGATGCCATAAATTTTGCATTTAAGCAATTTCATCTAATATTTAACTAAGAACTAGTGGGTGCTGCCTCTTGTTTTCTTCTGAAGGAAACCAATTTCTTAGCTCTATGGCAGCACTGTATGAAAACAGGGTTAATGTGTACATAATGATTTTTGGTATGTGGCTCTTACATTTCTGATAGCCTGTGGTTTAGCTTCTACGGGACAAACCTTTACCTAATTAGAATTTTAAAATTTCAGCATTGTGAAGTCAACTTAAACTAGTTGTGGCTTGGAGAGTTATCAGGGCCTTGAGTGGGGATGGTAAGAAAAGCTGAGGTGCATTAGGTGCATTGTTTGCTCTGGGTTTTGTGACTTAAAAAAGGTTTCTCAAAGGAGTTTCCCTGTTTGTTTATTGACATGATCCCCCTGGACAGCTTTGCCTCACTGATACCCAGCTGTGTGAGCCATTGGGGCACTGTGCTAAAGGCATCATCTGTTATGACAAGTAGAGCCTGCTTTTTGAAAGAAAGTGGGGGGGTTATTCTTTTTTCCCTGTTGTTTGGCAGGTGAATAATGAAATAATGAAGGCCAATGTAGACCAGCACATCTTCTGACTGTGAGGTGATACTGGGGGATTAGAGGAACTGCTCAGTACCGAGGCCCTTCAGTAAGATAAGGCAGAGTCTGTGTTGCCACAGGGTGTCTCTTGCTGGAACTGGTCTCTAGTTACTCTGAAGTAACAGAGAAAATCATTTCATTTTTTTCAGGCACAAAATTTGGGGTTAAGTTCTTAAAAGCAGGTGATCACAAAGCGTGAAATTGTCTACCTTATTTCTAATTTAATTTCAAATAAAATAAGACACTGCTGAGCGTTTTGACTTTATATCACAACAGAGTGGGCTTGCTCATACTCAGGAAAGCTTAATATGTTTTGATGCTGTTGCTGTCTCTTTCTCAACTAATATATATAATTTTACTCTTAGGTTTAGCCCACTTTTGACAGACAATTCAAGGAGATGGCTCAGTTGTGTCAGGAAAAAAATCTTTCTAGGAACTGATATTTAACTAAAATTTCCTGCTCACATCAACCAACCATTTGTCCATGAATTATTGACAGCTTTTCACAACAATTTCTAACTTAAATTTAACATTCTTTTCTGTGGATTTTTTTTTTTAACACCTTTTGGAATGATATCAAAGCTGAGCAGGCTGGGAACCTGGTTTGCTTAGGGGGGATGTGACAAGCACAAATGTGTGCTCTGGCACAAAGATTCCTGCTCTTAAAGAAAGCAAGAGTGTTAGAAAGCAGGAAACCCTGTTCTTGGAAGGAAATTACTTTATGTACTTCTGAAAACTTGGGGCAAATTTAATTACAGTCAGGCAAGAGGGTACAAAAATATTTGCTTATACTTTCAAAATCCTGTGCGTGGTCAGTTGTTCTAAAAACCACTGTCATTGTTCACAGCTGTGACTGTGATTTATCAATTCTGTTGTACCATTGGACTGAAAGTGCATTATCTGGCAAATAAGTGAGGATTTCAGGCCTAATTAGACAGAATAGCTGTTTATGCAGCCTTTTACTTTATAGCATAATAATAAACTGTAATAATAAATAGTGTGTGAAAATGGATTCTAGGAACCTGATCAAATAAGCATTTAGTTCAACATAGTCTTTCCACTGGCTTCAATATTCACCATTGCTCATGCTGGAATGCTGGAGAGTGGTGAAATGAAGAGATTTAGTTTAAAATTACAGGGGAATTTGTCACTGGAGAGGATGTTGGTGTTTATTCAACCCTCAGAAATCCTCAAACTCTGCGAGGCGCTAAGTATGATTAATACATCCCATCTTTTGTTCTGGGGATAGTTTAAATTGCTGGGGCTCTGATTCACTGGAACACTTAGCCCTGTGTGTTTGACCACACTACAGCCAGATTAGGTGTATGTTTAAATGCCTTTGCTGCGTCGGGGCAGATTCGAATTCATAAGCACCAAAATCATTACATACACACACATCTAAGTGCAAAGCGATGCCACAAAATTAGGTATTTTTCTCTATTTGTTTTCTGAACAGATGTCATGGACAAAGAACATTAAAACTGAGAAATCATGTACTCAGAGTTTGGGAAAGAAGTCAAGGCTGTCTGTACTCAGCCCAGATGTATTTATGGCAAAGGAGATGCCAGACACAGTGATTATGTGCTGGCTTTTGGTGCTGTTTCTGCCACTCCTTGTTTAAACAAATCTCTTAAAAAACTAATAAGAATAACTCAAAGAAAGTTTGGTCTGGATTAAGAACTTAGGGAAAAAAAATGGGCAAGGGAATTTGAAGAAAGTGAAGCTCAGCCTGAGTGAAGACATTTTATACACAACCTTTTAGTAACTGAATAATTGGGATAATGCAGCAGAATGATCATTAATCTTCCCTCAATCACTGTCTGTATAATAACTAAAACTGCTCTCTCCTGGTTTAGATGTGCAAATGTTACACTGAGTCTTGGCATATCACTGGGAAAAGGATTCTAACAATTTTCTTAGTCTGAGAGCAAACTACATCCTCGGATCTGGTCAGATGTATTTTTTCCTTCCCCAAGCAGTATGGACCAAGAAAAGTGGTAGATTTTGCTTTGGTCCATCATAACAATAAGCAGATCTTCACAAAAATGTTTATTCAGGTTTATCTTGAGAGAAATCCCACACAATGGCAGTGTTGGGAATTACTAGTCCTGCTTTTGTCAAGTGCCTGAAGTGGTTGCTCCTACTGTCCAAAGTTATTTAATCACTGTGTGAGATGGACATAAGAATCAGTGGAATATGTGATTTATTTCTCCTCAGAATTCCTTTAAAAACTCTTGCCATTTAGTTGCACTGAAAACCTGGGAGTGGACAAGGTTAACAGAAAGAAGAAATAGGAAAGGAGAATAGGAAAGAAAAGGCCAGAGCTGCAACATTTTGTGACAAGATCTTGCTTTGGTTGCTAGACCCAGAAGAGGCATGATGTGATAGCAGGTTTATTAATTTCTAATTATGGGCATGGCTTTATCTGCAAGTCTTCCTCCCCCTCCTCTCGCTGCCCCCCTCCTCCTCCCTCCCGTCCCCTGGGGCAGCACTGTGGTGGGGCTCAATCACTCTTTTATTAGTTGTGATATACTGTGGCTAATTCCCTTAATCTGGACCTTGCTTTCCTATAAAGCCCAGACCTCAGGTATTGAATTTCCCTGATCAAAGTGCAACCACTGTGGGACACAGCAATCCCCACTAAACAGGGGAGCTTGGGAAAGCTCGTAAATGGAGTCAAAGCAACACACACACACACACACACACACACGCACTCACAAGATGGTGCAATCAATTGGTGGAACAATCACGTGTGAAATATTACTGGCTCCTTAAAGTGCTGCTTCTGGGATTTACTGCAGTGTATTAATCTGCTGTGCTTAATGCATTGACCCTTCACCCCCAGCAATTCGGTAGACGGCGCTTGAATTGCCAGGAGCTGATACAATGGATTAGGAGCAAAAAGAGCCCGCCAGGCTCGAGTGCCACAGCAGCCCTGGACCATCTGACCAGGAACCTCTCCATCACTCCTAAGAGATAGGGCCAGACAGTGTGGCTGCCACAGAGAGGCTGGTATTGGCAGCAGAGCTGCTGGGAAGGCAGATAGTGGAAATAAGGCTTGTTATAAAACAATAGAGAAAGGCGGTCTTGTGACTGAGTCACAAGGCAGGGATTTAGAAGAATTGGTTTTATTCCACGCAGTCATTCTCTCCTTGTGTGTGGCTTTAGGCAAGACAATTCACTTCTTAGGACTGTGGCTTTCCTATCTGTGAATCTGGGATAATGGCACCTACCTAATTTTCTCAAGGGCTGTGGGGAGGGTTTTTTCACTGACATTTGGAAGGCACTTTAGGATCACAGATTAAGTGTGTTACATGTTCATGCACAATAGTGTGAGACTGTTCATTAAATATCCATCCAGAGGGAGAAGAGAATGGAAAGGATCCTCCCTTCATATGTGCACCAGGACACTCAATCATTAATCTCAAAGCTTCCTCTTTGAAGTGCTGTATTCACTTGAACCAAAAAGTTAACTTAGATCTAAAAATAAGTGCTATCCAGCCTTGCAGAAATAAATTATATGGAGAGATGCATTTCTATAATGGTGAAATAATCAAATGCCTTTTTCCTGCTCCCTTGGTCATTCAAAATCTCGATATTTCATGTACAGAAAACCCTTTGGAATTCAATTTCCAATGTTAACTCTTCAATGTCATCTTTATTCCATATAATTAAACAAACAGGGCTACTGAATTTAAGAGGAGTGTCCAAAAACCTCATAAAGGAGATTATTCTAAGTAATTGCTATCAAATGCCATTAAATTCTGAATAGCATTAAGCCCCCTCCACCCGCCTGCACAGGCACTCTCATTTAGGATTAAAGGGACCTTTATTTGATTTGTTTTACTTCAATACAAAATAAATTAGTTTGACCTGAATTAAGGCCTCTTTGATACCCGGGAAGGGTGTCTACACGGGGATTTACTGTGCTTTAATTGGTCCACTTCAGAAGTTAATTTGGATGTTATTTCCCGACCCCAGAGTGCATGTGTCATATTTATAAAATGGCAGAGAAATCAGAACACAGGGCTCTGCATTCAGGATTTCCCATTCCCATCCCTGGCACTGCTGTGTACTCCTCAGAACTGGAACATCCTTAGGTGATGGATAATGGTGAGATTTGTTTCAGCAGACTTGGGTTGTCCAAAGTGAGGTCTCTAAGCTTGTCACACGTACTAATTCAGCAGAAGGATGTGCATCCTTGGAGGATGACAAAGCCATCCTGGTAGGCATCTCTGAGGCTGCTGCTGTAGGATTGCTGTAAAGGAGGCTGTCCCCAAAGAGTTCACCTCAGATTCCCTTGTCCCTGCCTGTGTTTCGCCATCTCTCCCCATTTCACCATCTCCCCTGTGCCAGCAAACACTCACACAGCGTAACGAATCGAGTCAGGAAATGGACCCAACCAAAACCAGCTCTGAACAATAAAAGAGCATAAAGAGGGAGAACAGGATGAGTTACAGAAGAGTCTCTGCGTGATGACTTAGGCAGGCTTAATTTTGATTGTGCGACCGTATCCGCAAAGAAAGCAGGATTCATTCTTTTCCAGAGACATTTCTTACAGCCTATCAATTATGTGAGCTGTGCAACTTAGTTTATAGCAAACACCTAAGCTAGGACAATTGAAGGAAAAGAAACTTAGCCCCAAGAAATCATGCTTGTGCCAGCTCCTAAGAATGGAAGCAGGTCTGAGTTTCTGAGCAGTATTTATACCTCGGTCACAGAATATTCTGAGTTGGAAGAAACCCATAAGGATCATCAAGTCCAGCTCTTGAGTGTGGCTAAGTGTCTTTCCTTCAATTTTTCACAGCAAGCATTGGCAAAGACAGTTGGAAAGTGCCCAGTTTATTGTACCTTAGAGGGGCCTGGGCTTTGGAAAGTGCTGGGAGCCCATCCTGTGAAAACCACCCCTCATGTAGGGCACTCAGAACTGCCACTCCGTTTTGAGACTCTTGGCCTTGTCTAACAGGAGTTGAGTTCACATAAATTAACATTTTAATTAAGGCAATACATATACACTTTAATCCAGCCATGTAAATATCAAGAAATAATCTTTATGTGTGGGGCACTGCTGACCAGACAGTGGATCAGGCAACACATCGTGCATTTCAAGAATATCTTGACTCCAGCCATCATGGTCAAAAGGCCTGAGTGCTCAGCTTGAAGAGCTTTGAAACCAGAGCCCTTCAAATCACAATGCAAGGACTGGGAGTAGCAAAGGGCAGAGGAGATGAATGGCACGAGAGCCGAGAATGGATGTGAGCAGAAGGGATGTCACAGGGCCACAAAGGACAGTTGGGAAAGCTCCTTGCCCTGGTGGGCTGTGGGCCCTGCTGCTCCCTGCCTGACATCAGCCACTTGGAATGCCAGTAATATAACACCCCTGCGACACTCGGGGCTCCTGCCGTACAGTTTTATTGCCCTGCTTCCACTCTCTGGTTTATATCGGATTGTGTTTTCCAAAGACAGGCAATAAAGAGGGGAGGAGGGGAAGGGGGATTTATAGCCTGCTAAACTAAACTTCCCTGGGCTTGCTGTCCTCTGTCCCAGCCCTCCTCTTGCTGCCCTGACTGCTGTGGAGGAACAGTGCTTATAGCAAGGTCCCGGGGTGTGAAGGACGAGGCTTGTCAGAGAGTGCTCGGGCTCTCTTCTTGGGCGGTCAGGGAGCACCCACGGGTCATCCACCAGCTCGGGTCCTCCAGTGTCCCAGCCTCTGCACCCTGCTGCTGTGGGAAAGCATCCCTGCTTTCACGTGCTAGGGGTCTCGAGGCCAGGCTTGACTGGCATGTTAGAGTTTGCCACACAAGGCACTCGCTGTTCGTGGGAGGATTGTGGAACATGTTAAGGATTAACAAAATCTGCCTCAACGCAGGCATCTTTAGAACTTGTGCTGCTGAGGGATGATTGTGCAGGTCTCTGCCTCAGATGGAATGTGAAGGTTTGGCTTCCTGCACGTTTGATTTCAGGCAGGGTGTGATAGTATGATGTGGTCTTTATAAAATAGACCTAACTAAGCTGGGAGCTTTCACAATGAGAAGATGAGGACCTCCAAAACATCCTAGTGCCACTGGTTGTGCTGTTCCATAGACTTTAAGGTGTCTGAGGTGAAGATATGTAGCTGGAAACAATGGCAAATGCAGTTTTCTCAGTTTCCTCTTGTTTCTGCAAGAAGGAGCTGGAATCACCATTGAGGCATATCTGCTTTGTGACAGGCACAACAGCATCCTGGGATTTAGACATAAATATGGGATGTGGGACAGAGCATGGAGGACAGAGGAGATGGGTGTGGATTTGGGACAGAGAGAACCATTTCTACACAGCAAATACTTGGTGGAATGCTCACCCAAGGCGTAAGCCTCTGAAAAAAGATTTTCCTCTGAGATGAACACTCAAATTCCTGTGCTGTTCAGAGTTTTTAAAACATCCAGTTTTGCCAGTATTTCCTGGGAGTTGGGATAAATAGATGGAGTTCTCCCCAACTAGACTTTCAGTGTGATGTGGGGTAGGGCTGAGAAAGAATGAGAGCAAAGCAACTTTGTGAATCAAGTCACTGTGGCAGAAGGGTGGGGAGACAGACAAACACCAGTAAAATGCAAGCACGTGCCCCATGTGAACACTGAAATGACAGTGAGCTCCACTGCCCTGTGATAAAACCATCAGGTGTCTCTGAGCTGCCTGTCATGGGCAGAAATTGTAAGCCAGCCCTGCCTGGTGTGATCCCCCAGTGCCAGGTGGTGCCCTCCTCTCCCCTGCCCTGCTTCCCCACCAGCCCCAGTTCACCAGGGCCAGGTGAACACAGCACACACACACAGCCTGTGGGAGGCACTGCCTCAGCTTCTCTGGGGAGGGGGGATAACCAGCAGTGATGGGGTGAAAGGTGGAAACTTCAGCAAAGGCAGAGAAAAGTGGAGTAATGGGACTTTTGAGTCTCCCATTTCTCTGGCTGAGACACTGCACTGCTCAGCTTCTCAGCCCAGTTCAGCTGCACGGCACAGGACATGCCAAATGACACCAGTCAAAGAACTCACCCACCATTTAGGTTAGTAAGTGGTTTGGTTTTTTCATTTTTAACCTTCTGCCATGAACCAAAATGGTATTTGTGCTTTACTAAGAGCCAGACAAAGGACTTGGAATTTCACTCTCCAGGGGGTTTTGGGTTTTGCAGCGTTGCAGGCATTATGTCTAAGGAGAACTTGGTTTCAGCTCAGTATGAGAGTCTGCTCTGTGCAACACAGGAAAAAGAAAAGGGCAATCTATGTCTGGACACAGGTCACTTCTCTCACTGCACTTGCAAGGTGAGCCTGTTTTTCCTCACAGAAAGCAGAAAGATAGCTCCAACTTAAGCTTTACTTTTTCTCTTTTGTTTTGTACAGAGGTAACCACTCTTTGGGGGTCTTTCCCAGCAGGTCTTGAAAGGAAAACAATACTTGGTACAGGTTCTTGTGTTTTTATACTTTGTTATTATCCATTATAAGGAGAAAAAATATAACAGGGCAGAGAGAGAAGGCAAACTTGATGTTTGGAAAGCATCTACCACATGCAGAAAGAAATCCCTCATCTCTTCCCATGCTGTGGGGACAAGATCCTTTGTATATTGTGTACTTAGAATTTATCTACACTTCTACTACTTATGCTACTCCCTTTGGTTGTTGCTTGTTGGCCAAGTGGTTTGTGAAGCTTTGCTTCCATCCAGCTGTCCCCTGCCTGACAGGGTGAAGTCACAAGGAGGGCATCTCAGTGTGTGGATTCAGAGAGAGTGAGGAAAGGGCAAGACTGTGCAAAGATCCTTCACCAGGTGGCATTCAGGAAGCTTGTGATACTGAATCAAGTGTGACTTCTGTGTAACTCATAGAGAGAAATCATCAGCTGCTGGAAAGGCAGCACAGAGACACAGGCAACACATGAATGCTCTGCAGATTCCAGCCTGACTTCAGACCCCGTGGGATGACATGGGAGCTAATGCCCTGATAGAAAGGAAATATCTATTCAGCCATGTAGCCACCCAACAGTCTTATTTCATGCCCTTCATTGCAGTAGTATGTGATCGCATTTAAAGTACAACAAGAATATACATGTCTGATACAAACCAAATCGTTTTCCATCTCTCCCTGCATAGCAAGATGGTTTTATTGTTATGTATTATACATAATGAAAACTGCAGTCAAACCTGGCAATGCAAAAGGATCACCTTAAATTCAGGTGAAACTGTGAGTAATAAGTTGCTGGAGTTCCTGGAGAGCAGCAAGCTCCTGGAAACTCTACCAAACACAGTTTCCCACTAAGCCAATATAACATCCAAAGGTTCTGGGTTTAAGAGAGGATGGATCTATTTTGTGCTGCTGTGAAGAGTATTAAGAGACTTGGGATGGCTTTAGAAACTGGAACCTAATTAATATTAAAATTCCAGCTTCACAAAATCTCAGGGAATGCAACCCTGCTGTTCTCTGTGGTGCATCACACAGATGTGCAAGGCTTGAAGCTGCAGCCAAAATTCCCAGAACTTTAGTGAAACACAAGCTGAGTATTAGAATAGGGTTTACCTTTTGCTGTAACGACAGGGCATGCTAAATGCAAACATGTCTCTAGAGACAATTCCTTCTGTGTTACAGACTGATAAGCAAAGAGAACATCAGAATAATTAAATCCAACTTCTTTTAAAAGAGATCCAGCATAAACTGGCTAAGGACCTCGATTTCACCTGGTAGTTCCTGAAAGATCAACTCACTGCTCTGGACACTTCTAGATAAACTGGCATTACTCAGCCATAGCACATCTATTCATACCTTCTTAAATTCTTCCTCTTCAGAGGGACAGCAAGAGATAAAGGCACCATTTACACTCCAGAGTACAGATTAGGTCTAAGTGGAAGTTATATTTGCATGTCCTTCACTGATCATCCACTTGGGAATTAATTTTACTCTTTGTGAGTGAGAATGGAAGTGCTCTCAGGTATTTTTCTTTTCCCTCAGGGAATTTCACATCCAATGCCCTCCATATTCTGAAATATTTAACATGAACCTCTGCAAAGAGCCTTGACTAACACACTGCTCTTTAAACAGTCACAGGATCTCACCCTACCCTGAATGCTGCCATGACTTCAGGTACAGTCTGGCAATACACGAGTTATAGCACGATGTCTTGCCATGTTTTCAGATGTGAATCTGATACAAACATCTCTCCCACCTTCAGGTTTTTATTTCCTGGTTGCCCTGCATTGTACTTAATGCATTTAATATCATCTGAAATATTTCTGGTGAAATGAAAACAAATCCCATACCCCTTCCTCCTCTCTTTCTGCTGCTTATTAACCCAAGGTGATTTAGGACGTCCTTGAGCCTTACAGCAATTGAAATTTATTTTGGGAGCTGTGTGCTTAAGGACATGTGGAAGAGGTTATTTATTCCAAGGAGCCATCCAGCAGTGATGATGTCATAGGAGCCAGCAAAAGACCGTATCAACTCAGCTGGGTTGCTACCAAATCACTGCCTGCAGTTTCCCATTTGTGGTGGCACCTGCTGATATACAGGGTGCCTGTCTGTAACTGGCATATGTACTGCTTATTTTTTGATAAATACTTCAAATTATTTTCTGTTCTCTTATTTTTTTGGCTTTCTTGAAACCCCTGTTGGCAAACTTGTGCAGTTTCGTTTGCAATAGGCAAAGGTCTATTGCAAACAAGTTCTGTCTCAGTCTGAAGTGAAATGCAGTTCAGTCACAGCCAGCTGAACTCACAGGCAACTCTTTGACTGTTTCCTTTGCATATACAACAGCAGATGACAGACTTGGGAATAAAGTCATCTATAATGAGGATATTGTTCTATAGACTCCTATGCAGATGGAGTTGGATTTGAAGAAACTCTGCTTCAGGTAGCTCACATTACTGAGGTTTTCTTCAGAGCTGCTTCTAAAATTCATGCCAGAAAGGAATTCTACAAGGTCACCTGAGCCATCTCCTTCCCTGGGATAGCCACATTTGCTGTGTTCCTCAGTGGGAGCTCAGGACTGAGATGGGATGCTTTTTACAGGCTGAATGACAGATTTCCTATACAATCTTTAGGATATTATTAAGCACAGCATAAGCAAAGCAGTATAACTCCTCTGTTTCTCATATGGGCATTGAATAGCTCAAATAGTGCTGATAAAATGCTGTAGGGCCATGCATTGCTGGATTGAAATGCATGTAGAGGTGCCTGAAGTGTTTTGTTTTTTTTCATGGTTTGACTCTCTTAGCATCTGATTCAGTGGGACTTAAATCGTCTCAGAGAAGATTCTGTCTGAGTACTTAGTTAGGCTCTTTATATTACTGGACTATTTGTAAGTGGATTGTGACATTCTAAAATTTCAAATTATGCATTATTACTTGTAAATGTTGCTGTGCAGTGTTTCCTCATTGCAAATAGCTCATAACTAGGCTGCTGTGAATATCCCACCTGCACATTCCCCCACAGTGGGCTGCTTGCAGGACTCAGGTGATGTGAATACCCTACACTCACTGGTGGCTGAACAGCACATTCCAAGTATGTTACAAACAACTGCTCATTCAGCGTGTGCTTTCTGCAAATATTCAGATATTAAATTCTCCCTCTGCAGGTACAGTGCTACATAACTGGAACATTCACTGGCCTACAGAGTATCCTGCTATGATTAAGTCCATAACTCTTCCAAAATTCGAGGATATGCTCATAGAAATATTACTCAACACTTGGCTGCAATAAGTACAGGAGTGGGGTTCTCTGCTAGAGTGGTGGTCAGACTATTGTTGGGACATAATGGGAGTAATAGGTGGGAAATAGTTCTTTGCTACCTGGGTCCTTGGGAAGGGGAGAAGGGAAGTGTGAAGAGGGACCACACTGCCAGTGGAAGGGTGAATGAGTCACTTGGTGATGTTGTCTCAACAAGTCCAGTCTGCACTGGGCAAGGACCCACATACCTTTGACACCTTTCCTGCACGGAGTCCTGAAGCCAGAATTGGCCCCACTGGCCTTGATGCAATTCTGTGTCAATTTACACCAGACTTTCTTCTGTATCTCTTTCCCTAGGATGCTCCAGGCAGTCACTCTTACCAGTCACTGGCTCTAAGCAAACACATTCTTTTAACGTGCTCTTTCCCACACTTTTCTTTGGAAGCCCATTGTTTTCCCCCCTTCAAAATGCAATGTTTCCTACCAATTCCTCTTCTCCATTCCCTTAATTTCAAGCAAACAAAGCAGATTATGTCCCACATAGTAAGACAACATCATCTCCAGGGAAGAATTTGGCTCTTGTGTTCCTCTTCTACTTCTTTAATTCTACTATTTATAGCTTTTCCCTATGCCAAATTCTCATCTGTTACTCCTTTGCTTCCATTCACTTCTTATTCCCTTCATGGCCCAGAATCTTTCCTATATCTGCTGCAGACTTCTTAAGGCGTCCGTGTACGGTTAAAGGGTCCTATTAACAACAGAGATTGTTTGTATGACCTAATTAGATTTCCACAGAGACAGCCTTAATAGGCCCTTTTGGTTTTTTGGATTGTCTGCAAAGTAATAGTGCAATGGCAGTGTTCATTTTGCTTGGCTGTATCAGGCCATATATCACATCCTTTTCCTTCCAGTCCTTCAAATAAGCTTGTCTCATTCTTATTTTGGTTTCAAATTATAGATTATAAATTTCACTTCTCTCCACTTTCCCCTATAATTTGACCCCCAGCTGTTGAAACTGCTCTGAGTGATTCCCCCTGCCCACCATCCACCCCACGGTTTCATATGAAAGACAGCCCAGCTTTAGGAACAAATGACGTCCCTCAGACCAGCTGTGTCTAATAAAAACCCAACCTCCAACTCTCACTTCCCTTCCTCAAAAGGATAAAATTGATTTGAAAGTGCTGATGATAAGATACATGGGAATACAAAATCTCCTTCAGTCAACAGACCAAAGCTGTGCTCTGTGACATCACTGTATCCAAAAGGAACCATGCTGTCAGTTCCTCCACTGCCCTATAACTAGAAGTTATTACACTTGTCCTGTAGAAGGGATATTTGTTCATTTAATTTAGCCTTGTTTAGTCTGGCAAGAGCCATTTTCATTCCTGAAGTGCCACAGAACACTAGAAAATACCAGTTCCCCTCCAGGGTCCACTAGAACCAATCCATGTTGTGAAAAACACTCGTATTGGATGGTCACTTGAAACAGTTTTCCAGTAATGCTGCAGGATGCCTAAGCCAGGGAAACAAGGTGGCTTTCTGCTGGAAAGGAGCCTGCAGCACCCTCTGACAGGGCTGGGAGGTGGCAGGAGCCCACAACACTCACCCTTACCTGCTGCATGGCCTGGCAGGTACACCAAAGAGCACATTTCAAACCACTCCATTGCCTGGGCAACCTACAAAGAGAACAGACATGATCCTTATGACTGAATGTCCAAAAAAAATCTTCTGTTTCCCTGACTTTTCCTCTCATCAGCCAGAGCTGATGGGTATTTCTATATTAGTGTTACAGGCAAAACCAGTGACTTGATATTTTTCCCCCCTATTTCCCACTGGAGTTTTATTCTGTTCAGCATCTCCAAACTTCTTAAAAAATACACATCACTCCTTCTCTTCACCCCTTTCTGTGCTCTGCCTTGATAGTTTGGGATATTTCTGTAGACCTGTTTGACTGAGAACATTTAACAGAACTCTCATGCATAACATTATTTTAATGAGATATCTGTTGTATCTGGGTCTCAGTCACATTAGAGATGGCACTCTGGTTTTCAGTTCCATTTCATCCTTTGGTTCCCAAATAAAACCAGCAGATATAGGACAGCTGCAAATTATCTGAGAAAAATAGTCTGAAATCTTTTTTAATGTTCAGAAGAGGTTTTGTGTTTTAGCTATGGAATGAGAAGATTTAAATGCAAATTTAAGTCCTTTGTTACTACCATAGAGTGTGAAAATTCTGATGACTGATAGAAAGAAGCATATCAATGGTGTATTCAAATATTGAATGAAGGCTGCTCTTTCCCACTCCCACATTTCATTAGGGGCCTCATTCTGCAGGTGTAACTCTTCTCCATCACTAAAAACAAATTAATTCAGTGGGAGTCAAGGTTACTTATCACCTTCCAGAAAGTTCTGACAATCTTATAGAAGTGAACTCTTAATTATATACAAGTGTGAGCAGTCTAGGCTGCGTAAGGTAAGCCCTATTATTTGTAGTCAGCATTGAAAATTGCCAAAATTTCTCACTTCTGTAGTTATCTGGGCAACTGCAAAAATAGATACACTGACAAAACAATTTGCTACCTTCAGTTCTACCTTCAGAAAGCCCCTCTCCTTTTTATTGCATCATAGGTGAAATCAACCTCCTGGTTCTGTCTGAGAATTCCCTCCATCCCACAGAGGGAACTCACAGCAGAAGAGGTTTCAGCCTCTCTGCTTTGTGGTAACACACTACAGATTTGGTTTAGCAAAGTGCAATGATTTTATCTTATGATGCAGAAAATGGATGTGAGACCTTGTTCTTTGCAACAGGTGCTTCCACAGGTGGAGTCCTGGGGTTAATCATATGTAATTAACACAGCAAAATAATCCCATTCCAGCTGATTCTGCTGCTGCTGCAGAGAGGCTGCTTTTTGAGCCCTTATAAGGATTTTTAATGAAGTTGAGCTCAGTTCATATAAAATTGGCTTATTTCCAAAATATTTGCAAGTACTGATACCTGAAACAGGACAGTAGAAAGAAGTGCAAATAAGGTCCTTCTGGATTTCAAAAATTAGGTATCTCAGCTGTTTCCAAAGGTAGCTACTTTGCATTCCTGTCTCCCTTGAAAACTTCCCACAGAAGTCTCTTTTTAATCATCCTCTCTTTCTATACTAGTTCATCCAGATCAGAGGTTGGGACACTAAACTTGCTTTCAATCAGTTTATCAAACCACAAAGGAATTTCATGTTTCAAACATCAGACAAACAAAAATGTTCTGCCCCAAAATACCCTAAATAAAGCCCTTTGTTCAGGCACTGCACAGCACCTTTATCTCCTCCCAGGAGTGGTACCAGTGATGTGCCAGCCATTAGCTCATTATAGAATAACAATATATCATTTTTGGAATTTTTCTAGGGAGAATCTCCAGACTAGAATAGCAACATATTAATTTTGGAATTTTTCTAGGGAGAATCTCCAAACCTCCTGATGACCACACACTGCAACACCCAGTAGTGCAGTATCACTGATCAGTGGCAATAAATTGATTAAATACCGAGTCTAGAGCGAGACACAGAATAATTGTCAGAAGAGTGAGGACTGGGAGAATTTTTTAAAATTTTCAGTAAACACTGATTTTCGTCCTAAGAAACTATTTTCTGAGGAATCCTCTATGGCCCTCAGTTTTAGTCTTAATTATGTGAGTGCTCAAGCTTTGTTCTTGCCAGGAGAAGGGTCAGGAGGAGGGTCCTCAAGCCCCCACAGTGGGAAGCGGCCATTTTGTGTCTCCCTCATGGTGGCAAATTCATTCTGTTGGTCAAATCTATTTTATTTGGGTCAAAAAGTTTAACAGAATGCCATGCTGGGTTTGGGAAACGATTGTGACCCTCATGTCCTGCCTGAGGATGATGCCACATTCTCCTTTTACAGAGGAGAAATTAAATCAGTCAGCAAAAACCCAGTGGGATTTTCCTTGTGTTCCCCCAGTCCCCTCATAACCCCCTGAGTCCCCCTCATGTCCCCCTCGACTGTGAGAGGAAGACACAAACCTGCAGCTTGTCTTAAATAAGTCTTCCAGCGTGGAAACTGAGATGCACAGCTGGCTCAGGACAGGTACTGCAAAACACCGGGGTAAGCAATGAGTCTTTTGATATTAATCGAATTATTTGGGGAGTCGTCTTAGACTTTCAGGGCAGGGTCCGCAACACCCACAATTATCGCGGCGCGGTGGGAGGGGGCACGGAACGAGCTGGTCCCCAGGGCCGCTTCCTAACCCGCACCATTCCCTGGTTCTCTATGACGCCAGGGGGATGGAATCCCCTCCTCATCCCTGCCAGCGGTATCCCTGGCTCTGGAATGCGCTTCGGGGGTGAGGATTTACCTGCGGAGGGTGAGGGAGCTCCGCAGCATCCCTGGGCGCTCGGGTCGGGAGGCACCGCTGCGGCTCGTCCCGAAAGGGTACCCCGGGCAAGGGGGCACAGGGACGGCCCCAGGAGGGTTTGGGGTGGATCTAGGTGGGTGTGGGGTGGCTCCAGGCGGGTTCGGGACGAGCCCAGGAGGGTTTGGGGTGGATCTAGGTGGGTTTGGGGTGGCTCTAGGAGGGTTTGGGGTCGCTTCAGGCGGGTTTGGGGTGGCTCTAGGAGGGTTTGGGATGGCTCCAGGCGGGTTTGGGGTGGCTCTAGGAGGGTTTAGGGTGGCTCCAGGCGGGTTTGGGGTGGCTCTAGGTGGGTTTGGGATGGTTCTGTGCCCACCCCGCACAGCCTGTCCCAGGCTCCGGCACCCGCCGCGGGAAGGGGCTCTCCATCCTGCTGGGGTGGAGCTGCTGGAGTTTGGGGTTGTGGCCTCTCCCGTGAGGGGGCTGTTGGAGAGGGGTGTTACAAATGTTTGTAACCTCACAAAAGCTTTCAAAAGTCATTTCGAAGCCGCATGGCTTCAAAAGTCCTTCGTGTTACAAATTACTTCGGGGCTCTTGGTTGTGCCGTTTCAGAATCCGAAAGCAGTTTCCATGAAAAGCCTGGAGATCGGCTGTGGCCCGAAGCCTGCATTTCCAATATCAGGTTTGTTTTTGGTTATAAAGGCAGACAGCATTCGTCAAAATGCTCTTTTTCCTGTTCAGCACATCCACACCCTTCAGCTCACACATTTTCCTCCCTGATTCCCACTGTGTCTGCTGTATCCTGGGATAAAATTACTCCAGAGCCTTCATGGCCCACCTGGGCTTCACTCCGTGAGGGGACCAGCTCCTCCAGGAAGGCTGTGAATATGCACAGTCATAAAAATGTGCTTAGTACAGTGGTTTAGTAATTATTGTTGTTTAGTAATAACCCTGTCAGGGTTGTGCAGTGACAGAACAAAGCCCCAAAGGGCTCAGTGTCTGTGGGACCTGGCCTAAAAATGAATATTTCACATGATGAAACATTAAGCAGGGGAAGAGCAGAGTGGTGATGAGAAGCTGGAGGGGTTGGGCAAGCCAGGTGTGATGGAACAAATTGGTTTATAGGAGAAACCTGGCACTCGTTTCACATAACCATTTTGAATCTTACCTGAAGTAACATCATCCTTTATATCTGAATTACCTATCACTACCACTGTAAATGAAGTTTTGGTGGCTGTTTATGCATTAACTACAAAGGTTTTGTTTCTGTAAATACCTTGATAGAAGATTGTCACAATTCTAAGTGGAGCCACAGCTTAACAGAACCATTTGTCAGCATAGTTTCTGAGGATCTCCTCATCCCTGAGGTAAACTGGAAGTAAATTGACTGTTTTGGGGTTTTTTTTCCTCATTTTTAATGTGTCCATGTTAGGGTTACAGGGATTACTGTCTCTACACCTGGTCAACACCAATGTTCTCAGGCAATTTTTAAGTATAAGCAAGGTCCTAATTTTCTATCCTAAATTTTCACTGTGTACCTGTGCTGGCTATGAAACTAGTCAAAACATGTTCTGGGAAGCTGAATGGGCACTTAAATTTTATGGAAATGGGAATTTTGGAGTGATATGTTTGACAATGCAATTTCTAATCACTAAGTGTAATGTGAAATTTGAAGAAAATGAGGAAAACAGTCAAAGCAGAAAACCCAGTGTTCCTTGTGGTTTCCCAAACAATTGTGGCTTTTTTTATCAGCTGTTTGTTAGTTAAGAAAGTTGTTAAAAAGAAAACAAAACTTGTACATGGGAATTGTTGCTGTTCTCTCTTTTACTTAAACACTGGGAAAATATTTCTCCAAACTGTTTGAATTTGGAGGCTCCAGATGCATCAACTGAAATACATTCTTAAATTCTGATTCAGATGTTCCTTTAAAAAGATAGTGTAATTGGGCCCAAATGTTTGCTATTCTATAACTAATATTCCTATTCATTCTTAAGGTGAGAAAATCAGGTAAATAAGTACTTTAGTAATGCACATGCTGTGAACAGGGGCTGCTCCCACTGGGAATCATTCCCAACAAAATGGTAGCACAAATCAAGGCTTGGATGGCATCTGTGAACTAAAAGGACCCCGTGTGTCAATGGGGAAGTGCCTGGTGGTTTTAGCTTAGTCTGTACATTTAGACTTAGCCTAGAGCTGAGCATGATGATTTCATTCTGGTGGTCTCTGCTGGAAGGGCTTGATGCTGATGTGGGCTGGTGCCACAGGGTCCCTGTGGCTGGCAGCTCCTTCAGAGGCAGAGCTTTATCCTAGCCCTATTCCATCTCCTGCTTCAGAGGCAGAGCTTTATCCCAGCCCTATTTCATCTCCTGCTTCAGAGGCAGAGCTTTATCCTAGCCCTATTCCATCTCCTGCTCCTTCAGAGGCAGAGCTTTATCCCAGCCCTATTCCCTGCTCCTTCAGAGGCAGAGCTTTATCCCAGCCCTATTCCATTCCCTGCTCCTTCAGAGGCAGAGCTTTATCCCAGCCCTATTCCATCTCCTGCTTCAGAGGCAGAGCTTTATCCCAGCCTTGCTCCATCTCCTGCTCCTTCAGAGGCAGAGCTTTATCCCAGCCTTGCT
>JAWWTY010000035.1:4942851-4973541 GCA_035222235.1 Margarornis squamiger | reverse complement strand
ACAGGGAAGGGCAGTGTCTCCCTGCTGGAGGAGGGGTGTGGATGCAGAGTCAGCAGGAGCCAAGCCTGACCCAAAGGCTGGGATATTGTGGGTCCTGTGCCATGTCCGTGTTCCTCCCACTGGCTCCAGCTCCAGGAGCTCAGCAATCCCTGGAGAGATCACCTGGGGCTCTCGGAACAGGCAGCCTGTGGTTGGCAGGGTCTGAGCTCTGGGGGTGAAGGAAGGCATTATTGCAAGGCTCCGTGTCCCAGCTGGGCACTGGTTCTGTCCCCTCTCGTGTTTCCTCAGGGTAGGTCACACAAGCAGAATGCCTCAAATTGGACCCTTGGAGTAAAAATCAGCTTCCAGTGCTTTCGGTTCCATGTAGCTCCTGCTGAACCACATGGTTCCTCCCTCCCTGCATCTGGAAACCCACCCTTTCTTTGCTAAAGGCTGAGCAGAGCTGCCTTTTCAAAGCACCCAGGTTGGTCTTCCCACCCTCCATACTGTTCCCAGGAGTGACACAGATGCTTGGGAGTTGGAGTCTCCTTAAAAATCAGCAGATGGAAGCCCAGCTTTTTGTGTATAACCAGGTACCTACCTCTTAGTGATTTCAGTAGAGATGGATTTACAAATATGTTTAATATATTGGACTGTGGCGTGTCTGAATTAATAGAGGGGCTTTGCCATCCCTTCAGCCCCAGTTTTCCTTGCCTTGTGCACTCTGTGCCCCACAGCTTGGCCACCAGCTCTTCTCTTACAAAGCCCTAAAAGCATTGTGGAACTTGTGCTTACAGGGCACAGTACACATTTTCCTGGGAAAGCATTGACCTTGGGATTGTCCCACTCCTCTTTATTCTTACCCTGTGAGACATACTTGTTCTCTATCCTCTCTCAACTCCTTGGAAGCAGAAAACTTGGGAGATGTGTGGGGAGAGGTGCGTTGTTTGCAAACCTATATCTAAAAACTTCATTTAGGTAAGAATGAGCAATAATGTGAGTAACTGTAGGGAAGAGATAGGAAAGAAGTGACTTGTGTGGTGTGGGTTGACAAATTCAGAAGGAATTTGTCTTTTAACTACTTTGCTACTTTTGGAAATATATGCATAAGTCTTTCCTTCAGACAAAAGGAACTTAATCTTCCAGCCAAGGATGTTTCTGACTGACTGGACATGTTATGACACCACCTGGTTGCAAATTCTGCTGCTGGATCAACTTCCTTCAATGGTCCTGTGAGGAAACCTTGGCCAAAAATTGTATTTGGGGCTGGCTGAACGTGGTGGTAAATGAACTCTTTCATCTGCTTTCTTCCAGTAACAAGTGCTAGCTTAAAAGGAAGGTGCTGAAAAGGGCAAAATAAATGTTAAGTCAGTACACTTCTTTTTAATGGCGTTACTGGTAGTGGCTGGCACTACAATATGCTGAAATACTTTGTGCTGTTTGGTCCAGAAAACCAGTATTCATGTCTGCATAATTTGTGGCAGCACCTGATATTCTGAATAACAGGGCTGTTGGCAGCCTCCAGGTCTCCATCCCTACCTCTGTGCAAAAAAACCCCAAACAAACAGTGCTGTTGATTTGACAGGTAAACACACTGATGACCGGCAATTGCTGTCATTAAAAGAAGACCTCAAACAGTGGCCACTTCCTTGGGGGTCATTAAAAATCCATTGGCAACTGCACACAGCTTAAATTTACAGCTTGAGCTCCTGCTCTTGCATTCTGCCTCCTTTTTGCCCTTGCAATTTCCACTGCAGAGTTACTCACTGTCTTATCTAAGCTGTTTAATTCCCCCGTGGGGTGGAGGACAGGCAACAGCTCCTGGTGGAAACAGTGGTACAGTAATATCATCCACCTTGATGCATTTATTTCCAGCTCCCCCAGAGCACTGTTGTGCTCTGTCTTGTTTTCCTGCTAGCAGCTGAAGTGAGAAGACAAAGTTAGGTTACAAGATTGCAGCTGAAGCCCCAAGCTCAGATCTCGGTGTAACTTTCATGTAACTTCAGTCGAGAATCTGTCTCGTGTATGGGTTTCATGCAGTGTTCAGTCTGCAAAATGAATGATTTACTTGCCCTGCAGGGCATGCAGACCAAATAAAATTAAGTCCACGTGAGCTACTGTCATCTCTTTTGGCTTGACAAGAAAAGGTGATGTTAGTTTTGCACCTGCCTTGGTGTTATTAAATCTTTCAGTACTTTGGGTGTGTCACATTCTGGAATTTCATTAAAACCTTATTGTTAAGTAAAGGGTCAGATTGCTGGTCTTGATCATCGTAGAGAACAGCCTGAAAGTGTGTTCCCAAAGTATGGAAATGGCTGAGGAAAGGGAAGGCAAAGGAGAACAGTCCCCACTTTGTTCTTTTGGAATCTTAAGGTACTGGTTGCTTTTCGTTTGTCTCTTTAAGATCCCATGACTGACTGTCCTGGAATTGTGAACTTACAGATTGGCTTTGCCAATATGGGAAGGGGCAGTTCTTAATTCTCTGGATGCTTAAACTGGAGCAGAGTCGTGCTAGGGGGCTGCTGGAAGTCAGTGATGGGCTGTGCCACCCTGGCCCTCAAAGGCTCAGTCTGGGAGGGGATTTGTGCTCTGGAGAGTGTAGATATTCCCTGGCATTCGAGGCACTGTGCAAACCAGGATGCTGGAGTGGGAAAGCCCTGTCTGGTAGGATTGCATGGGTACAGGTATTCCCTTTCTGATGGGCATTGCTGGGAATGCCTGGGTTTGGTAGTCCATGGAGTTCTTGCTCTCCACGTCGTGCAGTTTGCAAGTGAACCCTTGTGCAATGAACCTTTTCTGCTGTTGAACAAACACCCCATGGCCTTTGCTGCCTCCCTTCCCATGGAGCATCCCAGGCCATGCTGCTCCAGCACAGCCTGCCTGGGCCTTTTGTTCCAGCAACATGCACACCTGCCAAAACCAACAGAGCTTTACCAGCCAGGGTTCCTTCAAACAGTGCTCCTGCCTCCCACAGCCCAGCCAGAGGATGCTCCTGTGCTGCTGCCTCTTCCTGCCAAGGGGGACCAGCACTGGGGGATGCAGGAACTGCCACCAAGTTCCCAGAAGGACAAGGCTTGATGGATTTTGGCCAAGGAGAAACCCATGATCTTTAAGGAACAAAGATTGCATTTTCATGGAAATCAGTTTGATGGGAAGGGGGTGGCAGGGAGATGGAATTCATATTCAGTGGGATGTATCTAAAGGAAGCCAGAACAGTTTCTTAGCAGCAGGCAGGTCTGTGATCTTAGTCCCTTTGGATAGGTGTGGAATGTTGCCCATTGCTGAAGTGGATTGTTGTGAGATGGACATCAGAATCTGCACACAGGAGCAGCTCATCCTACTTGATCCACTGGTAGCTGAGGTTACTGTGTACATCTAGATTTTGAGATTAGATATTTCCAAGCACAGTGTCTTTTCCAAATTCTCCTTTTTTTGAAGGCAATCAGCATCTCCTCTAAGGTTATTTAATGACTCTTCAACTGGGAACAGTCCATTGGCAAGGTAGAAATGATAGATCCATTGAAGAGTGTAAAAAATCTTCTTGTGCTGTACCTTGGAAGTTCTTTGCTGCTCAAGAGTCTCTGAGTAAAAATAACATACAATATAATTGCTACTTTCTCTTTGATCCCTCAAAGTACAGCTTGTGAAGGGTCTTTTTTCCCTCTTGCAGAATATTCTGTTATAGCTTTTATACTCTGTAAATGAACATAAGGAGGACATCCAGGATTTAAAACACTTAGTGAGGGAATGACAACTATGTGGTTTTTTTATTGTGTCTTCCTCATTTTTCAAGCTACTCCATAATCCTTGGTGGAAACCCGGCATGAATTTGTTTGATTAATTAATGGGTCGGCTTCTTAGCAGGTATGATTTTTTAATGGAGCTGTAATAAGGCTGTGTTGATTTGTGCCACAGGTCCAACTCTTTGAAGGAAAGACCTATAAAGTATTGTCTGTGGGTGTGCAGAGCTGAATACTGTCCATGAGGGGGGTGTGTATACATAAGTTAGGATTTATTTTTTGGGCCTTCACCTTCTTTGTGGTGTGTTGTAAAGAGAAAGTCTGGGAAATTCCCTTCTTCCCTCACCTGCAAATGTTCAGCAGTTCTTTCTGTGCTTTATATTACATAGTGAGTATTTTACTGGGAACAAATCAACTAGATTTATGTCTTTTTTTCTTTTTTTTTTCCCCCCCTCCTAAATGGTTCAAAAATGTCACTTTAGGCTTTTCATTGCTAGGGTTTTATTTGAACCAACAGGGAGAACAGGCAAATTCAGCAACAAAGAAGTTCAAACCCCTTGGCTACAGTTTTTGGGCTTCAGACTAACTTAGAGCAGTCTAGATCTAAAGTCCTGGCCTGACTCAATCCCTGGCTGAAGGGAACCCTCCAGTACCTGTAGGCTTGGAATGAGCCAAGAACTAACACTGATGCTTTTGCTGGTTTTGATTTTAAGGCTGAAGAAAGACCCAGGATGTGAAACACTGTGAGAAACACAAGGATGAATCACTACAAGTGGGACCCCCATTTCTTCCCAAGAGGGTTTTAGGTCTCTTTGTTCCTGTATTCTCTGAGCAGACTGTTTCATTCCAAATCACCCCACCTCCCTGAGTCTTACCTATCACACCTGGTAGGGTGGAATTTGTCACCTGTTAAACAAACTGGCTGCAGTTAATACTCTGGTCCCCCCACTAAAAATAAACAAACAAGCCCTTCTCAACAGAACTATTAAAGCATGTATTCAAATTAAAAAAGATTCTTTGGAATTGAAGCTCAAATCTGGATTCCAGTTTTACAGGGAGAATGAAACCCTCAGGTGAAGAGGGTTTATAATCCAGTTTCACAGTTCAGAAGGCACCAGTCTGAGTAGCATCAGTTGTAATTAGGAGATTCAGTAGGTTTGAATTGTTCTGTGATTTTATTCTCTAGGAGGCTTTATAAACACACAGTGATGCAATGAAATATGAAATTATCCTAGCATTGAGATTACTGGAGACTTTCAACATTGAGGGGGTCCACCAATAGTGCATTTGAAGACTTAAATTCAAGGATCTGATGCAAAACAGGCAAGAAGCAGAGGGCATAGAATTCTGCTGCTTTATCCTTCACACCACAAGGGCCTTGGTTGAGCTCTGCATCCTGGATATTGCCTGATGGAAGGTGTGGAAAACTGAATGGCTGGAGTTCCTGGATGTTGGGTGAGAGGATCCTGTAGTAGTTTCCATCTACAGAGTTCATCTGACTTCTGCAAGAGTCCACAGCATGCTGAGCTGGGAGAGCTCCCAGACTCATGTAGTTCTTGAAAATGATTTTTGTAACCAAATTGAAAGTAACTTGAATTAGGCTTTGACAATTACTGGCTCCACTGTCCTCATGAAGGGGATAGGAAATGAAGTAGGTGCTCAGCTGTTTGTTCTCCTTAGAAAAGAGACTCTGGTGTTGGTATAATCAGTAGAACACTTGGCCTTCCCTTCCCCCTGCATCAGGACCACTTTTCCCTTGCAAAGCTTTTATATAGAGCACAAGGACCTATAAATAACAAGGGAGCTTATAAATAAATACAGCTGTGAGCCGACAAAGGCTTCTGACAAATGATGTTTATTGAATTTCTCACGTGTGGTCCAGTTTCAATCCAACCGTGGGGCTTGCTGAGGTTTTGAAAGTATATTTTGTGCCCAAGGCTGTGTTGGGCAGACTAGAGGGCTCTCTGGCTGGCTGAGGAAAGGACAGGAATGGGTGAAGAGAAGAGGGTTTTTTCAGTGAAATTTATGGTATTAACTTTAGTGAAATCAACCCAAGATCTGCTGCCTGTTGTTTCTGTGAGAGGGTTTATGAGAGAAAACAACCATATCACTGCAAAGTGCTGGCTCAAACACTACCCACACCTCTCAGTAATTAATGCTGGTGTCGTTGTCCTAGAAATGCAGTGATCCATGTCCAGATTTGGGTACATTTTATTGTGGCCTTCAAAACTTGTAGTCAGTGATGTAGGTAGGTATGGTCTGGTATGGGAGGTGGTGTCTGGACCAACACCGAAAGCCCTGGTCCCAAAGAGCTCAAGTTTTCCACTTGAGCAGGAGCTCCAGGTCTGCTGGGTGCATGGAGCTCGCTGGATCCCACCCATAGCCACCATGGGAGCTCTAGTCAGGTAAATTGACAAAGCATTAATTACTTCAAAGGAGAGCTAATGAGGCAATAAACCACAAGGGTGAAACTCAGATGGTTTATGGTACCATTAGTAGACTAAAATGGAATTATAATTAGAGCAGGGCAAACGATTCATAGTCCACAATTTATCCAATGGATTTAGTGCTTGTTTCTGTTCATGAATTATGCACAAGTAGACATATTTTAGGAATGTCTTCATTGTTTGCAATTGCTCAGCAGCCACTTTATATGGAGGTGTTTCTGCCAATATGAGTAGCCTTGTACAGTTTGCATCTGGTTTCTCTTTGCTTGGGGGCTTTGTGCCTGTATTTGTGCTCTGTAGTGGGTCACTGAAATGCTATGGTGTTTCTACTTCCTGGAATGTTATAGAAAAGCATGTTAATTGTTCTGGGATATGTAGCAGTTGCCTAAATTTGCTGGAAAAACCTTTCTTGATCTTCAGGGATGGTTTTTTTTGCTTGAGGAACAGTCCTTATGCAAATAGCTCAGCAGTAGAGAAGGAACCTCAGCAATACTTGCTCAAACATCCATCCCCCCAAACGGATAAAACTTGTGTGTCCAAAGAAAAGTGTGGTTCAGAAATGACGAAACAGGCTCAGGAGAGCTTTGTTCCACTGCTTAGATCTTGACTTAAGTGCAGAATAATTCAAACATTTGTTGAGTGACAGTCTTATCTCAAGCTTTGAGGTGGTGTGGGATTGAGCTCATACAATTCCTCTTGGAGCTCTTCCAGTTTGCACAAAGTACTTGGACAATATAAGGGATGATCCTCTGTTGTGGGCTATCTTTCCTGTCTCTGCTAGCATTAACTTGGAATTATTTATACAGGGGAGCAATGTTGCTGAGAGGGATCTAATGGTTGGAACTGGCTGTGTGCACTCATGGATGCTCCGTGTGCCCAGAGGATGTGTTTGTGCCCTCACCTTTACACACACACACACACACACATACGCTGGTGTGTAACAGGCTTTTTTGATGACATCCAGCTCCCTTTCAGGCCAGAAAACACAGGGATCCTTCACAGTGTGCAGTCCCTGAACTATCCATTAGGATGGTCTGGTGTGTCAGCCTCTCAGAAGAAATGTCTTGGGGCCACTCTGCTTTCCATTACAGCCCCGTTCTCTGCTGTGCAGACCTGCTCAGGAGAGACACAACCAAGCCACAAACCTTTATCTTCTTCTAAAGCTGCTGTATCCACCAGCCTGGTAATGAAGCCTTTACTTCTTCTCTCAGGTGATTGACAAGCTTAGTATCTTGGAGTGGAGGTGCTTTGTGCTGCCCGGTGGTCTCCTGGCTCCGTGTTTGTCCTCCTGAATAAATCATGAATTCTCCTTTTTGTATGACATGTTAAGTCCATGATTTAAGAGCTTCAACATACAGCTCTTGTTTGTTCTTGCTTTTGTTAATAACCAATCATGAATTATCCATGAATGGGCTAATTAAGGCATTAACTATATATTATATACCAACCAAAGAATCAGATCTTTGACAGACATCTGTGTAGGTAGGAACTTCTTGGAATATCCCTGGGCTAGGAATGTCTGCATGTATTAGGGAAGATCTTCCCAATTCTGGCCTGCAGCGTAGTCACAGCAAAGCTCAAAAATCAAAACAAGTCATACACGGAACAAATGCCTTGTAGGGAAAAAGGTCAAGATCCCAAAAGCTGCAAATGGTGAAATATGGATCAGGAAATTCGTAACGTCCTTTCAGAGAGGACAATATTATTGGAACTGCTTTTTGGGTTTTTCATGTAAAACTTTGAATGAAGCTCAGGTAAAATGAAATGGAAATGGAAAGACTCCCCATGTGCTGGGAGATGGTTTTGTGGATTCTAATACTGTGACTTTATTAGAAGAGAGACAGAGAGAGACTTCCTAACAGTTTGTGTTGTTTGTGCTCTGGGTACCTGTTGACACTGTCCTTGGTAGGTCAAGATTTCTGTTTGCAGTGCAGTGGGGATGAAAATCATTAGTGTAGAGGAGAAATGAAGAGAAACTCAAGGACAGAGCCCTGGAGGTGGCCAAACACAGAGGCTGAGGCACATGGCCATGTTGCAAATATCACAGAACCAGGATGGCCATGCCAGAAATGCTGTCAGTCACATCAGCAGTGATTCTCCAGTGCTCTGAAACAAACTGGCCAGACTGATTCTGGCTCTGTCACCACAGTGAGCCTGTGGCTGCCTCCTCTTGTCTCTCTCCACGAGTCTGAGCACCCTTTCAGCCTGCCCCCATCCCCAAGTGCTTTCTCAGGTAGCTGATGGCTGCAGGACCTCAGAGTGGCATGACAAACTGCAGTCTCCAGGCCCAGCAGTGCTTCTGAGGCTCACAGGTTTCTGCTGCCCAGCTCCCCACCCAGCAGCATTGCACTGCCTGGCCCCACTTCCAACTTTGTGTGCCTTAGTTTGTCCATGACCCAGCAAAACTCAGCTCCTGAGTCAGTGCGCAGTAAAATAACAAAGTTGTCATTTCGATGTTTCAATTAAAAAGATTGTGGAGCCTGTTTCTACCAAATGACTTTGCCATCAAATATTAATAAGCCTGGCTGGTTGGGGTTTTTTTCAGAAGAAAAATCCAAGAGACATAAATCTATATTAAAGACTAAGTGCCTACCAAATGGAACTTTATGCACATTTGCTGTGGTTTCTCGCTTTCTTTTTACTCAAGTGTTACAGAGGAAAGCCAGCAAAACCCACAAAATTGTTATTTTCTCTCTTCCATCTTTTAGCCCCTAAATTGTAGTTTGAATGCTGCTGTTTTCCCTAGCATGGATTTCTGAGTGCCTGCCTAAAGCACGGATGACATGATACATGATGAAAGCCAAAGGGTTAATCTTCTAGGGACTCAAGACTAATGGCCCAGTAATGCTCACCCAAGAGGGAATTGTTGTGGCTGTTTTAGATCTCAGTCCTAGTCACTTTATAATAATTTGGAGATTTCCACTAGAATTCAGGTGGCAGAAGGAGCAGCTTTTAATACGAGACAGCAGTGCTGAATGCTGATGTCTTGGATCTTGGACAGGACCCTGCTCCTACCTCCTCTTTATCTGCGCCTGAAACCTCCTGTTGCAGGTCTGTGTGTGACAGAAATTCAGAAGAGTCTTTTGTCCCTTTCAGTGTGACCCTAAATTTTCATTGAAGCTGCTCTTTGCAGCTCCCCCTTCTCTGTCCTGATTATTCTATATGCGAGAGAGTGCAGGTTACTTTTGGGAGCATATGTAGTACCCAAGTGTTTCTGTGTGCATGTATATTTACAGAGATGTATGCTTATATAGATGCAAATCCATATTTATATGCATTCAGACAAGTCAGGGGGAGTATAAATGCCCATGATTTGTGAACAGCACAAGGGTGTGGGCAAGGGGGACCCTGAGCAGGTATCATGTGTCCTGTAGGTAAACAGGGCCAGGTATTGGACTCCTTGCTGTGATTTTTGTTGCTGTGAGAATTCTGACTTGCATCAGACCCTCTTGTGCAAATGGTTTGGATTTGGGGGCTCCTCCCCTCTCTAATGTGCTCTACCCATCTCTCTCTCATTCAATGGAAGAAGAAGAAAGATGGAAGGCAGGAGAGGGAGCGGTGTAAAGGTCAGGCAGCATTGCAGCCCGACGCCGAGATTTATAGCCCTCCAAATTCTCCCTCTCTCTGGCAGCATGTCTTTACAGACTCACATTATCTCTATTAATACCAGCCACAAGGTCATTACTCAGGCACTGAGCCTTCCTCCAGCATAAATATTTATACAAGGCTGACCTGCGGCTGCTGCGTTTGCCTTTTATTTGATTTCTGCCGCCTTTTGTGTCTGTCAGCTAATGTCTTTAGCTGCTCTGTCTGGGACAGGCGAGCTGGGAGAGGAGCCGGGGAGGGGCTCAGAAGGGAGAGGGCTGGAGAGGAGCCTGACATTTCATCTGATCCCCATTGATGGGTGCATAATAAACCCTTTAATTCACACCAGTGAAAATTTCTACCAAGTGTGTATTTTGCAATGGGATTGTGAAACTTGTGAAAATGTCCTTTTATCTGCTCCAGAAGATAGAAGTGCAAGAGTCTTTTATGTATCGAGTGTTGCTTTTGCTGGAGATGAATGATATTTTAGAAGGCCATTCCAGAGAATAAGCTTGGGACAGTTTGCATGTAGGCTTGTATGAGGGAATACATAAATATACCATCTTGCATGACTTCATGGGTGTGCATCTCTGCTCACCTTAACACACTAATACTGCTCTGGACCTCTTTTCTCAGCTTCTGGCAGGGTCAGGTGCACACACCTGGCGTGGCTGAAGGGGAGTGGAGGTTGCTGGGGCAAGCAGAACCTTGGTATCTGTGCCATGAACTGTGCTTGTCCTTTGACACAGCTTTATCTGCTGGTGGTCAGGGATGTCCGAGGAGTTTGGGGACAGGAAAGGAAGAGTGAGACAAATGTGGTGCATGCCAAAGGCTGGATGAAGTTTGATAAAGTGTGATAAAAACTGAAGCCGAAGGGAAGAATCCGGAGTTTAACCACGGGCTAAAATGTAAAATGGCACAATCTGTCTTCATCCCACTAGGACTGGCTGTTTAATGGCACCTCTAAGTGCTGGTATGTCCCTGTCCCTTGGGGGCTGAGGGCATCCAGTACAGTAGGTGTGGAGATCCCCATACTAAAACCACAGAGCTTTGCTGTAGGACTGGCTTAGCCCTGCCTCAGCATCTGCACTTTGGAATCACTTGAAGCCTGGTAATTTTGCTTAAGTTTGCATTTCTGCACCTCCCTGAGGTCTTGGGTACTGCTAAAGGTCACAAACTCCATTAGGTAGACTCCAGTTGGGAGCTGGAACAGCAAATGGGGCAGTCCAGTGTAATGGGTTTTTTGTTGTTGCTGCAGAAACACTGCTCAGTGTTTGCACAGGATCCCTCTGACACCCTTTCAAACATCAGCCAAAAAAAGGTAACATTAAGCTAACTTAAGTATGGCCTTCAGATGTATTTTATCTACTTTCTGAAAGAGTCCTTATTTTCCTTCTTTTCTCCTTTGGAGAGTGTGAGAAATTTAACTTTTGCCTGCCTTGAGGATGCAAATCCTGCTCATACCATGGTGTCAGTGCTGATGAGGGAGGCTCAGTGCAGAGTGAGGCTCTGTCCTTAAACTAACACGTTGTCTTTTGTCATTACTGTAAGCAAGGATTTTGGAGCTTGAATCCCAGACAAACATCCCCCTGTGTGGTCTTGCTCTTCCAGGCTGACTGAGTTGACTGAACTAATCACCTAGATGTATTTCTGAGAAACTCTTGGGGTTTATTGTGTGCAGCTGCCCACACCCCCTCCCCAAAAACAGAGGTCTTCAAGTTTTGAACTGTTTTGTCAGTGCTGTGGAAATTGCTTATTTCAAGAATCTCTTCCTTACCCCACCTGAGGATATTTTTCCTTCACACTTGTGGTTCTGTTATAGTGCATTTGCACAAGACCAAAGCTGCCTCTTTGGTCTGTGAGGAGATCACAATATTAAAATTAAAGTTCAAAAAGAAAGCAACAGAAAATACACCAAAAATGCCCCCAAATCTGGTTGCATTTTTGTAGCTTGTTTTCCCTACAGAAAAAGAGGTTCATGATCAGCCACAGTTTTCAGGTGATCCCTCACAGACCAGAGTGCTTGGTTTGTTGGAAGCAGCCTGGATCCTCTCAGACGCTCACACAGAACCATTGGTCAGGTCAAACTGAGAGTGGCTGACTGCTTGAATCCTAAACCATGGAAAATATGGAATGGAGGAGTGTTTTTGCTTTTTCTCATGCACTGGGTAAGTGAGAACATAACTGAAGCTGTAGATGTGACCTCAGAGGCAACCACGTTATGAAAGAACAGCAGAAACCATTTGTGTTTCAAATAACAGTCTTTATGATGGGTGTATATATATTTACATAGTACATGCATGTACACTAAACACAACAGAAATAATCTAATTTGCACACTGTTACCTCCACACTTCTCAGCAGTTTCTGCAAATTGAATTCTCTTGTTGCCCCAGTGAAGGAGAGGAGTAGAAAACAACTGGTGCTGTTCTCACTGTTGGTGGGTACCTAGGTAGGGCTAGGTAGGTACCTAGGGTAGGCTGCCTGGAGTGCCAAAGGGAATGGCTAGGCAGGGTTTAGGATGGGTGTGAGTGGGACAGGCAGTTGGATTCTGCAGATGATGGAGGGAATAGGGGGGTCTCACCATGCTTGGGGTGGCTCTGGCTCACTGCTGTCACTGATGTTGAGTTTCTGAGAGTGGAGAAGGAAGGGGTGAGGGACTGTGCTGGCATCTCCCCCATGCCCTGCACTAGCACAAGTTGCAGGCAGTTGTGCTCTGTGATGCTTCATGTTCACATCTCTCCTTCCCCACCTGGCAGATGGAGCAGTGGGGAAGGGAATTCCTTGGGGGAATGGAAGATGGGCAGTTCTGTAGCAGTTCCACTGAAATGAGGGAATTTGAGAGGGGTGGGGAATGTATAATGTACACATCACAGCCTGTCCCCTCTTACTGACTGTGATATTGAATACTCTTAAGCTGTCCTCACACTTTCCTTTTTTGGTTGCTCCTGTCAAAACAAAAACCTACATCCTGAGTATGAAAACAGAAGTTCCTGTTGAGAAGCCTCAGCTGGAGCTGTGGGAATTCTGCAGCTGAGACAGTGTGTGTTGTGTGTCTGTCCATAGGCACACACACATCCCCAGGAGGTCTTTGAGCCTCCTGAGCCAGCAGAGCCATGGAAAGATCCCTCCCCTTCTCCTTCGTGAGGATCTGTATGCATTTAGAAGGAAGAATTGATACAGGCTCAAGCTAAGGCAAAGCAAGAGGAGGGTGGAGCCATTCCTTTTTGGAATTTGCATAGCATTTCCCTACCAGCCTGGGAAACAATAGTGGTCACTCCTGCTCTGGGACACAAATGTCAGCAAAGAATATTTGAGGGATGATCAGCAGCGAAGCAACTCAAATAGCTGGCATTTAAATTGTCCTTTTGGGGCTCCAGGATTAAAAACAATAGAGGTGAGTGGGGCTGGCTGCTCCCTGTCAGAAGCACTGCACAAGTTGAGATTTCAAAGAGATGATTGCATGCAGTGTTCAAAATGTGAGCCTGTAATTAGGGTCACAGACCTGTGAAAGGAAGGGGCTGTGCTGACCTCAGATACATAACAGGGAATCCATCCTGTTCTGTGAGCACCTAGGCAAGCCTCCCACCCCCTGGCAACTTCACAGGGAGCCCATAGGGCTCTCATTTTGACACTGTGTCTTAGAGAAGATGGAAAACTCCAATTTCCTGACCATTCCTGATCTTAGAACTTGATAAAGCAAAGCCATGAGGGTGATTACAATTTTTTCAATGTACCAATATTTGTTGAAGAATTGCAGATCTTCTGGATGAAGGGGAGAAATTTAAAAATTGTTAAAACTTGATCTTTGCCCATGATCTTTTACTTGCTTCAGCTGATCAGCAAAACCAGGTTTTGGTGCTTCCTTTACAATATTTTCAGGACTTCAAGTTTTCATCTCTTTTTTTAAAGATGGGTGAAATAACCCCCTGTCAAATACTCCCAGTATGACAAACAGTTAAACAGTTTTCTGTCTTCTTTTTGGTTTGCCTCAGCATATCACATCCTCCCTTCCTTAGGTGTGTGTTCAGGTTCCTCCAGTCTGAAATGCTGTGTTTGTGCTCAGGTAACATGTCCCAGCACCACAGCAGAGAGGTGAAATGCTGGGTTGGGTTGGTGTACACTGATCTCTTTGCTTAGTAATGCCCAAGCACACACACACAGAGGACTTGACTCTGAGCCCACTCTCTCACCTGTGCCCAGCCACTACCTCTGCCCTTTGAATTTGGCATAGCAGTTCTTTAATTCTCTCTTTTCTTTTATGAATACTTTTTCCCATTTTATTTTTCAATTGACTGCCTTATCTCTAAAACCTGGATCTGCTTTTCCTAGGCCAGCCTGGGTTCTTATGAGGAATGGTAGTAAGTCATTCAGGAGCTCTTTGTTCTGGTTATCTTGTCTGCTTCTATTCCAGTGATTTAAGCAAGTTATGGAAATCCTTCCCTGTCTGATAGCATGTTAACAGACACTTTTGTTGGAATCAGAGAGCCCTTGTCCCTTGTAACAGTTGTAAGTGGGGAAAGCTTTGTGTTTCTTCTCCATATGCCATTTTTAAATTGCACTATAGATCTGGAACTCAGGGGGCCAGTGGGATTAGTGGAGGATTTAGAGAGCCTGGAAAAGTGGCTGCATCTTGAAAGATGAAGTTTGATTGACTGAAGAATGGGGGCTATTTACCATCAGTCCCAGTCGTGCCACTTTGCAGTGGCACAGTGTAAATGTGTGATTTGAGGACCTGTTTTCCAGAGCAACAGGTCTCATTTGAGAGGCAGCAAAGAACCTACCTGTAGGTGTCATTTCCCAGGACAGGTTGGCATGAAGTGAATGTGGAAGAGTCTTTAGGTGACTTCATTTCTGATTCACTCACAGTTCTCAGCCAGGGATTCAGGCTGCCAAGTGATTCCCACCATCTCTACCCCCTTAACTCTCTGTAAGAGTCACATTATGCTATCAACACACTGTACCTTGACTTGGAGAGCTCTGTGGAGCCTACAGGTAGCAAAAAGCTCCATCAACTGCATCTCTGGGAGGTTCTTGCTTGGCTGGGATTCCTGGGTTTCAGGTGGTGAGTTTCACTGTTACTTCTTTTTTCTTTTATTTTTAATATTGACAATATACAGCATCTAAGCCTGGCAGAACCACACAAATCTGCTGGTGACCTTTCTTACGATTCATAAAGCCCATCTGAAACTGGTCAGAGCAGAGTAAAGGTGGAGGCAAATATTTTAATTGCATTTGGGTAATTTTTATTACAAAGTGGTGCTCAGGACTTTCAGTGGTGGGCAGGCACTAAAAACTTACAGCCTTCAAAACAGCAGCGCCAGCCCCAAGTCTCTGTGCAATGGAGCAACTCCAGTGCCTGCATGATGAGAACTAATAGTGACTTGTGAGCCAGGAAACAGGAGCTCTTAACTTGCCTGTGGTCATAGAGCACATTGATTTCCCTTCTCAGTGTCTCAGTGCTTTCATATGGAATGTGGTGCTAAGGATGCTCACCTGGCCCTGAGAAGCCCTTTGTGCTCTGTGCATGTTGAGCAGTGTTTTGCCTGCACAGTGTGGTCTGCCCTTAACTGCTCTGTGTTATGACAGAGAACACACCAGAAAAGACAAGGAAAAGAGACATGAACACACTGAAAACGGTGACAGAAACTCCTGCTGTGTGGTGGTTCACTGATACGTGGACGTTTTGACACTTAATGGTTTAAACAAGAAAATGCAACTATTCTGTTTTTATTGCTTTGTTGTCTGCAAGTGTGATGATTGCAGTCCATTTCAGGTAAAATCTTAAAATAAATCCCTCAGAGGCACCAAATAAAGCAATTTTCTTGCTATAAGCTCCACTCTTGGCTCTCATATAATGTGAACCACATGCAGTTGCTGATGTGTGTGTGAGTGCACATTATGTGTTCCTGTATGAGTTTGGAGGTGGTGCGTTTTAAAATTACATATGAAGGATGCTGAGCTTGTGTGAACAGGACAGGCCCTTATGGCTTTGAACTCGAGTTCTGTGTCTGAGCAACATTCGACTTGCCCATTTGATGGGTGATAGACAGTGATCTCTTAAAAGAACAACTCCTTAAGTTGCAGGGAGATTCTAATGGAGAAGTGTTGAATTAAGACAAAACCATGAAACTAAATATAGACTCTGTAATTGATGTGGAATGTTTGCCCATTTGGTGAGAAATTCTGTTCTCTGCAAGCATTTTGAGTTGCTGCTTTAGCAACCCAAAGTGACAGCAGTTCTTGGTGAGCCTGATTGTGTGAGTGAGCAAAGGATATCACAAGAATGGTGCACAGGGCTTGGACATCAGGATGTCCTTGCTGTTTGTACCCCCTAGACAATTTAGAGTGCTGTGCCAAATGTTTCTGAGGATCAGAGTTCAAGCAGTGTTTTCCATGAGCTCCAGGGGGGTTTCATTGGGAAGTTCTCTCTAGAGTGCTGATGTGAACCAAGCTGACATCCTGGCATTTCTGCAGTTCATGGATCCTTGTCTGTGCTCTGGGATAGGTGTATTTGCAGGATTACAGGGGTGTTAAGGAGCTGAGAGACTGGAAGAGGAAAGAGCTGATAGGGGAGGTGCTGATACTGTAATAACTATTTTAATTAAATAATTGGGGAAAGGCCATGTGGGAGCGAGGGCTGAAGTGCACATGGCCTGCATGTCCCAGGGAAGGCGTGTAGGGAAGCTCCAGTGCCAGGTCTTGGAATGGGGTGCATGGATGTGGCACTCAGGGCCATGATCTAGCAATCACAGTGGTGCTGGATCAAGGGTTGGGCTTGATGATCTGAGAGGTCTCTTCCACCCCAGCTGATTCTGTGATTCTCTGGTTCTATGACACAGCTGCCTGCACCATTCCCTTCCCCTGCTTTGTTTCCACAGTCAAACCTTGGGTCTAAAACGGTGCAAGTACTTGGTGTCCCTTATGCCATGAAATACCATCGTTGCTCAATTACTGGAAAGTCACCCTCCCACAGGGAGGCACGGAGCCGTAATGGAGTTGAACACAAACATTTGTTGTGTTTAAAAACCCTGGTGTAACATTGCTGTGCAACTTCGGATATGTCAGTTCCTGTAAATGCTCCGAGCCCGAGCCCAACAGTGCAGAAAGCGCTGGAAGAACCCGTTGTGGAAGCGAGGTTTACCAACCTCTTCAATGTTTCATGCTGGCTTCAGTGATCTCCGTGGCTCCCTGATTCTGTGAGGGCTTCCAGCCTCCTGGTTGTGACATCTCTGCTGATGTGCTCAGACAGAGGGAATATGCAAAAGGACGGCTGCAGCTCCGTGCTCAGGAGATGTCATCTCCGATGGACGTCAGGCTGGGGAGCAGCAATTAAGGCTCCAGCAGAGTCTCTGCTCAAGCTCCAGGCACACTGGGGGAGGAGAGCAGAGAGGAGGAAGGTAGAAGGGGAAAGTAAGAGAATGCAAAGCAGGGGGGAGAGAAGGAGAGAGAGCAAAAGGTAGGGAGGGGGAAGAAAGGGAAAATACAACGTGGAAGAATGGGAAAGAAGAGCAGCATGGGGGGGAAAGTATGAGAATGTCTTAGAAAGGGGAGTGATGAAGAGAGGGGAAGCAGAAAGGAATTAAGGAGTGAACTTTGAGAGGTGAAAGAAAGAGGAGTGACAGAAAGGCAACCAAGGCAAGCAGGAAGGTGAAGGCAACTTGTGTGCTTTTAGCTGTTTGCTGCTGGCTGGTGGGAAGGGAAGCACATTGTCCTAACCCACCACCTGTGGTGCTGGAGAATCCCTTCATTCCTGGCTTCCAGTGAGCTACCAGTGTAAATCAGCTGCCGTTTCACACTCGTGTGTCAGTGGGCAAGAGCATCTTTACAGAAGGGACAGGGATGTGGGCAGGAGAGAAGGAGAACGACTGCATTGCTACCCATGAAATCCAGTGCTCTCCAGAGAAATCATCTCTGCAAGGCATAAATTCCCTCAGTGCCTTAAACCAAGCCCCATCCCAGTCAGGCCCAACAGTGTGCACAGAGGACATCGTGTGTAAGAGGTGGAGCAGAGGAAACATTTGGGTATTCAGCACAGAAGGTGCTCTTAAACAAGTGAAGGATTTGCAGATGGCAGTAACACACAGTACCTGTTACTCTCCTCTAGGGTCGAGGGGCAGCACAGTCACAGCATGCAGCAAATTTATCATATTGATTTCCCTCTTCTGAGAGAGGATGTTGCCTGTGCATTACCAAACTTCCCCCCTATAGCTGTGCAGAGCAGTGGCACTCAAGTATTTCGGATTTAAGCCCCAATTCAGAAGTGCTCGTGACACCAAATGCTAACATAACCTTTTGGATTTCTTTTGATTCCTCGATCCCAGTTTTGTCCCAATGCTGTCTTGTAATCTTTATTTAGTAACTTCTGATGTGGAGGTAAGAACCTGTGATGGTTATAGTGCAGGCACACAGGAAGAAAGAGGCTGTGGGGTTCTGTTCTGCCTTCTGTGTCTCACTTCCAGCCTGTCTTAAACAGCTACTATAAGGCTCCTTTATAATTAACAGGGAGAGCCACTGAATTACTTGCAAAAACAATTCATCAGATACGTCCAAGCCCCAAGTTTGACTGGCTAGCTCAGAATTAATGCTTAAAAGTAAAATTTGGAAGAGAAGGTTACTTGTATCTCACCTGCTGGGCCATGTTAAAAGTCTTGTTAAGTTCCTAGAGCAGATACTGTATGTGCTGGATCAGCCCACTGGGAAACTAAAGGACTGAAAGATTTTGAGATTACAGCTGAATTAGGAGTTGAATGTGCTTTAGGAACCCCAAATGTTTTTTTACTTAATAGCATTACTAGACCTTTTCTATCTTTCCAGTGTGGTTGCTTGAATACAAAGGGGTTTCCATCTCTTGCAGCTGATAGTTCTCTGTCTGCCTTACCTTGGGGTTCTCTTGCCCTTTCCCTGCTGCTTGGCATCATCCTGACTTTGTCTTTTATAGTAACTCTGGTAAATTGGGATCTTCTATTTTGTGACTCTTTGGAACTTCTGTGTGAAACTGAGGGTTGGATCCTCCATTCTTTGTCTTCACCCTTTTTTATATCCATTATTACTCCCTTGAGGAATCCAGTGTCTTTGTCCCATAATTCTGAATGGGTCATAGGTCATGACCATCATTTAGGTTGGAAAAGACCTTTCAGATCATCACCATCGGTGGCTCACTCTTCCTTTGCCCATTCTGAATTCCTGACTGGCTAAAACAAACCAGCTCAAAAGCTTTTTCCAGAATCTCTCCGTGCCCCAGCTATTAAACCTTGAATTACAATTTGGAACATAAACTATGATGGGATTATTAAATCTACAAGGTTTAGCTGCAGAGAGCGGGGCTGTTGCCAAAGCTTCATGCTTCAGCTTATTAATAGTTCCTAAATTGGGGTGAGAGCTGGCAGAGGGCAGGGGGAGAGCGAGATGGAGAGAAGCACAACCCTCCTGCCTTCAGGACCCTCGGGGGTGTTTTATTCCCCACGTGGCTTTCCCCGGGCGAGCGGTGCCAGACAGCTAACTGGGGCTCAGGAGTCAGCCCGCTGACGTTTGGCATCGCTGGCCTCTTTGTGCCAGTGCTTTAGTGCCAAGAGTAATTGTGATTTACACCCGCTGCCCCTTTGGTGGCAAAATGGTTTTGATTAAGTGCATACCACATTTATTAAGTCTTGCACAAGCGAGCGCGGGGTCTTGGCTGGGACGCCGTAAAAGGCACTGAGATTTACACATCTCGCTGCAGGATTCATTTAATCTCTTGGGGATTTACTGACCTTCAATTAGAACTGTTAAGTACTGTTTACTTGGTACCTAAATCATGTAAGGCCCAACTAGAGTTTCTTTTTTTTTGTTGTTGTTTTCATTAGTAATGTTGTGATTAAATGGGCGAAGAGAAGGGGAAAGACCCAAACATTATGGATGCAGTGAATACATGCACTGAGAAAAGCTTTGAAGGTTTTAAATCAAAATCCTGAACAGACCAAACTAACTCATTTTTCCTTAATGACCTCTGATATAAGGCCGTTGGTTCCACTGAAAGACAAAAAGGGACTTTATGGAGACATGGACATACTGAAGGACACCTTCTTCCCCTTCTTTGCATCCACCTCATCCAGTGTCTGTGGATCTAATGGGAGGGCAATTTTTAACTTCAGAGAACTTCCAAATAGGTGTGGAAAGAACTTCTTAGTTTGGCCATGGAACATTTCTCTGCCTTGCTGCCTAAAGTCAGTGGAGTTATCTCCAGTTAAGGAACTTCTCCCAGGTGACCCAAGTACAAGCAGCCGTATTGGGAAGTAGGATTGTTCCTAATTAATGCTCCTGGAATATCATCCCAACCACTTCAGAAAGTCTCCCGTGGTCCTAAGGAAAATATCTTGTCCTTTGTTGCCAAATATATAGAATTTTGAGATGGCACAGAGGATAAAAACTGCAAATTAAGTTTATCTGAGTCCATATTAAAGAGCAAAAATGTCACTATTTTAGGTCTAGGTTAGCACTGAGCGATGTGCTCTTCCAGCTGATTGTCTTTGCAGTCAGAAAGGGATGTTGTGTTTGTGAATGGAGCTCTGGTTAATGGTGAGATTTTTCTAAAAAAATGTCTCCTCTTTGTAAATAGCTCCTGGTCTTCCAGTCCTTGGTAGATTGTGAGCATCTGGGTGTGAATACTCAAAGTTCAGAAGTGAACTAATTTGGAGTAAGTTTTGTTGGTTATGTGGCAGCTTTTCTGTTTAGATGAACACATACAGCAGCACTGAGGACCTGTTTGCTAGGATGAAAGTGGAGTTTGACAATCTGAAAATCCCTTTTCCACAAGTACTCTCTAAATGTTTCTTTAGAACTTGGCTGCTTCTGGCATTTTTCCTGCCAGGAGACTGGTTGGCTGGACTGCTCATGGAAAGTGAACCCCAAAGGAGCATGAGCACAGGCAAAATGAGTTCATGGGTTGGAGAGCCCCAGAGAATGTGGAGCATTCAATCAGCTCTCATTAGCAGCTCGGGCTTCTTGCTTCCTCCTGACTGCTCAAATGAATACCCCTGCTCTCCAACCCTGTGCTTTCTCTGGCGTTGTGTCAAGAGCGAGGGAATGAGGTGTGCAGGGGGGCAAGGAAGCAGTGAAATGGCACATGCCCTCTTCACCCGAGGTGTGGAAAATTCACTTGAGACCCAAATCAGAAACTGAACTCACATCTGCCCCAACCAGAGCATCTGAGCTGGAGCACTTGAGGAGAATTCGCAGGTTTTGGTCACTGAGCTGAGTCAAATGAAAGTCCACTTGTTTTTAAGGTGCATCAGTTAAATTATGTGTGAATTTTGGATTCTGATTTTTACACGATTTCCTCTGGGTAATGACTGTTCAGGGACACGTGTGCACTCAGTGGTAAATAATTGGAGGAAAGGAAAAGGTTCTCTAAAGTGTTCTCCATATTGGTGGCATTAGGCAGCCCAGGGCCAGTGCATAATTAAAAGGCAAAGAAAGGAGGAATAGGAAGCTTCAAAATGACCATGTTTTTCACCTTACTCTCTAGTTAGATATAAAAAGTATGTATTTTCTATTCTTGCAACAGCATCACCTCCTCATGTTCTGGTAACTTTCTTTGGTTGGGTAAACATGGAATTAGTCCTCTTGGAGCTCTGGTTTTACTGAGCTAGATTTGCAAGTGCCATTATATAAACATGTGGAAGTTTATAAACACTGTAGTGGGGAACAACAGAGTGCTGTCAGGTGTATAATACTGGGAATTGTCCTCTTGGAGTAAGGTGGAAGTGAAGTGTGTCCAAGAAGTCCAGCAGTTCCCAGTACTTTGGCTGCCTCACTTACAGTATCCTAAATTTTACATGGGTTGGTTTACATGTTTTCTTTGTGTAGAAACACTACACCCCACTGCCATGGCTCTCATGATTTTGGTTTTAAACTGGGACCTTTAAAAGCCCAACCTGCAGGTCCACAGGGTCTTTCTGGGGTTCTAAATCCAGCTCACGTCATAGTTATTTCGGACCAAGCTTCAAATTGTGTCTAAATCCATAACGGGCCAGAACAAATGCCCAGGTTTGAATACTTGGGGTGCTCGTGGCTGTCTCAGTTCTGGGTGTCCTATCGATCCTCGGCTCCAAGGAAGGACAGTGGCATGGGTGGGTGAAGTTTGCTGCCCTGGGGGTGAAGGTAACCCAGCCTTGGGGGTGTTTGACAAAGCAGGGACCACAGCGGGGCAGCGATTTCAACAACCCTGTTTCTCTACACGCTCTCCAGCAAAAGGCCAGGTATTTGGTGGGAGGGGGTGGAACACCCACCCCCCGATGACAGCAGGGTCCTCTGTGCTCTGGTGCCTGCTTGAGATAGCCCAGGCAGTCCCACAGCCCCCGAAAAGCCGCGGCTGGCTGATGGGCAGGAGGTGCTAATCTCCCTCTTCCTAAGAGACCTCTTTGTCCAGAAGTGTTGGGCTTTAATTGGCTTGTTCACACTTTCTCCAGCAGACTCTGACTTCTAACACTTCCTTCCACACCCTGCCCCCAGCCCTTGGTTCGTGGTGTCAGCAGGGCTGGAAGTGTTTTAATTCCTTCACAGACAGTCCTCCTCCACACCAACTGCACGACTGGGTGCACTGCTGGGCTTGGCGTGCTCCAGGTTGTTAATCCAAAAGGGCAGGAAGGATTTAGTCCATTGCCCTTGAACACTTGCAGGGAGTGAAGCATTTTCTGTGACCAAACCATTAATCCTTGACTGCGGGTGGAACAAAAAAATTAACTTGTGCTGAATCCATTTTTTTCTTTCCTTATTCCTGTTTAAATCTATTATATCCTGACCTGTCTTTACGTATAAGAATTGTAATAGCACCCACTGATGCCATTTGGGGATTCAGCTCTGCTGTGCTGGGTGGTGGGCACAAACCTGAGGGAACCAGGCTTCTTTTCTCTAAAGAATGTGTTCTCTAAGTAAAGGTGAATCAGAGTATAATGAATGAAAAACAATTACTTCTTCTCCCACTTGATAGACCAACTGAGTCACAGAAAGGTTTAAATACATGTTTTGTTCCTGTATGTTTGGAAACAAATACAATTTGGCAGTGCTGTTAACTCAGGATTCCAGGAGCTTCAGAGCCTTCAGAGCCCTCTGTGCTTGCAGGGACTTTAGAACAGCAGGGTCTGTTCTGGGCCCAGGACTGGACAGAATCACTTTTGCTCTTATTCCCTCTCCCTACCTTGTCTTTATGGTCTTGGAGCTTCCTGGGATAGGAAACTCTCAGTGCACACTCAGGCTTTTGTGATGCCACTGAACAATAATGAGCAGTAGCAAAACTGTCAAGTTGCTGGTGCAGAAAATCAGGGGGAAATGAGAAATTAAACACCAGTGTGGGCTTAGACAAGACCTGTTAAATTTCTGATACTTTTTGTTTGGATGACACAGTCTCTCTCTCTTCCATTTTATATTTGTGCAGCATCAGCCACCTTAGGGATTCCAGCAGTGCCAGCAGGTGCTGCTGGAAGGGCCTCAGGGGTGGGAATGTGATGCAAAGGGGGCTGCTGGTCGGACTGATCTCAAGAAGAGAGGAGGTAAGAGGTCAGAGAACAAGCCTATGAACATGCAGATGGGAAGGATGTAGGGCCAGGGCCAAATCAGGGGATTTGTTTGGAGAGAGGAACCTACACACATGTGGCAGATACTGTCACTAAGGGCCAGAAGGACAACTGAAAAGGAGATGGTCATAGTGCTGCTCAGAGCTACTGAAAAGATTTACCTCTGTAACTCTGAGGATCATTCACTAACTGCACCAGAGATCTCCAGTGCCTGAGGAGACTGTCCCAACACCCTGACAGTGTCCGTGTGTGGACCTTGCACCCTGTTCTAGAGCTGAGAACTGAGACTGTGGCACAGCCCCTGCAAAGTCTGTGTCACTCCTAAATCATTGTTCCAAAGAAAGTAGGGGGCTGCTTTTTCTTTTTGTTTTGGTTGGTTGAGTCATGGCCAACAAATAGAAAACTCAGTCCACGGTTATCTGAAAGACGATGTCACATACAATGGCAATTAGAAATATTTCCAAAATTAAACCTCCAAAGGAGGAAGCCAATTACAATGCAAGCAACCTTTGACCCTGGAGAATCATAATGGCTTCCTGGATTTGGAGATATTATGAGCTCAAGCCAGAGTGGTACTGCTGCTGGGTCGTAATAAGTGTTAAAATTAGAACACAATGTGGTAACCTTGGGTGTGTCTTTCTGATCTGAATTCTCCTCCCACCCACACCTCTGTTTAATAATGATGTGTTTTGAAAGGCTTGTGTCTGGCTGCCTGAATGTCTCGGCACTGGCCCCGTGTCCATCAGCTGTGGTGGTTATCACTCTGCCAGACCGTGGGCTGAAGGCCAAAAAAGTGCAAAACCACTTGTTTACCCCAGAGTGTGGGAACAACTCTACAAAGTAATGACAGCTCCTCTGCCGGGGGCCAAGGAAATCAGATGTGGGTGCACACAAGCTCTCCATCTCTGAGAAAGCTGCATCTCAATTTTTTGGGGGATGTTTTAGCTCACTTTCTGTGCCTAGACCTGTGTGCTCATCCCTTTGGGAAACAGGGATGGTGTTGTTATGTACACCCCCAGCACAGGCTTATTATTCCTCCAAGAGCAGTACCCGGAGGGGGCTGGTCACATCGTGCCAGGCTTTGTGCAAACACAGAGTAAAAGACAGCTCCAGCCTAAAAGGAAAGAAATTACAGTCTAAACAGACAAGCAGACAGTGGGTCTCTCTTGGGGAGAGTGACAGAGATAAGGCGGCCTAGGAAATGTTAGGACATTTAAAATCTTTTCCTGTTCTCTCTCACAGAAGAAAGGACATTATATTTGGCTACATACACGAATCCAGATTTAAAAATAGCTGGGTTCCTTCCTGGCTGAGGGAGAAAGACAGAAATGAGTCAAATTTATTAGCCGCCTAGCGAGCTTGCATTGAATTTTTGCTTGTCAGGACTCCCCCAAGTAATTGTGTTTTCACATACAAGTTGGCTGGGGGAGTGTTTCGTGGGCAAATACCTTGATTTATGGATGGATATGCAGGAGAAAAACAAGTCCAGTGTTTGTGCGAGTAAATTCCAGCCACGTAAATGTTTGAGAAGTGAAGCCAAGGGGGCAGAATTGTCATTAGACTGATTTGGGAGCTGGATTTAGTTGAAGGGCAACATTTTAAAAGCACCTAAGTGACACGGGAGCCTCGGGGCAAGTCTTCCCCAGGTGGGGCTTGTTAGGGGAATGTGGTATGCTGCTGGCTCTGTGGCACTGCCGAGCTGTGTGCTGGATTTAGCAGCTTAGGGACCTCTGCCCTGGCAGCTCTGCTGCGGTATTGACTTTCACTGCTCCCATTTTGAAAGGTGATTTAGGCGTGAGCACTGGATTTACAAACGTATTAAGGTGCCGATCTTCCACTGAAGGCAAAGGCTGGAAGCTTTAAATGCCTTTTTGGAGGGACTGAGCCTCGGGGCCAGATTTGTGGAGCTGTAGAGATATTTGAAATGCCTGGTGATCTTTACAAAAGCGCCAAATGAGTTAGACCTGTCTCCTCTTGATTTCAAAGTGACTGACTAGTAGAGATAAGGTTGGTCCAAGATCTGTGTCCTAAGCTGCCTGTATGGCTTTGTTGAGATGATCTTTAGGAGAGCGCATCTTACCTTGAAGCCCAGCTCAGTCTCACTGAAGGTCAGAGTGTTGTAGGTATTTCTGAAAATGCTGCCTGCCAAAATTGTGAGTAAACAGAAGGGGTTTGCTGCACTGAAACTACTGACCCGCTTGAAATCCACTGCGCTCTGCCTGTGCTTCGCTTTTGTTATGCAAGAACTAAACGAAACATGACAGAGGCAAATGGGATTCCTGTATTTCCCCTTGGAGTACAAGGGATTTAGCAGGACAAGGTGTTCAACGCAGAAAAATGGGGAGAAGCAAAACGAGCAAGGTGCTTGGGGAGAAAGAGCAAAGTGAGCACCGACTAATGGAGTGGGGGAAAGGAGAAGGAAAGGGAAAAAATGTGGTCCAAATGGACTTCTGAGCCAGAGTAATTTGTGCAGGATGTTCCTTGTCTTTGCCTGTAGCTGAAGGCTTTGAGGACAAGGGGGAATGTCCCTCATGCTTTTAAAGCCGTGTAGGAATCTCCAGGTCTCTGCTACTGGGTGAGGATGTTTTCTAGCCTCAGACTTGGTGGGTGGATTTGCTGTGCAGCCAGGGAGGCTCCAGCATCACCACTGCGGGTCATGCAAGCAGCCAAAGCACTCAAGTTCTCTTCCCCATGGCTGTTGCCATCACGGTCACAGCTGGCCCTGAAGCCTGTTCTGTTCTGAAATGAGAATGGCTTTGCTATTCTTCCTGACAGCAGGGGAAAAGAAAGTGAGATTTTTAACAGGCTTTCTCCATGTCCGGCTGTGAAGATTGAGCTCTGTCTCGGCCCTGTGGCCTGGCTATCTTAGCTCTGATGGCTGGAGAAGTGTTGCAACAGATCCTCACCCAGTATGGAAAATCCTGGCTCTGTCTCCTGCCGAGGAGTTAAAGCAAAAAGGACCATGATCTGTGAAACCTGTTGCACAGAATAGTCCATCGCGCACCGAGGCAGCGACAAAGGCTCGCTTTAACAGGGGTGTGGGTGAGATTCGGAGCGGTCCCCTCCGCCCAGGCGGGTCTGTGAGGGCGGACAGTGTGTGCGGAGGAGCCCCCAGGCTGCCCCGATCCCCCGTGGGAGGCAGGAAAGGCAGGGAAGAGGGCAGAGCACGTCCCTGCGGCCCCGCTGGAGCCATCGCGCTGTGCCAGCCCCGGGGACAGTGCGGGGACATCCCCGGGGACATTGCGGGGACAGCCCCGGGGACAGTGCGGGGACAGTGCGGGGACAGTGCGGGGACATCCCCGGGGACAGTGCGGGGACAGTGCGGGGACATCCCCGGGGACAGCGCGGGGACAGCCCCGACGGGCGGGTCTGGCTCTGCAGCCGCAGCGCAGAGGCACAGCCTGCATGGGTGCCTTACACATCCCGCTCCCCTCCTGCCAGCCGAGGGACAGGTGCCACTCGTGCTGGCCGAGGGCACTGCGGAGGGAAGGAGAACAGCCCCTTTGTGCCCTCGTGTGCCCCCCTCCCACACCCCCAGCTACACAGCCGCCCCAGGGCTTGCTCCTCATGCGAGCAGCCGCCTGGTACATTCCCTTCCCTTCGAGTCCCTCCTCCACACAGACCTGTTTTGCTCCTGTTTCCCTCTTTAGTTGCCTGCTACAATGTCCACAGTATTATTTCTCAGTTGAGCCTTGAAATACTTCTCCCGCAAGTGCTCGCAGGCTCATTTCCACACAATAAGGGCAGTTAGCAATTTCTTCCCGTGCCCATCTGCTACCTGCCCGCTCTGGGGGACTCGGTGAATAGCAAGAGGCAATTCTGCTGGATGCTTCTGACAATTTCTATTAAGGAAAGCTGAGAGCGTATCAATTAAATAAATGTATTACATAGACACAGGCAGCCTTTAGGATTTGCTTCTATTTTCTGCAGTACTCCTTGATGTCATGCCTCGAAGACATCTTCCCTCGGGTAGCAGCAGCTGCCAGCAGGATAAGCTGCTTTGGGTCAAGGGAGCCTCAGCTCCTGCGAGAGAATGAGCCGAGCTGAAGGAAGAAGGGAAGTGGCAGAGAAAGATCCCCCTTGGGGACGGGGTAACAGATATTGGCTCGGACTTGGGAAACAGCGTAGAGGAACCAGGCTAAATTTAAACAGATAAAGAGGCAGATAAAAGGAAACCAAGCAAAGCGTTAAGGCTTCTGAAGCTAAAAAATCAGGCGAGTCTGCAGCAACCCAAAGCATTTCCCCAGCAATTCCAAGCAGGCCGGGTAAAGCACGAGGGAAAGTGCACTCTGGGCTGCCCTTATGGGCTCTGCTGGCCAATGCAAGTCAGTGAGCTGTGGGGGAGCTTTAGGCAGGTTCCTGTGTAGTCCAGAGGGTGCATGAAGTTGGTAGCTTGAAGCACTCATGTGTGAGAGGAGGCAGGGGTTGGGTTGGTAAAGCTGTCAGTCTCAGGCTCTTTACAAAAGAACTGTCTGAGCGACTCCTGTGAGCTGCAAAAGCCAGTTAATGGTGTGATAGGGAGCCTGGGAAGGTGCACAAGGAGACAAAGGTACGTGCTGAGGTGAGAGCTGCCTATAACCCTGAGTGCTGCCTCAGGAAGGAGGAAAGGGGACAATGTTGGAATACCAAAGGCAGGAATTGCAGTTGTTCAGCTCAGATCAGGTGTCTGATACCTTTGAAAATCAACCCATCGAGGTGGAGCCTCTAAATAGCTCCACTTGATGTCTTAGGCTAATTCTGCAAATGGGGAGTGTGGAAGGATGAGGCAACGGCTTCTGATAAGCTTGACTCCTGGAGGTCTTACAGGACTGGCACATCAGGAGGTTTGGTTCTTCTGGAGCTGCAAACAACAAGGAATCTGTAGGCTCCTTTCCATCACTTAGTCCATCCAAGGAGGACCTTGCAGAGCTCAGCCTGTAACCTCACCTGGTCAGTGTGAGAGAAGATGGGCAAGGTTTTTGCTTGAAGGCTCTGGAAGACACTCTTAGAAGCATCAGAGTTTTGGTCAATAAGAAGGTGATACTCAGGCCCATTTCTCCTTCCCTGAAAAGCCAATTCCTGCTCTCCTGGTTTCTGATCAAAGCACAGGCATGAGCAGGAACAAAGTCCTGTGTGATTCCAGAGCTCAGGATCATATCTGATTGTTGTTGGGCCAGAAGTGAAGATATTTATCTGACATTTGCAACTCAAAAGCTGAGAGTTGTCCTATAGCCCTCTTTGCTTTTGGCCTCTCAGGTGACAGCAGAGGCAGGTCATGCCTTTCCCTGACAGCTCACCCAGGGGCTTTAACTGTTTCTCTGGTTGTGGAACTGCCCCTGCACCCCAATGACCTCAGGGCTGGTGTGCACAAATGTACCCCAGCCTTCAAAACAGCCTTGACTGCGACTCACATAGCTCACTGCTGCTTTGGTTGGAGTAAAATGCAGGGAACTGTTGTTTAAGAACACTAAATATTGGATTTTCCTGGTGCCTCATCCTTTGTGAATACAGCACTGTCCCATGTGGGATCAGAGCAGGTATCTGAGAGCTTTCTCCACATTTGTTTCATCAAAGCATTTATAAATAAGGGTGTTTATTGCCTCAGATTTTGAGGTTTATCTTTCCAGATGTGGCAGACAGGCTGATTCAGAGGCAGATTCACAGCTGCTGGGGCCAGCTTCATCTTGTGGGACAGCAGAAGCTGTGCTCCCTGATAAAAGATGTACTTTTTCCGTCAAAACTCTTCTAAGTTCAAGCCAGCAATCTGTTGTGGTCAAAGTGAAATGGAAATATTTGAATTGGTGACAGATGAGCTTCATTAAAGTGTTAATGATTATAAACCTCACAATAATAAGTCAATATAGACATAACTACACTCGCTCTGTGCCCCAGGTCTGTATCTGAGTTACCCAGGTTATTTGTGTAATGTCTGATATCATTATAATATCTTTTTTTCCTGGATGTCTGAGTTGTGTCATATCAGGTGGATGGAAACAGGGAATTTTTTTTTTAGTGACTCCTGTTTTTATGAGTTTCTTCAAAAAGATCAAAAAGAAAAAACAAACAAAACACCAAAAATTTGAGTGGATTAAGCAAGTAAGAGCTATAAACAGGGCTAGAAGAGAAAAGTCATAAATCTAAAGTGGTTTTACAGGTTGAATCTTTGCCTTTTGGATCTTACTTTGTAATGCCCAGGGTGTTATGAAGAAGGGCAAAGACATTTTTGTTTGACTAAAAGCAGGAGAGACAAATTTGCATGATTCTTATGTGCTTTTCTTTTGGTGTGTGTGTTAATACTAAGGCTGGATTTTTCATGGATGCAGCCTTCTTTAAAACTGTGGGGAAAAAGAAAGTTGTTCTCCTGCCTCTGCTGCTCCATCCCTTTCCCTCCTTCCCCCTCCTTTCCTCTTGGGTTCCTTGCCTTTCATGTCTTTGTTTGACATCTAGGAAAGAATCATGAGGTGCTGAATATTATTAACTTCTAAACACCTAAGAAATCAGTAGGAAATCGCAAACATTTTGGCCCCCTGACAGTCTCCGTAAATGACCTGTCCGAAATCCCTCCCCTTCTGAGATGAAAAGAGGGAGCCAGGCAGAACGGAGGAGAGAATGGGGAGAGCCGGGGAGTGAGAGGGATACACAAAATAAATGAGAAATATGATTAACTTACTTCCTTGGCTGGGTCTACAGCTGGTTCTGGGTATTTAATAAACAGGTTGACACTCCAGGTTCCCCTCATTAGGTGATCACTAAGGTCTGGGCTGTCATAAATCAAAGGGCCAGGTTATCAAGGCCTGTGATCTTTAACTGTACAGGGGCGCCCAACTGTCTGCCATAACGAGGGCTGGGGAGCACAAGCTGCAAGGAATTAACCACTGCGGCTCTCCATACCCTGCACAGGCACCAGCACTGCCCTGGTGATACAGGCACTGCCCTGGCACTGTGCTGGGCTCACAGCTGGTACCTCACACCAGCACTGCCCTGGCAGTGTGCTGGGCTCACAGCTGGGCTCACAGCTGATGCCTCACACCAGCACTGCCCTGGGGGCAGATGTGGAATGCACCAGGGTGCAAATCTGCCCCAGCCAGGCAGATGTGGGTGGGAGAGGGAGAGGAGCCACCCCAGCCTGGGTGCTCCTGAAAAGGAGAGGGGCAACCGGCAGGCTCCTTTGTGTCAGGGAGGACACACAGCACAGTTGGCTTCTGCCTGTGTCATTCCAGCACAGGGCTGGCCCTGCAGGACCTACATGTGTTGTGCAGCTAAAGGGGAATTATTGCTCTGCAGCTCAGCCCTGCACTGCCCTTCCTGAAGGCACGTAGGGCCTGCATGGTGCATTTGCACATGGCAGGTGAGGCAGAAACTTCATGGAAGTTGGGCTGTCTGAAGTTACAGCCTGAGGTTTCATAA
>JAWWTY010000035.1:4917841-4942751 GCA_035222235.1 Margarornis squamiger | reverse complement strand
TGCATTTGCACATGGCAGGTGAGGCAGAAACTTCATGGAAGTTGGGCTGTCTGAAGTTACAGCCTGAGGTTTCATAATGAAGCTGGCACATGAGTGAGTTCTGTGGACTCCTGAGTGTGGCAGAGCATCAAACCACCCAAGTTTGGGCAGCAAACGATACGAGGTAATACAAGTCAGAGCTAAGAGGGAAAAACCAGTGGTCCATTTCAGGCCCAGTTTTGTGAAAATATGAGTTAATTTTTAGGTGCTGAGAATGTTCACCAGCTCCTGGTTTTTCCCAGTTTTGAATAGCCATTGTCACCCAGAAAACCAGGAAAGATCTGGGAGCAGTTTGTAGGCTGACTCTGCAGGACTAGGTGCTTGGTGACACAAACACCAGTGGGTAAAGACAACTGAACTTTTAGCTGTAATATGTGTTAGAAAGTGAAATGAGCAATTGAGGACAAAGGAAGTAAGAGGACTTCCAAAGGAAAAGTGTATGGAAAAGGCTGTGTGCCTCAAGCCATGTTGTTAGAACTTCTGAAAGGGCAGGAATGGGGAGGATGGACAGAGCAGAGCTGGGGGTTGTGTTTTATTCCTGGCAATTCATGGTGCAATTTCCACCACAGCTCCGTGTTAGAGGGGTGACCCCCACAGCCCCAGAGGGGAGCAGTGCCTGTGGACCTGGGCAGTGCTCTGCCCCAGCTCTTGGGGCTCTGTGGGTGCCAGCTCCCTAAGCCATCGTCCATGGAGCAAGGGATGCCTCAGGGCATCTCTGGCTGCTCGTGGGGCTGCCGACACTTGCAGTGGGGTGTGAGTGAGGAACACAACACGTTGGTGGGCCAGGGAAGCAGCTGAGTTATGCTTGTTTTCAGTGATCTAAGCTGAGCCTCAGCTATTGCCTCCTGCCTTAGACAAGAGGGTGATTGTCTGTGGAAGAAAGGCTGGGGGAGATGAGATGGCACAGAGATGGCTGTTGTTTTCAGGCACTGAAGGCCCCTGAAGCCTCATCCCAGCAAACATGGATTCACTGAAGCAGCTGTACACCTTGTCACATCTTGTGTGAAGGCCCACATCTACCTGTCTGCTAGATATTCAGCTGATAGGATAAGTGATGTCCCTGCAGTTAAGCTGCAGCTGAAATTCCTCGAGGGGCTCAGAAAGCACAGCTCCAGCTCTGCTGTCACCACTGCAGGGCATTCCATGACTATTTATAATGGCCTGTGTGGGTTTATTGCTTTACAGATTGTAATGCAACTCAGTGCCATGGGGGAGGAAGATGCAACACTAGAGCACAGCATGCTGCCCTTTGGCCATCAAACCGTGTGGTTCGTGTCAGGCTGGGAGGTGGAAGCGCCTGGTTCACAGCAGCGATCCCAGGGTGTTTTCCTGGCTCTTTCCACTCCTGTTTTCCTCAGCTGTGTTACATACCGACCACTGTTCTGCCTGTAAACACAGAAGCATCTCTGTGGTGAAAAATCAACCATGACTGTGCTTGTAAAGAGCAAGAATTGTGCAAGAATTTATTAATCCGTGTGCATGTTTTTTAACTCCCGCTCTGTTTTCAGTCAGTAATACACAGGTTTTGGCAGAGCTCAGAGACACAGCTTCAAATGTTTGCGTGACAAGAATTTTCATCTTGTCAGGTTTACATTCTGACAACACAGTCAAGTGCTTGAAGTCTCAGAAGAAGCACCTGACCTGCAGTCAGTGTAGTTTGTTCTTTTGAAAACCAGCTGGGTTCTTCCTCACAACCATATAGGACTTACCCACACAGGGAGGGTAATGTGGAGGCTCACAAAGTGCTTACTCATTTTAGGATTATGCAGAGAGGTTTTACAAATGGTAGATGGATAATTTAATACCTCCTTGAGAATGCTGGTAGGAGTAGGATGCTGAAATGCCCTCTCTGCCTCCAAAAATTACTCCATGGTCCTGTATCATTTGAGTGATTTTGAAAGTCCCGTTCTAAATCTGAATCTTTGCTCAGCTCTTTCTTTGCACTTGGGCATAACTCTCATTGACTGTTGTTGTAGCTTTTCTTGAATAGGCAATATTTAAAGCCTCTTCTCCAATATCAAACTTTCCAAAAATGTATTGAAATCAAGAGTCTGAAAAGCATTTATGTTACACCTAATGTAGGTATATCACGAATTTGGCCCTGTATATTCAGGTTATTGTATACACAGTCTATATTATTAATCACTGGATTGTGTGTCAAGAGGAGCTTCTTGAATTTCAACCTAAGGATATGAGTTACCAACCCAACCAAGCAAGTGAAAATCTTCTAAGTTATTGCAGGAAATTGCCATCACTACCAATTTGTAGGGAGTTTCCTGTGTTCTTGTTAACCAGCTCCTTTCTGTGCCATATATTAAGGCAAAACACAAAATCTGTTTGGGCACTGTTTGCTGTCCCATCCAAGTCATGGCATGGCCCGTGTGGTGCATGTCATTGTTCCATACCCTTGGAGAAAAAGGTTTCCTACCTTCAGATATTAGGGAATAACTACTTTGCTCAGTAGGTTCCCCTTGTCCTGTTTTAATACCCAGGGAAATACACAGGGAGTTTGGGTTTGAATGTAAGTGCATGGTAAAGGAACATGTGAGAATTTATTTGGAGTCCTCGTGTTTTCTAGCTGGTAAACCACTGCAACTTCCTGGGAAGTCTCCATCTCCAAATCCCGCTATCTTTTCTAGGCTGCTCCTGACTCAGGAAGGTGCTGATGCAACTGTTTCAGTTCCTTGTTTTTCCCCAAGATTATTTTTTTGCCTCTGATTAAAGCATTTGTTGTGGAGAGCAATCCTGCTCAGAGGGTTCCTCCTTATCCTGCTGAGCCAGTGGAAGGGTGAAAAAAACCCAGCACAAAACACCCCTACTACATAATCTTCTTGCATTGCTTATTATTTTAAGAGAGGAAAAAAATGCCCTTCTGATGCCCTGGGTGAAGTCCCAGCCTTGGTCAGTGGGCTGTTGTGAAGATGTGGGTTGTTGTAGCTCTTCCCACTTGCAGAGTAACAAACAACAAACAGAGCAACAACAACATTTCTCTGGTTGAAATCAGTTTGTTTTGGTACAAGTACCATCCATTTAAGAGGCTTCAAAAGAGCTGAGCTATTTCCCAGGGAGGACTGGAATATTTGGAATCTGTGTTTTGGCTGAGCTGGAAGGCCAGGCTACAAGTGGAGTTCTGTAGCTCTAAATAGAGGAAAACAAGTGGGAGGGAAGGACTTGTAGGGCTCCAGAAGGCATGGATTCTGATTTGCAGTACTGGCAGAGCTCTAGCCGCCCTCTGCTTCCCCTTGTAGCCACGACTGCTTTTCTTTCCCAACTTTTTCCTCCCAACTCTGCCAGAGTCCCAGTCCCTGGGGATTCTGAGAGGCACTGGATTTAGTGGAATGGCTCTACAGTGGCTGAGTTGGCTGTTTGGAGGCACAGTTTAATCCTTTGTTTCTGTAAGGTACTAACGAGCTGTTTCCAAATCCTCTGGTGCTGCTGCAGAGTAATTTCTTGGCAACTTTGCTGCTGAAAGACAGAGCTCAGGTGATATAATTACATGTGATATAATTAACACCAGGCTAAGTGCTACTTAAGCACCTGGTATTGTTTATGTGATTCTGGGTTGTGCAGGCTTTAGTGTTCTTTGTGTCATGAGCACATGTCACCATCATATTAGACTCTGTGAAAAGGCCCCTAAATCTGCCTTCTTTAGATGAATTTATTCTTCTTATCCTGGAACTTCCTTCTTCTACCCGACTTAGGATCTGAATTGATGAAGTTTTCATTTCAGCTGTTGCTATTGCTACAGTTTTTTAAATTATATAGAGGTTGCTGAGTGGTAATTAAAGAAGGTTTGAGGCTTGGTGGAAGTACTGAGGAATGTTAAGGAGTCTGCCATTTGACATCTGCATCAGACTTTCAGCTTTCTAGAGTCTTCCTGCTCTTTATCGATGTTCTTAGATGTGTGGTCAGAAATATTTTGTTAAAAATTCTCCAGTCTGTCTTCTGCTGACTTGACTTCTTTTTTAATGAAGCTCATTTGAGCAGTTGAACTGATGTAAAAGATGTTCTTTGTGGGACAGAACACTTGCTGGAGGAGCCGTGTGACAGAAAGGACTGTGGTCCATGGGGTTTTATAACCCACCAAAGGGGTGGGTGCTGCCACTTGTGCACATGAGGGCTCTGTGAAGGGCTGTCCCTGCAGAACAGGGGAGGAGCAAAGTGAAAAAGGGGAATTCAGGGCTAGGATGCTGTGGTTATTTAATAACTTGGAAGTATTTTATACACCTTCTGACAGTTCACCCAGAGGCTTTTCTAAGGTCGGTGTTTGTGCAAGTTCTATTTGTGGAGAAAGTTAGAGAGCAAGTGGGAAAGAAATGAAGAGCAAACCAGAAATTTATTTCAACATATTTAACTTGTTACTTGTTTCTTAATGTTCCTACTGGAAAGGAAATAGGGGAAACCTTGGAAACCCAAGTGTTTTTGGCTGTAGTTAAGTTAGGAGCACCCTGGTGAATTATTTTTCCCCTCCCCAGTCAGGGCTGTGGCCTGAACTGCAGATCAAAGAAGAGCAGCACTTTGGTTAATCTGGCATAAAACTCTACTTTACCCCAAAGAAACAAGAAGAAAAAGAAATTGAGGCCCAGGCTCCATGGCAACTGTGAGTTAGGTTGTTCGAATGGTTGGTAACTGTACAGTTTAAAAAAAAAAAGTATTTGGAAAGATATATCGCTACCATATTGGAGAGGACATTGCATCCTAAGCCAGGGTTGTTTCCTCCTGTTCCAGGGAGTGTTCCTAGCAGTGCATGGATAAGCTTCTGTCCTGTTTTCCTCACACTACTGCGAAGAATAAAAGGTGGCCAGTCATGTAACTTCAGGTCTGCTGGAGAAAATGTGTGCTGAGGACTCGAGCCATGCTTTTCTCCTTTTAACCTCTTCTGCATCACAAAGTGACTTTATAACCGTGGAGCCAGGGAAATGGGACCTGGCAGGGCACCATTTGTTGTGGGTTTGACCACACAGCAGACAGTGCTTGCTTCTGACATTGAGAGATAAGGCTGTGTGTGGAGAAGGTGCTGCACTGTGACCCTGTGTGGTGCTGTGGGTCCTGTGCTGTCACATGCAAAGCTCGCTGCATGCTTTGATGGGGCACTTGAAAGCTGGTTCAGGATTGCTCAGTGTCTGCTCCTGGTGAATCTCAGCAGTGTGCATCTTGCTCTTCAGACCAGAATCCTGACTGCCTGCTGCTGCTGCTGCTGCTGAGTGCTCTGGGATTCTCAGGCTGCTGGCTCAGGCCACTCCAAGCAGGGAACTGGCTCTGTGTGGTCACAGCACACCTGCAACAACCAGGAGTGCACTCAGGATGCTCCTGCTTGTTCCTGCATCTTTCACCACACAGGTTTTCTACCTGCCTCGTGCAGTGACAGTCATCACCCAGCCCTTGCTCAGCTTTTACCACAAACTGCTTATTTATCTGCAGGCCTAAGTGCTGAGGAACCAAGCTGCTCCTTTTGAGAGCTGGACAAACACTTAGAGAGGAGCAGAAATCCCCAGAATGAATTTGTGGCCATTGCTGTGGCTCTTGTCTTGCTCATGTCTGTGAGTGTATGCTCAGGTTATCCTGTGACAAAGCCCTCTAAAGTCCCTCTTTGAAGGGGATTGTTTCCTACCTCTGTAGCTGGATCATTTGATTACTTAACTACCTGTTTTATTACAAAATTAATGACACTCAAGGTAACATCAAACCCGAATATTCTTGCTGTCAGCAAAGCTGGTTATGTTTTGTTCTACCACCAAGTGGCCAGAGAAAAAAATGACTGTCAGTCTTTTTTATAACCACTGCTTATCTACTGCAAAAGAAGAATCATGTCCTGTTCACTTTTGGATGGAAAATAAATACAGTTCCATCAGTCTTTTTCCTTCAGCAGTGTTTTTGAACCATCTTATAATTCTTGATGGTATCTTCTCTGTCTAGAGCTATGTTACAGTGAGGTGGCCAAGGCTGGATATCTTGGCTTACCTTGAGGCATGCCTGGCAGCACGGGGAAGATGACATTCCATTTTCACTGCATTCTGGGATAAGATGGTTTCTTCCTCCTTCTCCTTGTTCTGGTGACATCAACTTGTTGATCAACATTCAGTTTGCATTGGCGAAGCCCCTTCTCTGAATATTGCTGATACTTGTTCGTCTCTACCATAGATTGATTTCTTACCTCTCTGTTTTGTTTCAGCTGGATACCATTGATCTTTCCCCCATATTATTGAGATTGTTGACTTTGAATGACCTGTCAGAATGGTCTCTGTCTATCTCCAGGGGCTGTCTGTGCCAGTGGCTCATGGAGCTGGAGCTGCTTGGTCCCCTGGGGAGCTGCATGCAAAGAGCTTGACAGCAAATTGCTGTTAATTTAAGAGGATTTTCTAGATAGTTGTGCACCAAATTGTGGTGATTTTAATCTACATTTGATTTGCCTTCTGTGCTCTGAAAACATTACGTGGGCAAGGATTAAAAGCATTGCTTTGTTACTTTACTTTTCAAAGTAAATCACCCTAATGCTTTGCCCTGATCACGGGGACTGTTACCCCACAAGATGGAACATAATAAATGGAACATAATTTGTTCCTGGCCATCCTGTATTAACAGTTTTTCATCATTCTACTACCTCCCAGTTACTTGTAAAATGATTATTTAATTAATTTTTTTTTGTTGCATCTTTCTACATATTGCAGCTAAATAACTTAGAGTTTGCTGAGTTGTGCTTTTAAAGGAGGGTCCTTTGTTTACCCTCTGTCCAGAACCTTCCAGAATTACATCAAGGTGATAGTTGTTATTCACAGATTAACCCTTACAGTTACTTTTGAACTGCCTGAGGGCAGACTTTACCAGCTCTACGTGCTTGGTTGTGTTCAATTTAAGCATCTGAGGGTGACCCAAGTGTGGCTTCCGGAGTGTCTAGGAATTCTTACAGGAAGGTGCCTGTTGCCATTCCCAGTTCCTGGCTCTGTGGGCATGTGGTGACCCAAGCCCTGTGCACAGAATCTGCTCCACAGCTTGGATAATTTATGATGTTTCCTTTTCTCTCTGGGGAAGGAGGATTTAGCACACAGTCCCCAGTTGGGCTGCACTGACAGCAGTGTTATTTAACCTGCTTGTCTTTGTTCTGGACTGTGTCTTTCTCTTGGTAGGAAAAATTACCTGGAGTCACCATTAATCTTTTAGTGAACTTGGAAGTGAAGAAGGCAATGATGACTTTCTTATTTTTTTCCTTTCTGCTTTTTATGGGTGGTGTGTGGAATTTTTTTGCAGTTCTGTCCCACATTTTTTTTTCCTCTTCCTCAGTATTAACCTTTACTTGTGAGTTGCTATTCCCATGTTAGTGTTTCATTTGTTTGGGCTAATTAACATCAGGGACATTTCATTTCCCCCCTGTCAGTTTGCTATTGTACCATTTGTATGGTACATCCAGTAAATTGCAGCTTTACATTGCTTCCCCTTCCAAGTCCTTCCAGGAGACCAGTTCCCTCAGCTTGCTGCTGCCTCCTGTTTACAGTCCAGTGTCCAATCTTACCAATTATATCGAGCAGAATGTTAGAGGTCACAACTCTCTTTCTTCTGAGGTACCTTCTGGGTGCAGTTTTCAGCCAGCTCCTTCCTGGTAGGCAGGAAGACGTTTAAGGCAGCTGGTGATGGGTTCAGCTCCTGCACTTTCTGCAGTAAATGCTGTTCCTGACACGCTGTCACAGCAGAGTGACAGGCAGTGGTGCTGTCCCCGTGGCTCAGTAGCTCATTTTCCATGAGCTCTGGACAACTCCTGTTATTGTTGAGAGGACCTTTCTAACCGTGCTGGTCGCCTTTTCCTGCCTCTGACAAAATTCCCAGATAAATCAAAACTCAGCCTGATTTGGTGGTGGGAATTGCATGTACAAAAGGAAAAGATCTGTCTGGGACTGCTGTTTGGACTCCCCCATGCTGGAGATCCCCTGTAAACTGCTTTACTGAGCAAACTGGACACGTGTGGGTTCTGATTCACATGAAACCACCAAGAACGTGGTGTTTGATGTGGCCATCCCAGCCACAGCAGAGCGGGGAGGATTCACTCTGTGAGCACAACTATTCCCTGTTCTCTTGGGGAAAGGCCTTGGGATGTCCCCTCAGTGAGCACAAACAACAGCAGATGACTTAGGTGCCCAATTACACCCTGTGTGTAACCCAAGAGCTGCGCCGAGCGGCTCCCAAATGCTCCCCAGTGTGAACACACACAAAACCCCTCCAAAAGGCAGCAGGGATTCAGCTCTAATGCTTGGTGGAACAAAAAAGGGCTGAATTTGCAGCTCTCCCTGAGGAATTATCTGTGAGCACTATCTGCAAATAATAATTTAATCAGCTTATTTGGCTGCTCGTGGTCACAAAGCTGTAATTGATTAAAAATGATCCTTTTTTTTGTAACAAAATAAGGCTGCAGAGTAAAAATGAGATTCTAAGGTGATTCTAATGTGCCCTGCTCTGGCAATATGATAAGGAGCAATTCTGTGGAAAACCAAAGAATGTCACAGTGAAGGTTTGAGGACTGTTACAGAGAAGTCTTTTTTCAGACTTTGCAGTGGTTTAGTCTGAATTTGGACGTCTTTCTTTTATTTTTTTTCCCCCTTTCACTGTGTTCATGTTTCCTCAGGAGCTGAATGGGGGAAGAGGAACTTCTTTGAAAGGCTCCATGGCCCGATTCCAATTCTGATAGATAAAGTCAACCTGCTTGGCCCCACCAAGAGGAAATAGGATGCTGCCCCTTTAAGCGGGCTGTAAGGAGTATGGAATTACGGCTAACTTGGTTTGGAGCCTTTGTGTAAGGCTTTCAGGAAGAGATAAACCATTAATCATGCACAATTACTCTGACCTTGCATGAACTAAAGCCTCTCTGAACACATAAGATTACGGTCCCCGGGGACCTTGAGACACTGACACGATCGGCTGGGGCCGAGGGCACTGCAAACTGCTCCACAAAATGGCTGGAAGCTTGGCCTGCCTTGCCTTTCCCTAAGCCAGAGCCTTTCTGTCCACCCGGGAGAGGGATTTATCCCTCCAGCAGTGCAAAGGAAGGAGAAGTCATTTGCCTTGCAGTTGCCAGGATGAGAGCGGCGATGGTGGCAGTGCTTAAGAGAATCAATCCCATTTGGGCTCTGATCAGGTGGTTTTGAGACAGGTGGAGCATTTCACACCTATTTCTGGTGTCCCCCTGTGGGGAAGCCTCTTTTTCCCTGCTCACAGCAGGCTGTGGTCAGTGGCAGAGAATCTCAGGTAGCTCTGCAGTGTAGTTCATTTTTGTGTCGCTGTTATTGCTTTCCTGGTAACACCCTCACCTGTCCTAATTAGATTTTACATGGTGATTTTTCAGGTGTTAGTCTTGTTTAGGATTCCTTTTGCCTCTTAAACACCTTAAACAATGATATCTCACACACCTGTCATGATATGCTTTCCTCTCTCTCTTCCCCACCTCCTGGCACTAGCAGGAACATGTAAAATAATATTAACAATAATAATGATGATTAATAAGCAATTAAGTATTTATTCATTAAGCAGTTATTGATCCTAACTTGTCATTTTTCAAGATTAGGATGGGCTAAAGATGCACATGATCAGTAGCAGAAGCTCAGCTGACTGAGTAAAATGCAGTTCTGTGGTTGTTTGATCCTCCATCCTGTGTTTGATCCCTTCAGCTTCACTCACCTATCAGATTTATACTCCTAGAAATACTCTGCTTACATATGTGATCATTTGATGTTGCTGTTTGCTGAAGTGCAACGTCTGTTTTGAGCTAGTTTTACATTGCTATGACTACCTTTCCTCCTTTTGCACAAAGGAGGAATTGTACGTGTGTATTTGGATCTGCGGGAGGAGGGTTACGCTGCTCTAACTTAGTAAGTTACAACAGGTAGTAAGCAGCACTTACAAGAGCAGATCTGTGTGAGAAGCCCTGCAAAGCACTTCTCTTCCTGACCCTGCTTTGCATCTTTAAAAGATTAAACACCTTTTAAAAACAAATGGTCTTTGTGTTTGAAAAACTGCAAAAAGGGGGGTTTTTAGCGTCTTGATTTTATCCTCTCTGTGACTTTTTGGTCCAGTCATAGAAGATCAGACTAGAGGACTGAAAGGTTTCTTGTTAGGTGTTTCTATCTGGCTCTGTTCTCCAAGCCCTCCATCAGCTGCCTGCAAGCCATCTCCATTATAAGGAGGGTTGACATGAGCAGGAATTCTGCTATTTTAAGCCTTTATTTTTCTGCAAAAAGATTCCTGTTTGAAACCAAACCTTTCCCTGTGTTCCTTTCAGGTATCCATCATTGGAGTTGGCACAGATTGCAGCCCCTTCCTTTGCTCCGTGTGTGACAAAGACTTAGAAAAACTAACCTTGCATGGACTGTATTTATCAGTATTTTAAGGTTTCAGTGATAAAATATTCTGCCCACTGAAGCAGCAAATTTCTGATTTTTCAGAGATGTGGTTTTAAGAAGATGGAGATGGCTCATCCTGCATTAAAGGACTGGACAGGGAATTCCAAAGTTGTGACCAGCACCTCCCTGTTGCTGTGTAAGAGGATGGGTAAGTCCAAAAGAAATAAATATGCTCTTCATAGACTGAATGATGCAGAGAAAGTATATTAGGAACTTCTCTTCTCCTTGAAAAGGGATTTAGAAGGTGGAATCGTGGCATCTTAGAGATCCTGAGTTCATCCTGAGATCATTGAAATGCAAAGGTACAGGGGCAAGGAATTGTTTTGACAGGTCAGATGTCTGGCAGGAATGTCAGACCTGTTGCTTCAGGACATCAGTTGCTCTGGAGCTCCTGAAGGTAAGAAAAATGCTTTTATAAGGACAGTTGCTCTAGATTGTTTTCTGCAAAGCTCCTGCACAATTGCTGAGCTGTGTTCACAGACAGCTGGATTGGGTAAGAGCTGATCCTGGGTTCTATCAGAAGGGTATTTAAAGGCTCCCTGTGCCAGAAGGCATTGAGGATGAGAGCCTGGTTTGAGGGAGCTGTCCAGTACTAGCTGGAGAAGACACACACTGTGCTGCTCTTCTCTAAGGATGTTTTATTAAGTTCCTTTTCCCTTCCCTTTTGCATTTTCCACCGATGCATTCTAAAGGTGCTGCCAGTGGCTGAGGGGCTGTTGGCTCTAAGAAATATTCATCAGAAAGTAAACTCATTGAAAAAACAACACAAAAAACCCCACAGACAAACTGAAGTGCAATGGGTGGAATATTAAGTGGAAATGTAGTGAAGATGGTAGAAATGAACAGAAAGAGGGGAGCATCTAAAAGGAAAAACACCATTCAGCTGCCATCAGCCACAATATAACAACCTGTAAGGGCATGTTGATTTTGTCACTGTCACTAAAGCAGGACATCCATGAACATTGCACTTGCTTGTATTCAGGAAAAGAGATATTGGCAATATAAAAGCAAGATATTACTGCCTGGGTGAGCCCCTCAGGAACAGATTGCCATGGGATGTGGTTGATTCCTCATCACATGGAGTGTGCAAACTGAGCCTGCATGTCTGGCTTAAGCCAGGCTGCATTTCAGCCAGGAGATACTGCTTTTGGCAATGCTGGGTTTGTGATTCCTGTCCCTGCAGGACATTTGGGCAGTCCATGTTTTGCAGGATTTTGGGCCATATGCCAGTACTGGTCCCTCGTGGTGTTGGATATGTTGATCTGTGAAATGATCTCTGGCTGAAATGTGGGGCCAAGGCACAGACGTGCCCTGATTGTGGTGCTGGGGGGCCACAAGTGCCCGTGGCACCCTTGGGCAACTTGGACCTGTAGCCAGTTCTCAGAGGAGCTGGAGTATTAACCCTGCTCATCTTTTACGGAAGGGGCTGTGGGAGGGATGGAGATTAGTTGTGAGTGGGAAGAGGCAGGAGCTTGGCATTAGGAGGGGACAAGGGGAGTCTGTGCTGAAGCATTTGCTTCCCTGAGTGTGGTGCCACAGCCAAGAGCAAACAGGTGGATTCTCATCTGGTGTAGTCCAGCTTCAGTCAGGAGTGAAGCAGCTGAAGTCAGTGGCAGAGTTGCATCAAAATCGAGTTTGAAGGGAGCAGTGTCAGGCTCATGTTGTTTTCCTGCTTTGTTTTCAGTCCTGTTGCACCTCATTGTGACCAAAGATGTGGAAAGAGCCATTGTAAGAGGTTCTAAAGTTTGCCATTGGAAGGAAAAAGGACAGCCCACTGCTTTTTGGTTGCAGTGCAGGTTTCTCTGCTGTATGTCCACTGCAGTGCTGTCAGTGCAGCTGTGCAAGCTTTGATAACAAGCTTTGCTAGTGCTGTCTGTGCTGCCAGAACCATAATCCAATCCTGATGGGCCTGCAGCCTCATCTTCCCCCGAAATATTATAGACTCTGTCTCTTGCTGTACTGTGAAAGCCACTGATGCTCCCTCAGCCATGTGTAATCAAGCCATTCAACCTTTGGACTGAAAGTGTGGGTATTTTCTTCAGTTTTCGATTTGATTTTTCAAAATCGATCAAACAGATTCTGCAAATCCTGAACTCGTCCTGCTTTCACCATTCTCCATGTGAGATCTGAAAGCCTTTGTTTGTGTGGGTCAGAGGGATAAAAATGAGGAGAGAGACACTGAGGCAGCACAGATCTGTGTGGATTCTCTGCTGCTGACAGTCCAGGTGACTCAAACCAGTGGAAGATCTGGCTGAGGGCTGTTCCACACTAATAGGGAAGGGAGAACTCGAGGGGTTAAAGGCAAGAGCATCCCTTTTATAATTAGGACAGATCAGAAGTGGAGCAAAATGTTCTTGCAGCTGAATCAGCTGCCCTCTAACCAGCCTGGAGTCTGGAGCTGGGGCCTGATGGACACTTGTACAGAATGCAATTTAATCTGTAATGGCTGAGGAGGACTCCTCAAAGTCTGCGGCAAATGGCAATTATTGTCCCTTTTTGTCACATCCCCCCCAACCAAAATGAAAAAAGAGGAAAATTAATGAAAATAACAACAGGGAGGGATCCTAACTAGCATGCCCTGCCTCCCCCTTTCTCTTTAAAAATCCTCTGCAATATAGTGCCTGAAATGAGCTGCCCAGTATAATAAAATCTCTGGAGCACCAACGTGAAAGCAGAATTCCTCCCCCACACACAGGCACACACACCCCTTGTCCCTAATGAGCAGGGAGACGCCAGCTCGGGGGCTGCAGCCAGTGTTAAATTAGCAGAGAAGGCCATCCAAGTGGGCTGACTGCAGCGTAAACTGCCTTAAGTGTGTGTTTATTAAATCACACCACCGCTTAGAGCCTGCCCTGCTGCCACAGCAGAGCTGTCTGCACACAGACAAACCCTGGGCAGTCCCAGGGGATCCTGGCCCAACTGGATCCTGGGGCTAATAGAGGCAGGGGGAGGAGGGAGCAGCCCCTCGTGAGGCTCCCTCGTGTGTTGTTCTTCAAGAGCACAAAAGGCTTTATTTAGGGTCGCTGTTGGCGTTTGTAGCAGTGGGGAATCTGGATCTCTTGAAACTGTAAAGTTGTCTTCAGACTCTTTCCTTGCTGCAAAACAAGTCATGGCAGGCATTTCCTTCCTCAAGTGGTGTGAGTGAGCCTTGGAGAGCAGCTTTGCTGGGCCAGGTCCTCCTGGGAAGGGTGGCCTTCAGTAAACTCCCCTGAGCTGCAATGTGGGCAGGTTGGTAATACTGAATGATGTGCTATGAGAATTCCCTGGTGTCAATCTGTCTAAGGCTTTGGGAATGGAAAAATGTGCTGTTCAAACCTTAAGCCATCGTATTAAGGCAGGGGAAAAAACATCAAAATGCTTCTGTATATTGGTACAGTGAGGGTTTGATTCCAGGTGGGAATTCAGTGTTTGACTGGAAAACATGCATGGCCTGTACTTAGGGCAGACAGGGGAGAGACAGCCAAGCTTGTTCTGTTCCTCAGGAGACATCACTTCTATTGCTGCTAGTCCTGAAACAAACTGCTCACCAACAGCCCTACCACAGTCCCTTCTCTCTCAAGGACTAGCTTGTAAATACAGTTGGAACCAGAGCTGCTGGTTTGTGACCCCAACTGCTTATTTTCCCTTCCAAGATAAATATTCTTTTTCTGCATACATCCATGGAGAGGAGTCTTGGGCAGAAGCGGGATTGCCCTCCCATCCCATAAGGAAGCCTAAAATGAAGATTTGGAGAAGTGTCTGAAACAGTCAAAGTTTGTTCTCATGAATTCCATGGGCTTGCTGAACAGCTCTTAAATTTGTCATCCTTCCACTTAGCCCTGATCTTTCCCTGTAATAAGATTTTTGAGCTTCAAACAAGTTCCATCCACGTCTTGTCAGGTCAGGAAGTTGGATGTACAACATGCAGCTCCATTTGTGTTTATTTTGACAAACTGGTGATACTTCCATGCTTGTGTGCCCTACTCAGCCTGCTGGTTTATGTCTCCAGGAGGGATTTTTGCTGCTCCTAGGCTTCCAGGGGCTCCATTGTGCAGCCCAGATGGCCATCCTGTGAAAGCAGGTTAGGAGTCACGGTCAAGCATCCTTTTGTGAGGTGGCCCATTGACACTGGAGAAGAGCAGCAGTTGTTGAGCTAATTTGTATGAGGAAGGAGCCATGTAAAGTTTAATATGAAGTGGTTGCTTTAGCTGGCAGAAAGGGAGAGGTGGGCTGTTTTCCATTTCCCTTTAAAATGTCAAACACTAATAGTCTCTTCCGATCATCCCGAGATTGCCAAATAATTGACTCCCGCCTACAGCAAAAACCTCCCTGATCCACAAAGCAGGAAGCTGATGACAGCAATTGCCTGAACGTGTCCAAATTAGTCAACCCCTTGCAACCCCAGCAGGGTCAGCAGTGGCAGCCCAGAGGTCGTGGGGCAGCAGGAGATGGAGGTTGAAGATTGCCCTGCTTCCTCTGCCCTCTCATGCCTCCAGGACATAGCAAGGACATGAGGGATTCCCAGCTGGAGCAGCCAGCACCTGAACTGCGTGGCCAACAGAGATGTGTTTATTGAGAAGATCTGCTCTGAGTTAGCCAGAACAGGGCTGAGGGGAGAGCAGGGGAAGTGCCTGTCCCCAGAGAGGCAGCAGAGCACGTGTGTGTGTGGGGCTGACCCCGTGTCACGCCGCTCCTGCCGTGTTTTCTCCAGGGCTTCCCTGCCCTGCTGCAAGGACTGACCTGTTTACAACTCGCTGGGGTCTGTCCCAGCACTGGATTGTTTTTTCTGTGCCTTCATTTGCTCTTTTGCAGCTGTGGAAGTGGCTGCAGGAAAACTTAGGGATGTAGGGAATTTAGGAATACACACCCAGCCCTGGAGCTCGGAGAGGAGCCAGAGAAGGGTGTCCACCAAGCTGTTCCCAAGCTGATGCCTCACCAACACATCCAGTTAGGGGTGCTGGGCTCTTTGGTTTTAGAAAGTGGTGGAAATAAAGCAGCAAAGAACCTCTGGCCCCGTTCCCCTCTCCTGCCTTTGAAAGGACCTCAGTGTGCCTGTGACTTCTTGAAGGCAACTCAAACCTCTCAGGGTTGTGGCCTTTCCATGAGATTATTTTAGGACTCGGAGAGAGGACAGAGGGCGGAAGAGAGAAGCAGTGTCTCCATGCTCCCGAGCAATACCCCTGTTCTTGCAGGCAGCGTGAGGACGTTTCTTTGTGTGCTAGGCTGCACTGCTCCGTGTGTTTGCTCCAGCCGAGGAGCTGGGGCTGGGGAGCCTGGCCTGACAGCTCCCTGAGTGTGCTGCTGCAGGTCAGGACCCCTGCCCGGGGAGGGGGCACTGCCCTGGGCCTCCCACGTCTGCACACCGAGAGCCTGGCCGGGCGCTCTGTCACACTCGGCAAAGGTCACCCTTACATCCCGTCTTCCAAAAGGTCACAGCATGACCCCAGGTGCAGGAGAAGAGGAGGAGGGAAGGGCAGCTTATTCCCTTATTTTGTTGTTGTTGTTGTTGTTTTTAATTCGTTACTTCTGCCTGAAAAAAACATCCCTTGCCTTTGCTCTTGTACTGCCCTCTCTTCTCGAGCCATGCTGGCACCTTCTCTTCCTAAATGCTACAGCATTTCCCTTTCCAGGCTTCACTGGCTGCTGACTGGATTGTCCTCTTTCTCCACTCTGTTCTCTCTGTCCCTCATTGAATAAGCAAACACTTCCAACCCTGCTGTGCCCTCCACATGTAAAACTCTCTGAGCACAGTTTGTCCCCACAGTTTGTGTAAGATGCACACAAACTACTATACAGAGGTTGATTTTCCCCTGAGGGCTGGGAGAGGGGAAGTAACAATCCTTCTCGGACTTTTCCTGCCATGTTGTGGTAAATGGATGCATCTCCTGCTGGGATAACTCCCTTCCCTTGCTCCTTTCTGTCAGTGATTACACTGTCAGTGAGAAGGCCAGATCCTCAGGTGTCACACACTGTGCTGCAGAGCTGTTTCTCAAACCAGGATTTACTGAACCAGCCAGAGAATGAAAATCATTTGCTTTTCTTGACTTAAAGAAGGCCCAATGCTTAACAAGACGTTTCTGTTCAAGCCCCATATGGCTTCAATTCATAACTAGTGTCTTTAACTGCTGGATCATCCTCCCAGTGTGATTTGAAGGTTTTCCTTGTCACAGAATCTGCAGCAGCAACAGAATTATTTTCTGCATTTCAGGTGCTGATGGCAGGGATAAATACAGGAGGTTTCTCTGTCTGCTCATTTTAATAATTCTTTTTTAAGCACTGGACTGTGTTACCAAAGACAAAGGTGCTGGACACGATTCTCTGTGTGGGTGCTGCAAAGAGCAGTGTGAGAGTGGTAACTTAATAGAAAGTGATAACTTAATACAAACTATTTTATTTGCAGCATTCATTCTGCACACAGAATTTCCTTAAGATGTTTAAGTAGAGACATAAAGAGTTAGAGAGAGAAACACAGAGGAGTCACTTTTCAAAGAACTCACTCTAGCTTTTGTATAGGAAACAGCCTGTCCCTGGCTGGTCTTTGACAAATAGATAACCAAGTTTTCACTTTTACAATAAAATGTAGTAATGTACATCTGTCTTAGGTATCTGTAAGGGCTCTTATTGCTCATGTAGCTGAGTCACATCTCACAATATGTTTTTTTAGTATTCCTTTAATAGAGGTACTTGCTGTGAGCCCAAAGTAATTAAATAACTAAAGACTGTCTTACTTTCTGCTGTGTGAGTGCCCTAAAAAATCCACATCTAATTCCCAGGACCTCAAAGGAAATTCATGCAGCTTGCAGACTGCCCACCAGCCAGCCTACCTGTTCCTGACCTTTAACTAACCAGATCGATAGAATCCTCCTATGTTGGCCAGAGCACAGAAAAGTCAGAATCTGTGGAGAAGCAGTAAGTTGTGTAAGGTCAAAACCCAGGTCATGGTCGAGCTAGGAATGCTGATGAGCCGGGCTACCTGTTGAGCAAAGAAAGGAGGAAATAGCCATGATGAAGAGTCCCCAAAGGTGCTTTTCCAGGTTCCCAGTCAGAAAGGAGACTGTTCCACTAATTGGGTCTTAAAAGGCCTTTTCTATTCTGTTTAAATTCTTATAATATGCCCCTCACCAAGATATGAGGGTGTCTGTCTAAGGATTCTCTTTTCATTCTTTTCAGCTGTGTTTATTTTCCTCTCTCCCCTTACCCATTCTTTGCAGGTTCATGAAGAGCATTCAGACCCCACGAGGGGGTCTCTACAGATCCCCTAAGAAGATTAAGCTCTCTGAATATTTCATGCCCCTGATTGACAGTTCTTGAGGACCTCTTGTAAGCCTGGCGCCCGTATTCTTGTTTAAAAAAAAAAAAGAGAGGGAGAGGGAGACAAGAAAATCACATCCACAGAAAAAAATTGATCCTATGGGCCCGACCTCTGCTGACAGAAGGCACTTCACAGAGGCAGCTCCTCCCGGACATGTCCCCCTCCCTCCCTCCCCTCCAGCCTCCATGTGAAATAAAAGGAAGGTAATGGGATTTTAAGAGGCGAGGAGCAGGCAGAGGAGGAGGAGAGGAGGTTGTGCTTTGGCTCATGGCCCCTCAAGAGCCATTGTGCCTCCATCCCTGACTCCCGTTCTGTGCCGTGTCCTTCCCTAACGAGCTGGCCCTCATTAGGGGCTGAGCTGGGAGCCAGCCCTGTGCTCTCCGTTCCGCCCCATTAAGGGTTTGCCCCTGGTTGACAGCGGGGAAAGGGAGCCGGCGACCTGTAAATTCTCATCAGGCTCTTTAGGGCCTCCCTTCCCCCCTAATCATCCTGAAATAGGCAGCTGAGAAGTTCCCCCTTTATTTAGAGAGGCAGGGCCAAGGAGATCTACTCATGTGCTGGGTTTAGGAGGTGCTCCTTGGTGGAAACAGGAGGATGAGGATGAGAAAGGCAGAAAGAAGCAGCTCTAAGTTCTTCTTGCAGCTGGAGCTCAGCGAGATTATTTACTGTGCTTGCTGTAGGTACCAGCATCAGGCTGCAATGTCCTGTGAGCTTCTGAGCCTGCTCTTGTACCCAGAAGTTTATAGTGGGGGAACTGCTCAGCTCACCTGAGGATTGTAAACTTCACTAGGAATAGTGACTGTAACTACTGAAACACTGACTGTGAAAAGCCCCGATGCATCCACTTGCTGCTTCTTGACTTCAGAGGGTCACTTGGGGTCCTGAGGATCTGCCTCTCCTGGATAACCCACTACTGGGGCTTGGTTCAGATACAGGTGTAGATTTCTTGTGTGGCTGATGCAGACTTGGGCTCATAGGCCTTTGCTGCATCTCATTTTCAGACCAAAGGGGAGCACCTTAGAGGAGGATGCTGGCAGGGCACACTGCAGTTCTGCCTACAGGAGTGTGACAGCAGGAGGGGAGAGGGAGCCCATTCCTTCTCATTTTGAAAGCACTGCCTGTGCTTTCTGAGTGTAAAAGAAAGTGAAACTTCCAAGCTTTGTTTTGAGGTGTTCCTGAGGTGGAACAGGCTGGGCAGGGAGGGAGGAGGGTGAGGGGGCCATGTGAGTACTGAGCATAATGCCCCGTGGTGCTGGGGAGAGCAACACCTTCGGTGGCTTCAGCACATCTGCACCTCTCAGGCTGAGGGCTTCTTCCCTCCTTGGGGCTCTGCAAAGCTTGTGGTCATTGGTCTCTTACTCTGGATGGAACATTTATTTCTAAGATGTTGTTCATCAGATGTTTTAGAGCCCAGAGCACAAAGAGGCAAAGACGTGCCTGCTGCTCTGAAACAGGGATCTGTTGGCTGTGACTCTGAAGGAAACCATTTATCTATGGGAACACTGAATTTGTCCAAGATCCCTGTTTTACTTATCCCCTGATGGGCTTGTATGAGTTCAGAACTAACCAAAGAGCAGGGATTATCAGTCATCTCAGATCAGTGTCAGGTTTATTTAATCAGACAGGACCTGCCTAAACACCTTATGGAATTTTAACTGGGCATTTCAGGCAGAGAGCAGTTGAGTTTGGGCCATAGCAAGTCAACCTCCTATTTTTCTGCTTTATCCCTTATGGTGCCAGGGTGGTTAGGGAGGAACCTCTTGAGTCCTCCATCCCCCATTTATCAGTGTTGTTGCTACAGGTGAGACTAAGTGAACCAGACAGTGCTAACAGTGTTTGTTCTGGACTCACAATATTTAGGATGGTTGGGTGGAGGGATAGAAAGAGGAAAGCAGGTAAGTTAGAGGCCTCTGCTGCATGCCCAGAAATTGGCACAGCTTCCCCTTGGCAAGTTTGTGGGAATCATCCATGGTGCTGGGATACTCCCCAGATGTGCATGAGATTATGGCTGTGCAGGTCAATGGAATGGTCACTGCTGAGGCACTGGGAGACTCCACCAACTTCTGCACTCTCCTTCTCTTTTCCATGCTCAGGACTCCAGAGCTGCTGGGCTCAGTTTCAAGTCTCCTCTTAGATGTTAGACTTGCCTTCTCAGGGTGGCTGATGTGCAGCCTACCAGAGATGTCTGTTAAACTTGCACATCCCTTCAGTGGAGGCTCAGGGTTTCTGTGTGAGGTACAGCTGGACACTCCAGTAGCACTTTGGACCATGTGAGTAGAGGCTCTTCATGGTACATGTAAAAGGCACACACAGTGTTCTAAAGCACCAGTTGAGCTAGTAACTTATCCAATAACATCACCTTTTCGAAGTCAATTACTATTTTTAACAACTGACTGATGTCCCACTTATTTGCAGTGCCATCTTGGTGGAATGCCAGTGCCATTCCTCAGTAGTGCTTATCCTGGCAGTGTTCTCTGGATGTGCAGCTGATCCTGCAGCTCACTGTTTTGGTTTGGGGGCAAAAGCAGAGCACCTGGGTGTTTATAACCACCACAGAAAAGATTTGTCTGCAAATACAATCAAAGGAAGCTTTAGCTCTTGATTAATCTCACACCACTGGTGTTAAGCTTTACAAAGGTTCGACTGTTAGGGCACAATATTGTCACCCTCAGTCCAGTCCTCATGTTATTTGTTACTCCTGGCACTGCCAGATGGAGTTCCTGGTCCCACCCTGTGCCCTGCCTGTGTGCTGGGAATGCTGGGCAGACAGCAAGCTCTTCCAGAACTGCTGGAAGAGTTGGAGGAATTTAATCCTCTCCCACTGAAATGAAATGATGGGACATGCACTAGATTTTAATTTTAACTTTGGCCACTGATATGAAGTGGAATAAACTTCATAGACAGACTTCTTCATAACCCTGCTCTGGTCAGGAAGAATGAATCCTAGGTCTGGGAACTTTCTTCTGAAAGAGGAGGAACCATATCCACAGTTTCCCTGTAGTGGGTACAGTCTCTACAGACAAAAGCCTGGATCTGAGGTCAGTGAAACCCTTTTTGAACCCAGTTGTGCAGTATAAGGGTTTTCTGTCTGGTTCCTTAAAATCCCCTCCTCTGCTCAGCTTCTTTGTCAGGCTGAGCAGAACAGCTGAGACTGACAGGGCCTGGAGACAAAGCTACCCCTGAGTCATTCCCAGCTCCTGACACGGTTTGCCCAGTCTCTCTCATGGACACAGAGCAGGAGCTTTTCAAAAGTGACTGAATGCCTTCCATCCTCTCATCACTCCTCTTTCAATTTCACATGAGCAACAAATAAAGCAGCCAAGGCTGAAGGTCATTTTTCTTGATGGCAATCAACTGGCAGGTTTTTGCTTCTCAACAACCACACTATTTCATCTGTAAAAAGAGATTTTTTTTTGCTGGAAGGAATCTGCTGACATTTGGGACTGATGGGGTGTGTTCAGTGCCCAGCTTTTAGGTATCTGCCTGCATTGGTAAGATTAGGAGGCTCTTCACGTGTGCTGTGCTCCTGCTCTGAATGCTCTGTTTGCCTCCCTCTTCTGTCTGCCCAGAGACTTGAGGGAGAAATCCTCTCCCTCCCTTAGATAACTGGGAATAAATAATCAGGCAGTGAAAATACCCCTCAGTGCTACAAGCTCCTTTGCCTCAGGAGGACTCCAAAGATCCTCCTGTGCTGGTGTGTTGCAATGGTCAAGAAAGTTTTGTGTCTTTTTCCAGGGGCAATTTCTATCTCTTGTATTAATCACGGTGCTTCGTACAGCTTATGAATAATATCACATTTTTCTGGTCTAGTTGTGCACAGGAAAATATTTACAAAGAGCTGCCTCATCTTCTGTTTCTGGACACCTGATATAGGACAACATATTGCTCTGCACAGCAGTCCTGATGTGATATTCCAGAGATTGTGGAATAATACAAGTTGGAAGGGACTTTTGGAGGTCATATGATCCAAGCACAGCTCAAAGAAGAGGGGAATAGCAGTTCAGAATCCTGCTATCCATCCTTAATCCCATACAACTATCTCTCCCATTATGGTTTCCAAGAGCCAGAATTGCTGTATCCTGCCAGCCCTGCCTGCTGGAGTGGCTTTTCTGAGGTGGCTGTGGCCAAAGGAGGCTGGGTGACCTCTGTATGGAACAGAGGGGGTTTGTTGGGGGGTCTCAAAATTCAAATTCATGTCACCCATCCGAGTGGAAAACTGCACAAAGCTATAAGGCTGTGTATGTTTAAAAATGATTATCACAGTAGCAGAAGGAGAAAACTAAGGGTTTTCATAAGGTAATGGAAAAATCTAGGTTCCCTTTAAAAATGCTTATCCAGGTTCAAAACCAGGGTGGAATTTAAACTTGGTTTTTAGGGTTCTGGAATTTCTGGGTAACTTTTTCCATTTTAATTTGTGGTTAGGAATAGGCCCAGAAAAAGACCAAGATACCTCACAATTTATTTGAGCGTTTGCAGTTGTGAGCAGAAGTAAAATGTCCTAGAAATCTGACACAAGCTAATAATTTCCTCCAAACTTTGGAACCCAGTTTGGCAGAGCTGGGAAGCTGCAAAGAGATGTGTGTGAGTGAGGCCCTGGAAAGGCAGGGTTGGGGGCTTCAGTACTTTCTCCCCATAGGGTTGCACTTGTTGCTGCACGGAATCCAAGCAGGTTGGGAGAATCACTGCCTTGGCCTTCCCTCATACAAGAGATTTTTCACTGAATGGCAGAGTTTTTCTGTAAGAAAAAGGATCACATTTATGTTAACAGAGACTGGCTAAAATTTGGAGCTGAAAGCCATTGAACATTTTCATTTGGATAGAGAGAGATTCTTTTAAAACCAGCTCAGCCTGCAGTGAGAGCTGTAAATGTGCTGTGGCCTGATGTGCTGTCAAGGGTAGGTGTTTGGAAGGCTGTGGGGAGGAAGGAGTTAAGGATTCTGCTCCATGAGCCATCCGCAGCAGGGAATGACCCAGTTTAAAAGGGTTAACAGTATTTGGTTTTTCAGAACTATTTGTTATATCAAGTTAGTGCAGCAGAGGTCACACAGGTCACTGTGCCTCCCCCTTCCCTTTCCAGCCCCAGCCCCTGCCCCGTTCCTTGTTTCTCCTCTAATCTGATGACCTCAGACACAGCTCTTTCCTTATGATGTTCTTGACAGCATCTTCAGACAATATGCAGCTCGACGCCAGTTGTCTTTCCCCTTTTCTCCTGTCCCTCAGGAGAAAACCTGGCATGCTAAAAGGCACTTTGTGCAGTGGGGAAAAGCCTCAGCAATTTGTTCTGTGGTTTTTGGACAAGAGAAGCTCAGAAAACAGTTTTTCTTGGATGTGCCCTGCGTGCATGGCTGTCTTTCCTTCCTTTGTGTCTGTTTGTTTCTTTCTGCTTTGTTTTGTTTGTTTGATGCTTTGGGTGGTTTTTGTTTATTTTGTGTTCTGGTCTCTTCCATCATGATGTTGCTGAGTGTGTCTTGATGAAGTTCTGAGCAGATGCTTCTTTGGGAGCACAAGTTAAGGTGTCACTGTTTGCAAATGGGAACGGGAAGGTTTGGCTGGAATTTGCCCCTGGGTTTAGTAACCAAATAGGGTCAGATTTGCCATTGTAACTGTTGGAGTTAAGTACAGAAAACCTTGCTGAGAAGGTCCCCATCCTCATCCCTTCCCTCTGGCCGCCTTCTGCCAAGTGGAGCTTCTCCTAGAATGTTCTCAGTGTATTTTTATGACCTATTTTCAAAGGTGCTCAAGGTCCACTGAAAAGGAGAACCTCAGGTGCTTGATGTCTTCTCAAAATCAGACTAGAATTAGATGACAACTATTATACTTACATATTTTTTCACCTTACCAGCATCACTATGTTAACTTTCTATCACACCACCCCCAAGGAATAGAATACAAAACACCCTGCCTGATATGAAGCAGGGGAAAGTCTCATTTTCCTGCTTCCTCCATTGCTTGTGCTTTACTGTGTCTCTCTTTCTCCTGCATGTCTCCCTTCTATCCAGTCAGCTAAATTTTTTTGAGGCTGTTCCTCACTTCTCATTTGATTCTGTTGCTCATTATGCAGCCAGAGCTAGAGGACTTACACATGCTTTTGAGGGTCAGTTTAGTAAGGGTGTGATGGACTGTTTTCCTTCCTCTCCTGTGGCTTGACTGGTTTCTGAGGAACGTGCTTTGCTTTTATTAGCATGGGGTACTCTGGTCCTGGATGTCCTTAATGTCCTGGGGGAAGTGAATGGCCACCAACAAGCTACTGCTGGTAATGTTAAAGCTGTTTCTTGCAGCCTTTCCAGAGCTGGGGAACTGCCAGACCTCAGTGTTTTTAACAGGTCTGAGGGATCAGTGAGAAAAAATGCCTGTGCATATTTGGTGAATTGAAAAGCAAATTGCAGCTCAAGTGTGCGTGTGTGTGGCTTGCCTTTGCTTCTTGGGCATGTTCGAGTACATTAGTGTGAATGTTAATTAGAAAACAAAGTTTAAGGCTGTGTCTTCTGTTAGAACTTTTTTATGCTACAACAAACCCCAAGATTTTTACTTCAGTCACCACAAATTGACTTATCTGGAGAGCAGACTGTATTCAAAGTTTCATGTAACTGGCAAAGTTCAAGTAATACATTTCATTGTCAGCTTTTCCAATTCCCAACTTGCTGCTCCGTTAGTGTAACAGAGGCCCCTTCCCAGTGGCATGAGCAGTGGCACTGGGAGCAATGGAAATGACTATTTTGATTGGCATTGCTTTGCTGGAGGAGTCAGAAAAACAGCAGCTCTGCCTGCAGTGCTGGGTGTGAGGCCTGGATGCAGGACAGGTCTAAGTGCCTGAGAGCCAGTGTGGGAACTGAGCAATACTTGGTGTTCTTCCCAGAGGAGGGTGAGGGTGTAACACCTGCACTGTGAGAGGACTCTCAAGCAATTCTGAGCTCTGCTCTCAGCTCTGACATTGACTCTGTCTTTAAACACATCAGCAAATGTTCCTGCCTTGGCTTCCCTGTGCAGAACTAGGGTTGTGCTGTGTCCTCATCCACCTGGCAGAGATATTGTTTCTTCCTTTTATGTTATATGACTTTATAAATGGTTGGTGACCAAACTGGAGCTGTGTCAGGGCAGGGTCAGGTTGGATCTCAGGGAATGGCTCTTTCCCCAGAGGGTGGTGGGCACTGACCAGGCTCCCCAGGGCAGTGGGCACAGCCCCAAGGCTGCCAGAGCT
>JAWWTY010000035.1:4880788-4917741 GCA_035222235.1 Margarornis squamiger | reverse complement strand
CCGAGGCTGCCAGAGCTCCAGGAGGGTTTGGACAATGGGACAGGGACAGGGTGGGATTGTTGGGGTGTCTGTGCAGGGACAGAAACTGGACTGATGATCCTTGTGGGTCCCTTCCCACTCAGGATATTCTGGAGTTCTGTGGCAAATCATAAAAATGAATTCATAAAAAATGCTGGCTAATAACCTTCAGCTGAGCAAGAACCTATTGGAAGAAAATGTGTTTAAGTTGCACCTTTTCTAACCTTAGCTGGAACATTCCTAATGTTTCCATTACCCCAGATAGTGAGGTCTTGAAGCCAATCTCTCTTATGTTTCAGAGCTTTGATCTAGACTCTCTTGGAGGGTTCCAAATTTTTGCTCCAGCACCTGCCCAGATGTTGCAGGATTTCTAGACAGTGATGGAGTTGCTGTGTCATTTATTACCATTTCTCTTCGCATCTCACCATTGGCCTCGGGACGGCAGGTTTTTGGAAGCAGAAATGTGGTGGGGAAAAGGAGTGTCTGGAGGCATGAAACACTTTCAAGTTTTGTGTTTGTTTTCCTTAAAGAAAAAGGCAAGACCCTCTTCTGTCACTGCAGCATTGGCCTTACCCACCAAGCCGTCTAGGCTGAAGGACAGTGCTGTAACAGGGAAATTCCAAGCAATGGAACATGTACAGTTTCTGTAGCGGGGTGGGAGAGCATCAAGACAGGAATAGGAATTGGCAGCAGGAGCTCTGAAAGGCCAGAAGTTTCCAGCTCCGAAAGACGCTGGCAGAGGAAGTCAGTGAGTGCAAAAGGATTCCCTCTCTCCCCACCTCTCAGCCCCCACCCTCTGTCCTTCCTCCACACCCCACCCGGGGAGATGCGAGGAGAAACTTGGCAAGCCATCTTGTCGCCAATCAATCTGTGGTGTAACAATTAGCACTTAAGCAGCACTCACGCTAAACACAGGCTCAGAAAACACTTAAAAAGGAAAAGAAAAAAAAACCAAAGCCGAACAAGCCAACCCCCAACACAACAACAACAACAGGGGAAAGCTGGAACAGATCAATGCCACGCCAGGCAGGAGGCACCTAATACCTCATTATCGACGTGCTCGCCGCGCCGGGCAGTGAGGCAGCATCCCCCTGCAGCCGGAGCGCATCCCTCCTCAGGAGCGTATCCCTCTCGCAGGAGCGCATCCCCCTTAGAAGCGCATCTCCTTCAGGAGCGCATCCCCTTTAGGAGCGCATCCCCTTTAGGAGTGCATCCCTCCTCAGGATCGCATCCCCTGCAGTCGGAGCGCATCCCCCCGCAGCAGGAGCGCATCCCTCCTCAGGAGCGCATCTCTCTCGCAGGAGCGCATTCCCCCTTAGGAGCGCATCCCACTCAGGAGCGCATCTCCCCTTAGGAGTGCATCCCTCCTCAGGAGTGCATCCCTCCTCAGGAGCGCATCCCCTGCAGTCGAAGCGCATCCTCAGCAGGAGCGCAGCCCACCGCAGGAGCGCATCCCCCTGCAGTAGGAACGCATCCTCCTGCAGTAGGAACGCATCCCCGCACAGCAGGAGCGCATCCCGCTCAGCAGCGCATCCCCCCTGCAGGAGCGCAGCCCCGGAGGTGTTCGCTGACAGCTCCATTTGTTAGCGGGAGCAGCAGGAGCTGGCGGCGCCGCCGTCCTGGCCATTCCGGGCAGTGCGAGCGCGGGGTGCGCTCCCCCCGGCCCGCCGTAACAGAATCCAGTAGACACGGAGTCTGTCTGTGCGCTGCCTAAATTGATTGTAATGGGTTTCTTAACGTGCTGAAAGAGCCGACTGTTTTCTCGCCTCGAAGAAAGGCTGGGGGGAGGAGGAAGTGGCTGCGGCGGCTGCGGCACAGGGGATGAAAGTAAAGTTTTGTTTAGTAAAGCCCAGCCGACTGCGGGCTGTGTCTGGCCTTTCAGCTAGCTCTGCGCTTCAGGAGAGAGGAGAAGGGCGAGAAAACAAACTGGCCTCTTCCTGCCTTGGCTCTTGCTCCCATCATAGCCCTGCTTTGCCTGGCAGCACTTGCCAGAAGCTCACTGGAAACCTCTGAATGGTGTGGAGTCTGTGTGCAGGAGGTGCTGAGAGGGCAAGGCTTTCCAAAGGAATTTGTGCATGCGTAGAGTAGGGTGTATGTGCTTTTAAATGCTTGGCTAGGCTGAGACTTACCTCAAAAAGGTGTGCCCAGCTCCTGTAACAGCAGGAGCTAAGCCAGGCCTGGAGGAGATACAGCCTTCTGAAGAGTATCCAAACAGCATCTGCTGTTGATAAACTGGTGTTTGCATAGAAGGCCAAGAGCCATCCCGAGACCTCCCAAGTGGAGAGACGTGTCTCTGGTCAGACTGTCCGTGCAGTGGATCAAACCATTCATCACCAACTCAGACCTGCTCGGCAGAGCAAGCCCAGCAGGTGCCCCTCAGGGACTGGAGGTGCACACTGGGCTGTTCTCAGGCCTGTGCAGCCTGTCCTGCTCATCTTCACTGCCTAAAGGAGCTGGATCTGCCTAAGGAAAACAGTGCTGAGAGCTGCCCGCAGTGACCTGGCCACTTTCATCCTTGGAGAATCATCGTGTCATATCTGAGCAGCCCTTGGCAACAAAAGAGCTGACATGCAGATGTTCAGGCTTCTCTGGGGACAGTACCTGTTGTGATAGCTCTGTGCAGACACCTGTTCAGGTGACGTGGGCCATCCCCACCTCAGCACATGGGGCTTGGGTACCAGAATCTCCTTGTCCAGTTACTCCTTGCTGGATACTCTTTGGTTGCCTCTTCTCTTTCCAAGGAATGACTCTCCTAGAGATACCACAGGCTGGTAGATACCCCAAAGAATGAGGAGGCCCAGGGACCTGGAGTGCATTGTTAGGGAAGAGGACAAGGGTTGAAGTTGTGGGCTGCAGTGGTGTCACTGAGGTTGCAGGTGCTCCCACACCTTCACACCCTTGCCTGGTTCAGAACCAGGATTTATTCTCCAAGTTAGATCTTGTGAGTAGAGACAGGGGCTGAAAAGTACCACTTCTCGTGCTGCTGTAACCAGAGGCTGCTCTCTGCCTCCGACCAGGAGGCTTTAGGATGATGCCAGATGGGGCCACTAAAGCTGTGCAAACAATAAGGAGCACATAGGGGAGTCTGTTAATGGGTTTCTTTTGGAAGCATCAATTGGAGCTGCTGAATGGGGCACATGACCTATTAAAAAAAGCCACTTGAGAGATCTGTATGACTGCTGAAACGAGGAGATTTTTTTACCTTCCCATCTCTGCCAAGCCACGAAGGGTCTGACATGCTGGATGCTCACTTGCCAATACACTTTATAGCTCGTGCTTTAAAGCTCTGAGATCCATGGGCTGGCTGAAGTGTCCCAACCACATCATTCTGAGCAGTGGGGAAGCCACATTTAAGGAGGTGGCTTGCATGGAAGTGTTGTGTGATTACCACTTCTGGGAAGGGGCAGCCTACTCTAGTGCAGATTCTTTCTGTGGTCACAAACCAACACTTTACGTGGGGAACAAGCAGCACAGTTCGAGCTGGCTGACAGAACACTGTGAGTGCCCAAGTTCCTCAGCCCTGAGCTCTGGTGGGGGGTGATGTGATCAGGGATTGTGGTCTAGCTTGGCAAAGCTGTGGCTTGGAGCTCACATGAGGATCAGCTACTGATGCACTTTTTGAAGGGAAATGCCTTTACCTGCAGTGCCAGAGGAAAAATGAAGTGATGGAGAAGTGATGTTCAAAAAGAAAATCCAGATATGCTCCTTAGCAGAATCCAGATCTTAAATTGCTCCAGCCCATGAAGGTATTTTCAATTGTTCTTTTTAAGAAGAATAGTCCAAGACCCTGACTTGAGTTTGAGGACAGGGAGCTGATGATGCATCAATTCTATGGTGCCCTGTGTGCTACTTCATTGGATTGGGGTTGAAAGAGGAGAATTTCCTGACGAAATGTCAAACACTAATTTCTCAGTGGAGATTTGACTCACTCTGCTTGATTCTTTACTATTTGAAGCACAGTCTTATGATTTTGTGATGGGCAGGTTAGTCGTCTTACAATGCCATTCAAACAAGATGAAAACTGCAGAGGAATGGCTCAGTCTTCATTCCTATAAGGATGTAAGGTTTGTTCTCTTCAGATGAATCTCTCCTGGATGGTGCTATTGTATTTATTTCATAAATAGTGCATTAGAAAGGTGTTGATCTTGCTGTGATAAAGGAAACAAGACTAGAATCTGCCCTGGAGAACACCTTAAGGAAAAGCATGAGGTGAAGCATTACATTATGTGTATCTGTGCACAATACTGGAATAACCATGGGAAAGGAAGGGGGTTGTTATCAGGGACCAGCAACAGCAGGGAGGTTCCATAGGGGAAAATGAGGTGAGAGCTGAGGGCAACCAACAGGCAGGGACAGTGACCTCAGTGACCAGGCTGCAGTGCCACAGTCCAGGGGGACTGATGGCAGGGTTGGTAATGTCAGCACCTTCCATTCAGAGCCTGATTTGCACAGAGAAATGCAAGGGGTGAGTCATGGCTGAGGTCCAGCCAGGCAATCGGGGTCAGCAAAGGCCAGGCAGGACACAGGTATTTGTGTGTCACACTCAGGCAAGAGCTGGGCCCTGAGCTTAACTGGAGCCCCAGGACCAGCCCCAGCCCCAGGAGTGGAGGGACCTGGCCAGTGTTCCCAGCTGAGGCTGCCCAGGGCTCTGGGGGCTTGAGAGTGTATTCAGGGCTTGGAAGTGGGTGCCTGCATCTCTGCAGCGATGCCTCAGCCCACTCGTGCACAAACTGAGCTAAGGACCAGCTCTGGAGTTTGCAGTGGCAGGAGATACTCCACCAGTTTGCTGGAGACACGGAAGGGAGAGTGTGGTTTGAGTTGTGTGTTTTGTCAGATTCTCAGGAATTCACTGATAGACTATTAAATTCAACTTGGAGACAAACTCTGAGTATTTCACATGGCAAAATCAAATCTCCCTTCAGACTAGTGGTGTTTTACACTGGCCTGGCAAACAGAAACTGTCACTGTGCCAGAACCTCCTGGAATGTAGATCAGGCTCACTTCAAAGGTGTTCCCTTGAGTTTTTGTAAGCAGCAGTAAAGAACTGACAAGGGAACTTTCCATGTATCATCATTTCTCCTTGCTTTTGGTGCGTGATTGTAGCCAAGAGAGGGAAGAAAACCTGGTCTAGTTCCTAAATCTCCAAAGGTGTGAATATGCCATTCTGCAATCCTTCAAGTCCCTTTCCTGGGAGCCTTTCCCATCTGACAGGAAACATCTCCTGAAGGAAAAATCAACTTGAAGTGTTTTCCCTCCCATCTGCCACCTTCCAACTTTGGTTGCTGAGAGAAGACGAGAAAGGCTTTTAACACCATGCAGTGACCCAGCCCTAAGTACAGTCTCCTGGATTTGATCTAGCTGGGGAGACAGGAGGTCAGCTCCAGGGGCCAGGAAAAGTGAGAGGAACCATGTCAACAGGCTGCTCCCGCCGTGTCTGAGTGCTGAATGATGAGCGTGTGACACGGGAGAAGGAGCGAGGGTGCTCACCTGGAAAATGTTGTGGGAGGCCTGTCATGGATGTTTAAGTGCTGACAAGATGTGTCTGAGATACCCTCGCAGTGCATTTAGGAGAAGAGTAACCTTTCTCGTGGTTCCTGATTCGGAAGGGAGGTTGCTGCCCTGGTTTGTGGGGCAGCAGCTTGATGGGAGGACTGAAGTCATTTTTCTCTATGGAGTGGTGCTGCTTTACTTATGTAAGGACTGAAAGGGCAGGGGATGGTGGGGATTTAATCCTGCCATGGGCCCTTAATCCATGGGTGTGATCCCAGATCAAGTGAAACCAGCAAAAACTGCCTTTGCCCCAGCAGGTTCTGCTTCAGGAACATCTCCAGATCAGCCAATGCTTTGGTATCCAGCAGTGACCTCTCTCCAAGAAAAGTGTCCATAGGATGAATCTGCTGCCTACACATGTGCCTTTCAGTGGCCAGGTGCATCCTGTGTTACCTCCAGGGATGTTGCACATGAGGTTGGAGATGGCATTGGGCAAATCTGATACCAGAGACTCGCGAGCAGTGCTGCTGTAGCAGTTGCTGTGCTAACACATCCCAGGGAAACCAGAGCAGCTCCAGGTTGTGTAAGGTGGAGCACATGCACTTCCAGTCACTGCAGTGAGGCACTGAAGGCTCACCCAAGCTCTGCAGCTCTGTGTCTGGGGAGAGGGCTGGCATGAGCACAGGGCAGAGCTGCTGGTGCTGCTGCAGAGCTTGTTCCCTGCAGTTCCAGAGAGCCTGGTCCAGGTCAGCCCCCTGCTCTGGGCACTGCCCTCTGCTTGCCTTTGGAATTATTTGGGGCATTATTTGCCCAGAGACACCCAGCAGTTCAGAGCCAAAGTCATGTTAGGAGTTTCTAGTCATGTGAAGGGAAGGAGTTTGCTTTTGGAACTACATTTTCCTTAGTAAATTGTAATTGTCTTCAGAAATAATGACTCGCTGGGTTTTAGCATGTATTTCCCCACGGCTTGTCAGGAAACACACGTGCCCTGTGGAACAAAACGTGTCTTTGAAAGAGGTAACCTGTCTGACTCTGCCGTCAGTTTAAATTGCTAAAATTCACTTGCCTTCCTTGCAGTTTTCCTACTTAGGATGTGCTAAAGAAAAACCAGATCCTGCTCTGCAGCAGATCACTTCCACTGATGTGTCATCAACACTTTAGTGATATAAAGCTAAAAGTTGACATTTTCTACTACATATATGAGGGCAGAAATTTGAATCTGTTGTTGTTTCTCATCCTTTGTTTCTCACACCGTTAATTGCTTGACTTCTATCCTTCTGCAAGAGTCAGCTGGGAGAGCTTGGTAATGTTTAGCCCTTGAGCCTGACCTTCCCATCCCTGCAAAGTCCAAAGGAGAGGAAAGAGTTTTAACTGAATTTAATTGGGGTCGTCTTTGCCCATCAGCCTCTTCCTCCTCACCACCTGGGGGGTTTGAGCTGGGGCCCTCCTAAGTGGTGGAGAGGAGAGATTTCTCCACGTCAGAGCCGGGCAGCTGTCACTGTGGGTTACTGGGCAGGCAGGAGATGGTGCCTGCAGGAAACAGAGATGGTTCCCACCTGTCCAGAGCTAATGAGGATGTTTCCGATGTCAGTAAATGTTTCCTGATCACAACAAAGGGCCTGTAGTCTTCACAACCCACTCAGGAACAATAGGCAAGCAGGAGAGGTGGAAGAATCGGGGAGTAGGATGAAGATAAGACATGGAAGGATAGAGAGGAAAGGGAGATATTTGAAGAAGGAAAGGAAAAAGACAGGGAGACAGCTAAAGAAGAAAAGAGAAAGTAGAACACGTGGCAAAAGGGAGAAAACAAGGATGGTGTCTGGATGGTGCAGGGAGAAAATGGAGAAATAGATGGAAGGGGCCTGAGAAGAGAGATATTGAGAGCACTTTGGAAATGGAGCAGAAGAAATAGAGCTAGAGGAATATGGAAGAAAGCACTAACAGGTGGAGAGAAGGGCCCAACCAACACATGCTTTTCACAGAAGAGTTTGAGATGCCCAGAGTGATGAAGGATGGCACAGAGTTTCTGGGCCATAGAGAAGTTAATGGAAAAAAAGAGGGAGAAAGCACTACAAAAAATTTAATGCTACTCTTGAAGTGTCTGTTGACTGAAGAGAAAAATTAAGACATCTACTTCAGGTTAGGAGATGGGAAAAGAAGTGCAAATGGGCAGGAAGCCTGAGGCTGTGTGGTAGTTGCTGATGGGAAAGACAGATGTGCCCAAAACACACCCTGGGAGTGGGGTAGGAGAGTGAGACAGCTCTTGGAGAGGTGGAGATTGAGGTGAGGGGCTTCCACTTTACCTGTGTGTTAGACTTGGCCTTGGATGTCCATGATCTCATGTGTCCTGTGTCCAAACTCACAGTATGTGTCCAAGAGAGGCTTGGGAGCAGCAAAGCACTTTTGAAAGTCTGGCCTGGGAGCTGAAAAGGCTCTTGGTTTGTAGAAATGGAGCTCCAGTATCTGCATTCTGTCATTCTGGGACTCTGGGCAGGTGTTTCTGCTCTGAGAGGACACCACTAAGACAAAGGCTATTTTACAGTATAAAAGCATATGTGCATATATAAGTTTTATATAATATGATCTATATATTAGCTAGAATATAATGCAGAATTTGTTCCAAATAACTCTGCACACCAGCATTTGACTGTGTGTGACTAAGCAGAGCACACATTGTATATTCAGACACAGAGTTCAAGTTTTTCAGTCGTGGACCACAAAATATACATAATTTATTTTGGTTTGTTAATCTACAATCTAAACATCAAGGAGTCTCTGCTGTCGCAGCAGGGTGTGTAGTTTGAAGTGGTATTTTTTAACAAATTTCTTGCTGAAGTTGAGACAATACTGATCTATCAGCAGGATCTGTAAGTCATTTCAGGAGATTCCCAGAATTCCCGAGGCTCTTTGGAAGGGAGCACAGAGTGTTTGTTGGCAATTTCTTCCCTCTTACTCAGTGGTCCTTACTCCTAAGCTGAAATGCAATTCAAGACCAGAAATGTCTGTAAGCTGACCAAAAATGTAACACAGGGAATGAACTTTCCCCAGGAATTCCACATCAATCTTATCACTTCCATTTTGCCAGCACTGCAATTTTGAAACAGAGCCAAGGAGAATCCATGTCAAGTACTGCACTAACTGTGAACACCCACTCCTGAGTGCCCTGCTGGGGTAGCAGCTCTCACCTGGGACTTCCAGATGAGAAGCCAAGAGCTGAAGGAGATTTGTCTGGGAATGTGTAGCACTTCAGTGGTTGCAGGAATAAAACTGTGGCTTTATATCCCTTGAAAATGTGATTTGCTGTCACAGCCACCCCCTACTCCTTTATTCTTTCCCTACAACACATTTCCTACAGAAGCACCAACAGGTCCTGCTCACACATTTTTGCCAAAATAATGTTTGGGATTATTTTTTCCTCTCCCAATAATAATATGCTTTACTATCACCACTTTAATATGTGCTGATATTGCTTTAAATTCTATGAAAAATCTTACTTTGGAAAATTGCTTCTTCTCCTTCCTGGTATGTTTGGAAGTTTTTACGCATTTTCCATGTTCCTGTTTGTTTGCACATATATATATATATATAGGTTGCATATCAATAGCAGTACTTGGAATAACTGAGAGCATGATTTATCTCGTTTGGTCCAGCTGATGATCCTCCAACACAGCTTTGCTGTATGAGGAGATCAGCACCTCCAGAGCACCATTCAGCTCATCCTAAAATAGGTGTCAAAGCAGAAATGATTCCTGCTCAGAGTCACACTGCCCTGTTAAAAACAGGAAGACACTTGAATCTACACAGGAAGGACAAACATTTACAGTGGTGCTAAGTAGCAGTTGTCCTTCACGAGTTTAAAAATAAAATGAAAGCAGAGTATCCCATCAAAGCACGTCCTGTTGTAGCCCTGGGAGCAGCGTGGAATTAGGAAACCGGGTAAAAACCTACAGGAGTTAAGAAGGGAATTTTAAATTAACTGGGAACACATGTAAAATTATTTTAGGGGTGTTTTTTTTTAGTTCTGTATCGAAAATGATGGAATTTCAGTCTCATCAGATAGCTGTGCAGTGGGACAGAGGAACAACTCCAGTCAGGTGTGCCCATTATCCCCCTCATTTCCCCGCATTTGCCAGTGGCCAAGAGCGGGGATGGGAGGGCAGCAGCCCTTTGCTGCTCCCGGTCAGCGCTGAGTTAAGAGCATGCTATTAGTGTTCATTCCCCTGTGAGATGCCTGGGGCTGGGTTGTCCTGGAGCTGTCCTCCCCTGGCCCCGAGAGGAGCTCAGCCTTGTGACAGTGACAGCTGAGCGAGCTCAAAGCCCCACGGACCCTCCAACTTTGCAGCGAAGCCATTGGGGTCTTTGTGTCCCCTCCCTGCCCCTTTCCCCGGCAAGGAGCGTGTGCTGATGGAGGGGACAACATCGGGAGTCAGTCCGGGCTATGGGAGAGCCTGCGAGGAGCTCGCCTGGAGCACCAGGGAGGACACAATTACTGCAACCACTGTCCACCCATGGCAGCCAGGAGACTCCACTTAATCTAATTGAGTGTGAAGGCAGGCTGGAGACACGGGACCCGCTGCCGCAGCCCCCCCTCCCGCAATAGAGACACTATTGGCTGCTAATTGGCGCCAGTGGGCTGGTGCTAATTGTGCTGATGGCTTGGGCTGAGGACAGGCATGGGAAGGATGGACGGCTCTGCTGGGAATAGGAGGAGGGGAGAGCGAGGGAGACAGTGGTCATAAAAGTTGGAACAGGGCTTTAATTTCATATCAAATATTTAAGTAAGTGAGTGGAAGATCTGTGAACTCTCTTTGTGGTAACCCACAAGAGGCCTTGGGGAATAGCACCCCCCTGCCTCCAGCCCAGCCAGGAGCTGTCTGAAGGGCTCTGCTCCTCTTCCTCCTCAGCTTGGTTTAATTAATTGTGAGAATCGCTAACGAGCCTTTATTCCTCTTCATACCTTCTCTGTTTTCTGCCATTGCTGCTTCTTCATTCTTTATTTCAAAGAGCCAGCTTTTCCAAATCCAGGGCCATCAAATATTTCCTTCCTAGCATGGCAATTTTGGCTGAACACAATGACAGCTGAGGCTGAGACCGTGTTCATCCCCCTGAAACTGGGTAAGGTCTGATTTGTACATGCAAGACCAGTGGTGACTGTGTGGTGGTTTCCTTCTAGAGGTCTGCCCAGACTTCTGCAGGGGGAGGTTTACACGTATCAGGTGTTAGTAAGACTTGCTTACCAACAACTACAGGAAGTGTTGGTGTGTTAAATGCACAGATAAATGTGGCAAAGTTAAACCAGCCCTTTGTGCTCCCAGCATGGGGGTCATCATAGCTGTGCAGCTACATGGCAGTGGTGTGTTCAGTTGGGTCATTCCTTTTCCCATCTCAAACAGAATGCACTCTATCTGCCTGTTAAAATACTTACTGTCTCAAATTCTTGTAGCCAAAATCTGTGTGCTGACCCTCTTCCAGCTCCCTGTGCTCACAGCTGGTGCTGGGGATGAGCTCTCTGTGAGATCTGCCTGCAGAGGTGCTGGGTGAGTGCTCTGCAGCCCCTGGCAGTGAAACCACTGTGGTCCCTTTGGTAGGAAGCTCCAAAAGTGTGTGTGGGGTGAGGGCAGACAGCTGGGACTGGAGGCACTGATCATTTCTGACAAATGACAACTGGATTTGCTAAAGGATGTCTGTCCTCCATGCTAGGACTTAGTTGTGGTAACCAGGCAGATAAAAAGTCACATTTCTTGCTCTATAAAAGTATAAGTTTTAGCTTTCTGCTAAGTTAGAACTGTCCCAGTGCCCTGCACTGCAGGAGGAGCAGGGCTGCTGTTGATAGTGCACCAAAGCCCTCAGCTGGGTTTGCAGGAGGTAGGTTACCTTTGGTTTTTTGGTTATTTGATCTGGGCTGGCCATATTTATATAATTTTTCTTGCTGACTGTGCCATAATTCTCAGCCTTCATCTGTCCAGGTCCTGAAGAGCAGCTCTTTGTTTCAGCACAACTTGTTATTACAAAATGATTTGTTGTTGGCTTGGATGTTTTCCCCCAAAATCCATCGTTCTCTTTGTGCTCCCAAAGAATTCTGCTACCATATAATTTGTTCTTCTAGGATGCAAATTGGCAAGGGCAGAGTGTGATACCCTACAATATATCTGTATTATAAATACATTGTTATTTAAAAATACATACATATATAAATTGTAAATGTGAACAGGCTGAATCTGCACCAGTCACACATTTTAAATCTCAGCCTTCCTCCCCAAGAGAATCCCAAACCCCACACTGGACTAAGCTGCTGATATGTTCAGAAGTAATCACTTGGGGTAGGAGCCCCAGTTCAGGTGAGGATTGGAGCTGTGAATTGTACCTCCATGCTGTCTTGCTTCTAAGCTTTCAATCTCCAAATAGGCAGGGCAAGCCTAGCTAAGCTGGAAGCTGAGCTCCTGCGAGGAGGTGACATGTTCCCACCTGGTTATGAGGTGTGTTGGGCTAAGGGTGAGTTTGGGACATGGACAGTGCTCTTCACTCTCACTGAGGTGAAGAATTTACCAGTGATGAGAAGGTGCACCACCTTTGGTACCTCCTGGGGAGGAGCTGCTGATGTTTGGGAACCCTGCTGTGAGCTCTGGCTGCCACCAGTTGTTTGGAAAATCCAGGTAATACAAACTTGGAAGTGCCCTGATTTGGGGATTGTGGTGCAACAAATGTCACCCAAATCCAGATCCTGACTCTGCTGCAGAGATTTGTTCTGAGCCAAAGATTTTCAGGTGTTTTAAGCTTTCCTCCCTTCTGTGTAACTTAGGTGCCTGTACCTTGCTTTTGAGGGACCTGGAACCTTGTGATGAGGTTTTGTGACTGACTTAGGGCAGTGTGACTGTGGGGAGAGGGCACCATCCACAGGTATGTGGTCTTGTTCTGGCTGTGGGTTTCTCTCATCTCATTTGAGTAATCTCAAGTAATTATGAGTCACATTTGAAAACAAATCTCCTCAGTCCATTGAGAGCAATTATTTTCTTTGTTAGTTTGCCATTAGATTTCAACCTGAGTGAGGGCTTAATATGGGTCGTTCCTTCCCAAAGGAGGGGAAGGAAAGGTGTGATCAGGAGAGTGAGAGAGAGCAGTGATCAGTATTTTATTAGAAATCACAGGATGTTTTTGTCCCCACTTCCTCCTAAAAATCGACCATAATTGTAAAAATCACTTGGGCCTTGCTATGCTGCACAAAACAATATATAAATAGCTTTAAAATTAGTATTTTTGAGCTGTTATAATTGTGTTACATATCACACAAATGTAACACAATGATGACTTGTTTGGCCTCAGGGCACTACTGCTATAAAATGTTCAATATTAAATAATAATTACAGAAAGTACTTTAATAGGTTCTCTGGGTAGGATGTTCTGAGTTCATAATATAACTCACAGGCCACTGAATTCAGATAACGGTTTCAATCTCAAATGAAATTTTAATGTGCTGATATCTAGGCAATTTTAAGCTTTTTATAAATTACCACAATGTGCAAATTCTTGGGTGAAAGGCTTAGGCGTCCCAAGTTCTCTGCCTCTTCCTTCCTCTCAAAATGTAAGCCCAGCACTGATGTATGAGGCCTTTAAGCTCCTTTGACAGCACGTCACTTTTGCTAAGGCAGCCACAAAGTGAGGGGAAGCTCCGCAGTGATTTGTTTCAAAACCTAAGTTCCAAATCCCAGGCTCGTGAACAATCACTTCTGTCTTACAGTCAAAATACTCCTAGCTCCTCCATGCAGACACCAGCCCCTGGGATCTGGCATCCCTAGGAGAGCCTGTAAGCTTGGGAGAGAAGCAAACCATTGCAGGGCAGGGATATATCGGGCCAGACTTGGACCAGCTACAAAAAGATGCTCTACATGGCTTGTGTTAGTTCAGGATTCCCCTTCGAAGGAGTTCATGGCTTGTGAGGGTTCATCACATCCTTTTCTCCCATGATGTGACATTTACTCCAGGGCTGCCGATGGATCCTACAGGGTGTAAAAAATAGCACCAGAGCTTGAATTCTGCTTATTAATTGCTTGTTTTCCTGGTCCCTCTGGGTGTAACTCTGCAGGGCAGGGCTGCTCTGAGGTAGCCAGGCTGGCTCCTAAAAGCTGCAGTGGCCTGGTTGGTGTAAGCCCTTCTAGGACTGAGCTTGTGTTCTTGCCTTCCTTTTCCTTCCTTCCTTCCTTCTATTGTGAGTTTCTGTGCTTCCCTTGAGTCAGCACTGGTGATCTTACAGAGGGGCAGTAAATCAGCTCACTGCTCCAGATGAGAGCTCAGATACCTCCCTTTTTCTGCTCTTTTTATTTCCCTAGGTTTGCTATGCTCATTTGTAGATGAGAAAGCTGAGCTGGCTAGTTGGGCAGTGGTAGAGATCAGTAGTGCTGATGGAAAAAAAGCAACAGGAACATGTAGTTAGGAGCACTGAGACTGTCCCTTTGTGGTCTTTGTTTGGCTTAATCCAGCCATAAACTTAATCCAACAAATGCAGTTTGGTTTAATCCCAATACCCCCTGCTCGACCACATTATGGGGATCATATCACAGAGGGCTGGCTTCACTGAGCTCAGTTTGAGTTGAATAGATCTCTCTCATAATCTGTTGTAAAACTGAGATTATGTCACTAAAAGAGCATCATTTAGAATGCGCTGTGAGGGATCTCCATGCTCTGTGGCACCTGAATCTGAATCAGGAAACATTGGCTGTCAAGGGGCTGATGAAGTGCTTCTAACTGGGCAGGGACTGGTGCTTGGCTGAGTAGGACTGGACATGCTGTTACCTGTAAAAAGGACATCAGGTTGAGTGTCTGTAGAGCTGTGGGGCCTTGGGCAGGGTCTCTCTGGCACTTGTGTCCTCTGTCAGCTTCCAAGTGTAGCACAAGAGACAGTCCAGAGCTCATAATTCACGTGTTCAGGCATGAAAGTCCCCTTTGGCATCGTGCTGAGTCTGTGTTGGACCTTTGAATCTATCTAACTGTGCTTTAGGAAAAGAGAATATCCTAAAAGTTCCCTCTAGCTCAGCCCAGGGGGGGTGTGGGGCTACTTCTGTGAGAAAACAGATGGTACATTTCATTGTTCTCTGAATTGGGAAAGTAAGCAAAGCTGCTATTCTAATGGATTCAAGTACCAGCAACTGCTTCCTCACTTTTAATGGGTTAATTCCCCAGAACAAAACTAATCCAGAGTCTCTGCTCCCTTCAGCAGCCTTGAAATTGGGGCTTTAGGCAGAGGACAAGGTGGGTTCTTCTCAGTGTATTGTCTTCAGGAGGTCAGTGCTAAGTGTGGGAAACTGAAGAACTGAACCTTTCTATCAACATGGGTCTTGTTTTTCTTCCTTCAGAGGATTTCTCCATTTTATGTTGTAGCACTGCTTTGAAAGGCAACTGTGACCAAAGAATAAAGGGAGAACTCCAATTCCTCTGGCTTAAATTGCAGACTAGTTTTCCTTTAAAGCCTCTCCCTCCATCCCAAGCCTTCCCTCTGCACACACATTCTGAGTGAACTCATTGGTGCTGAAAGAGATGGGTTTGACAGGGCTGATGATTCACACCTTCTGCTCAGCTTCCCACTCCAAACCAGTCCAGGCTGGGAAAGGGGAGGGCAGCTGCTTTAATGCCAGGCTGTGATTGCTGTAAGTTTCACAGGGTAGGAAGTATCTGAATCCAAGGCCAATGGAAAAAGGTGCTCCCTGTGTGTTTTGCTGTGTATGATACAGGTGAGATGCTCAACACAGGCCTCCAAATGTGTGCTGGAGTCACCTCTGGCTTTGCTTTGACACAAACCAGTTCTCACTGAGACACTCAGACTGGGGTATCACTGCTCTGAAGGTTCTCTTGCCACTGCATTGCAAGAAGATGATTTTTACATGGGAAATAGCTATTAATTACTGCTGCTTTACTGTCAGTGCACAGAAACACTCTTGCTGAAGCTGGAGTGCTAAACGTGGGTGCAGTTTAAGGACCAAGCAGCTCATTAGCTACACAGGCTGGGCTGGAACCACTGAGGTTTCCTCAGTGTCTGTGCAAACAATAAAATGACAGTGCATCTTTGTCCTCAGAGCAGGAAAGAGCACAACAAACAGAGGTGTCCATGGGAGCCCTCTCACCCAGCTCACTGCTGGACAGTCCCTGCTGACCACACTCACATTTGTCCTTCTGCAGACACAGCACAAAGGCACAGTCTCTTACAGTGCTCAGTTTTACCACTGGATGTAGGAATGTCCCTTCAGAGAAAGAAGTGTGTGCATGTGCCCCAAATCAGGTGTGTCCCTCTCTGTGCCTGCTCACCGAAATCCTGGTGGCACAACTGGCCCAGCACACCCAGCTCTTCCTTTCCTCATCAGCACAAAAAATCCCATTGATTTTTACTTTTCATGCTTCTGTTCCCAGTTCCAGCTAACAACTGCCACTGCTGTTCCCTATCAATATTTGATGAGGAGGGTGAGGTGCAATGGAGAAGCCCTGTGAGTTTCTCCTTCTAAATGGTCTCCGTGAGGGTTGAGGTTTTTGTGGCTTATGTTTATTTTCTCTGTCTGTTTTACATGGTTGGTTCAGGTCCTGGAGGTGACTGCTGCTAAAAGATAGGATGGAAATAGGACATCCCCCTTCCCCCCTGGCTCTTTCCCTGTTCATGCCTTTATCTCTCTGCTTACACTCTTGAGTGGGCTCGGGGATGATTTTGTGGGGTATTGAGTTTTTAGATCCTCTATGGAATTCATCAGCAGTGAAAGGCCAAGCAACACTTGTCTGTATGTAGCTGACATAACTTCTCCTTAACTAGTTTTTCCCAGGCTTTCTCCAGCTAAATGCTCTCAGGAAATGAGCTCTCATTTTTAAAATTATCTTTCAACTCACAGAATTAATGACCAGCGTAGTACCTTACTAAATTGTGCCTAAGAAAAGGGTCACTCCAGAACAGAGCAGCGTGCCTTCAGGCCATATCTCTGAGTTATAACTCTTCATTTATTCTTCACTTGCTGTAAAAAAGAAGTTCTCCTAATACCTAAGAGAGTATCTTCTTTTTCTTGTGCTTAAGCAGCCATTCAAACTTACTCTGTGGGTGTGAGCTTAACTCAAAGATCTGTGCAAGCCTCAGAATCACATGAGGCAAAACATAAGAGGGGGAGTAATTTTTCAGTGTTATTGCAGTGAACATGACTTGCTCCTGTGCCAATTTAATTCTAACTTTGAGTTGTAAGTTCTGTGTAAATAAAATGCAACGTAGAAATTGGGGAAGACAGGAAGAAGAAAAGGACAGATGGACTTTCCTTCTCAGTCCCTCTGTATTGCTGGAAGATATTTGTTCTTGCAGGTTAGCAAATTCGACAAAGAAACTGTAAGATGAAACTAGAAGATGATTAAAGAAAAATGTTTTCCTTGGTCACATCTCACAATCAGATGATGTTGTTAGCAGCCCTTGTCCCTGGGTTTCCAATGCCCCTTTCCCTCCCTGGGGTGCTGGAGCCTGTGCCTCTGGAATGCAGTGCTATCCCAGGGGGTGCTCTGAGCATGGAATCTGTTTTCTGTCCAAACCTCAAAGTCGAGTGTCTTACTGTACCTTACATACATGTGCTCCCCAAAGCTTCTAGAGAGTTTCAGATATTTTTTTCTGTTGGAGAGAATAATTTTGCTATCACTCTTACAAGGCCTTGTAGATTATAGTTCAAAAATGTCTTTAACTTCTTTTTCTGTCTCTCCCTTCCCCCCATGTTTTATGTTACTATAGTGGTGTAGAAAGTAGGAAAATGCATCAGTTCCTGTGGAGGTGACTCACAGTCCATCTCCTCCCTCCAATGCAAGGGTTGGGATAATGAGCTAGGGAAATGGAATGAGCGGCATCCACCACACACTCAGCAGAGCTCAGCGCCCATTCAGTGCAGCAAAGCAGGGTTAGTGTGTTTGGTTAGGAATTTTTGATGGCTTTCCCCTCCCAAATAAGCTTTCTGTGTCAGGTGCTGCACTGGTAAACCTTTCACCTTGGCTTTTGGAAACCCAGATGAGCTCTTTGGGAAAACGTGCCCCCCTTGAGCCAGGTGATGAACCCCAGTGCTGGCAGTGGGACACAGGGGCTTGGCAGGTGCCCTGGCAGGGCAGGCAAGTTCTTTCCAGCACTTTGGTGATGGGTTTGCAAGCTTTGTCCAAATTTCCAAGTGATTTAGAGGCCCTTTGGAAGAGCAAACACTCTGCTGTGGTTGTATTGGACTCGTGAAATGAAAAGCGTAAGAGAATTCCCAGTCACAGGTCTGGGAGTTCTGGGTAGGACTTTTCCAGGTGGGGTTTTGTGCTCAGCCTTGCAGCAAGTGTGGGGTCTGATTTGTTAAGGAAAACCAGAAAATGAATCAAGGAAAGATATTCTGTATTAAGCAAAACACTTTGTGCCTCATTTTACTGCTGTTTTTTTCATCTGGGTATGGCATAAAATGTGAAGGTTATCCAAGTGTGGGCTCTTGTGAGAGATGTGGTGGCTTCACTTCAAATACAACCACCTGGGGATGGCTCACAGTTTCATGATTCTGGTCCTGTGGGGGCAGAGTTCAAGCCTCTCCTTGGTGTGTGCTGTGCTCTGAGCAGAGGAAGTGCTTTTGACACAAGCATTAAAGGCATGTGGAGGACAGTGTAGGGATCCAGGTAAGTGACTGGAACATCTGCAGAGGTGTAGGAGGCAACAGAAAACATGAGCACGTGGCCAGCAACACCACGTGCCTTCTAAACATGTCACTGATCAAGTGCAAAACAAGTAGCAAGAGAGGGAAGGGCACAAGCTGGGCAAAGCTCTTGGGATGGCAGCTTTTCCATGGCAAGGCATAAGTGTGGGCTTGTCTGGTGTGTGCTGTAAAATGTGCTAGGGCAGGGAAAGCAGGGGATCTGCCTCTGAGGGTGCAACTCCTGCCAGGGTCCTGGGATGCTCTCTGGGTGACATGAGGATAAGCAAACAAGCAGAACTCCTGGGCGTTGTTTGATTTGTTTGGAGAATTTTATGTTTCTTAGTTTGCTTTTCTTTTATATATTTTTATTTTTTTTCCTCTTTCCTAGAGACCACTGCTTTTTAACCCTCATCTCTTGCCCTCACCTTCTTGGTGATTTCAGGATTGCTGGTGTCCAGCATCCTGGCTCTGGGCCATCTGGAAACCCTTAATCCAGTGCAGGAAAGGTTGACCGTGCTCATTTCACATCTACAGATGTTGCAAAATCTGATTATCCATGTCCTGCACATCTTAGAGACAAGCTGTAGCTGAGTCCTTGGAATTAATTCAGTGACAGGACTTAGGAGTGTCCCAGGCTTTGAAGCTGGCAGTGCTTGGGCAGTGTCCTGGCTGAGCATTCTTGTGCTGTGCTGTTCTGTACCCCGTGCTAGTGTTGCAAGGCTTGGAGAAACCAAGCGTGGTTGAACATGTCTGCTGCTGATTTACTGATGTGATACACCTGATTAAAGCTGCTGCCTGCTCTGCCCATCCTTGGGAAGCCCAAAGAATGCACCAGCAGTCTGGGACAGCTCTTTAATCCTCCGGGCTCTGTCTGGGATTCAAAGCTGTTTGTTGACCAAAGGGCCTGGTGAGTTCTGGAGACCCTTCTCTTGACAACTTTTGTCAACCTTTTTCCTTGTAGGTCACCTTTAATAGTGATCAGCTCACTGGCTTTCTCTGTGTAGTGAATGTGAAGTCACTGGAAAATGCTGGGATCAGATATCCATGTGGGATCAGTCACACTATGATGCCAGCTCAATAATTTTAAAGAGAATTATGTCATCTCTAACATACACCTTTCCCTGTTTCTCAAACCCTAAGCCAGTTTATTCTTCCCTTCTCTTGCACCTGAAGCTCTTCCAGCCAGTGGAGCTCTTGGGCAGCACATGAGCAGGTTGTTGTGGGCACTAAAACCCCTCTGCCCTGGTTCCCCTCCCGGGCACTGTGCCCACAGCCCCTTCCCAGGGACACCAATCCAGTTCAGGTTCTGTCTTCCAAATGGTGCAGCAAACCACATCCTTTCTCTAAGAGAAAAATGATCTCTCTTCATTTGTAATATCTTTCCTGAAATGTGCTGTACAATCATGTCTCTAAAATATATGAGGCGATAGAGCAACTATATTGAAAAATAGCACATACTTGGCCAGTTTTACTAACAAGTAAAATATACAGGTCTGAATATGACAACTGTATGTGTTGAAATATATTGGAAACACATTTGGATCATTCCATATAGACTGAGATATTGAAAACTGGCCAAATCTGTAAAAAATTTAAGGCTGTGTTTTATATGTTCTACATTTCCAAATCCTTTCCACAAACAGATAGCAAGGAACCTCGCTCGGAAGATGTGGGAATTGCTAGCCAGGCTTGATTTTTTCCTGCTGGAAGGCAGTGACCATGGATGCTGTGTCATTACAGACACTGTGGGAAGAGCTGACGTGGCTGCTGGCTCATAATTTGTGTGCTGGGCCCAGCATGGGGATTCATTGATCTTAATAGAGACCACTGAGGACCGGTGGAGTGCAACAGGAACAGCTCCCTTGGCATTGCTGCTGCTGATTTAAATCCCAGCTTTTCTTCCCCTGCACTCTCTTTGGATTAGGCTGGGAATGGACAGGGAGTGGGAGTGAGAGCACTTCTGACAGCTCCTAGATGGAGGAACTTGCAAGTGCTTGCAGTTTCTAGAGAAACGAGAAGTTTCTGGAGTTTGAGCATTCAAACAGTGAGTCCTAGAGAAGGGATATGACCCCTTAGAGAATGCAGTTGTCCTGGCCCTTCCATAAAAGCAAGCATCTCCATTTATTGCTGGCTCCTGCTGGCATTCCAAAGCATTCCCTAGAGAAGACCAGAGATGTCTGGATGCCCTTGGTCCCCTGGGAAGGGACACATCCTGATGGAGGTACCTGTGATTAGAGCAGAGGTGCTGGCACAGCACATCTGGAGTTCCCATGTCCTCTGTGTTTGCTGGGCTTGCTGTGATGCCCTGCTTTGAATATCCCAGTAAATGCACAATAACTATAAATACAACTCTAAGCTTCCAAATCAGCACTACCACATTCTACCTCAGCAAGGGCCTGGTTTCCTCATGCTAGTTGGAATAGGTCAGAGCCAAGGAAGGAGAGCAGTTTTAGAGGAAGACCCCTGTCCTCAGATATGACCTTCCTGCCTGGTTTGAAGGTGAACAGAATTCATTTTGATTCTTAAAATTATCCAGTTCCTTTGTTAGGAAAAGCATTAAAGACACTTTGGGGTCCTCAGTCTGGCTCACTGTGTAAATAAAAGAATCCCGGGATGCTGTTGACCAGGTGAATGCATTCCTGCCCACTACCCCATCCAGACTTCGTGCAAACATTTATTGGTGTGCAGAAAGCTGAAGAGAGACCAGCCCCAGCCAGAACTCAAAGCCAGGTACATCAGGGGTCCTGTCACGAGGTGACCGAGGAGGGTTAGGAATGTCCAAATGAGACCCATGGCTGTTTGACTCCTCTGACATCCCTGGGATGAGCTACCCCAAGCGGTGCCCACGCCCGGAGCGAGGGGTTGTTCTGCACAGCATCAGCCTGGGCAGAGCTGGAACACCTCAACATCCCACAGCCCTAATGAAAACAAGGAGCGGACCAGAATTCTCCCGAAAAATAAACAAGCCCACTCTCATGACCCCTTCTTGACCTCCCAATGAGGTGCTAATTACTCGAGGATTAGCACCTCTTCTGTATCACAATGCACCCAGCCAAGGAGCAGGAGGTGACAATACTCCACACAAAATGCAAATCCAGAAGAATTAGTCCAAGGGCAAGAGACAAGTCCCAAAGTTAAGGACGGAGAAACCTTCTCCATTCAACCTGTTGTCTGAGAAAAAAGTGCCAAGTTAGTGCCTTTTGGAGGCAGGAATGGAATCGCTGTTTTTTCCCTCTTCATGTGTTTTGGCTTCACAGCTCAATCGAGATAATTTCTTCAGTGTGGCTGCAGTGATAGCAATATCAAACCAGGTTTATCAAAAATTAATTGCCCCAGCAAAGGTATCTTTATGTATCTGTATCTGTGTTGAAATACCATACCCATTACACCCCATGCGCTGGCAGAACGAGAAGCTGGAATGGAAACTCCATGAACTGGTGCTTGCAGGGGAAGCCGTGGCAGAGATCCCTGTGATTGTGGGCTGATGTCCTGCCAGGCTGAGGCACCGGGAGCTCAGGAGCCTCACGGTCTCACGAGGTTCAGTGGTTGTGTTTGTCCCAGCCAAGGGCACAGCAGCTGATAGTTTTTGGGATGTGCTGCTCTTGTTTCCTGCTCAGGCATTGAGAGCACGCAGAACATCCTGGTCACATCAGAAGTCCCCTCTCCTGTGTGGGGTTGCATAATTGGCCTTGCTATCTCATAGCTTGTGATTTCTCCAAAAGCACTGCTGGGCAGGGGGGGTTCAGAGCTGCCCTGGGACGTGTTCCTGGGGTACAGCAGGTTTTTATTTTATTTATATTTTATTTTGATTTGCTGAGCACTGAGATCCTGATCGACAAAACCTGCCCACCCAAGGGAACCGGTCCTTGGGAGTATCAGAAACCCCAAAGATCTCAGTGTGTTTGGTTTGCTGGCAGTTCTCGGTTCCTTCTGAGAATCAGCCCATGTTCAAGTCTCAAACACAAGGATCCCGTAATTATCTAGAAATTTGCTGCCTTCTGGGGGGTTATGTGATGGCTAAAGTGATAAAGTCTTTCTGTTGTGGCTACTGTCATCTCTGTGTGTGGATTTTAATCTTCTTGTCCCTGTATGGGATGAGAAATAAATTGCTCTGGTATAAGTCACCCTTATATTTGCACGAGGCTTTGTGCTGGTGTTTTTGTTTTTTTGGTAGAAAACATAGTTCTCATTACAATGTTGTGCTCAGTAATTATTTTAACAGTAAATCAGATTTTTAGGAGCTGACTCTAAACATGGTCTTGGCCCAAAGCCAGGTCTATTGGCCAGCAAAGGTATGAAGGAGGAGAGCCCTGTCCTCATTCAGTCCATCACCACGTGTGTCACAGCACTTTTGCATGTTCCTTGGTATAATTATACTGGTATCTCTTCATTTGTATGTACAATTTTATTGTAAAAGGAGAATTTCCAAACACCAATGGGAAAGAATTTCAGAGGTGTGAGATACAGGCAGACTGGAACAGCCCAAAGTCTGGTGGCTGAGGTGGAGGAAGGTGTGAGATCAAAACTCCGAGTGCCTTTGCTGACAGATACTGGGAGGGCAGATGGACAAAAGGCCCCTTGGAGCAAACTGGCCCAGCTGTTTGAAATAGGTAAGAGCCTGGTACATTCCTGAGGAAGAGAAGACAAGCTGTAAAGTGGAATCTCCTGGAGCTCAAGCACCTCTCCCAAGCAGCAGCTTATGAACTATTGTCATTGGGGTTTTTTCTGAGTGGAAGTTCACTCATGAACCAAGAATGCTGTTCCCACCACATTTGTTTCAATGCTGCTACGTTCTCAGGGTGGGGAAGCTTCTGCTTTGGATAACTGACTTTTCCAGTGGAAGATCTCCTCATGAATGAATTCCTGACCAGCTCTACACTGACCAGCTGCTTTGCCTCTACCCACTTCCTCACTGGTTACACCATCTCAAGTCACACTTTTCAGAGCTGTTCCTTGCCTTGTCTTCTGCTCTTCTCTTCCATGGATGCAGATCACAATGTCTTGGCTGACTCCAGCACTGCTGCCCGTGGCAGAGCAGCTGGCATTGCAGTTCCTTGGCACAGCCCTGCCAGTGACTGTGGCAGACACGCTGCCCAGTGTCATTCCCTGTTTGGAGGATCACCTCCCAGGCTTTCAGATGGGCCAAGAGGCTCCTGTCTGCATTGTTCTCCTGCAGAGGATATGTGCAGCGTGGGGCCAAGGTGACACAACCCAGAGCTTCTCAGGGTAGTGTCTGATGAGGCCTTGGAATAATACCCAGATAACTATCTCCCACTTATCCTAAACATGCCTGCCTCCTTTTACAGTTTGTGTTACACAGTATTGTTGCCAGGATGGATTTATGCTGGGCCATTTCCCACTCCAGCTGCGTCATTACAATCATTGTCATGAGAACACAAAAGCAGAGACTGAATGCCTTGTGCCTTCCGAAAAATATATTTGTCCCATTGCCCCGTGGTGACCTTTGCAGTGCCATGGGGCTCGATCTGCTGGTGGCTACTGAAGCCAAGACTTCCTGAGGCTTGATTACCGGGGATCCTCAAAGGCCAGGGCCACTCCTTGTTGTCTCAAATAGCCTGGCTTGAATATGTAAAGCACAGTTGCCAAGTGAAGAACAATTCCTAGAGGACAGGAGTCGTGTGCCCAGGGCGGTTTGGACCTAACCAGGTATTTTTTTGTTCTTTCCCAGAGTCGTGTGCCCACCCCCTCCCCATGCACAGATGTTCTCTCTCCACCAGAAGGCACTGTTGGACAGGGCACAGAGCGGGGCACAGACGTGCTCTGGGGTGATGTCACCACAGTCCCCTCCCCTCCCAGTGCCTCAGTTTCCCCCTCTGCCCATCGGTTTCTGCTTTGAGAAATGGTGACCGATGTGGGGCACAGCAACTGGATGTTATTAAGCCACCAAAGGAGCCGGTCAAACCATATCCGTGCTTTAGGAAAGCGAGATCAAACCAGATGCCTTCAGGCTCCTCTGCATGACACAGAGCCACAGAAGGTGAAGAAACTGTTCCTTCATTATTTCTTTGGTTTCCCATTGTTCTGTGCCCTGCTCTCATCTCCAGCCTCCTGTGACGTTTGGCCATGGGGCTTGAAGGAAAACAACTGCCCCTGTGCTAATTTTATAAGCTGGCGTGCAGCATGTGGGGTCGGTGCAGAGCCTCACACACAGCTTGCCAGGGCAGCCTGCCTGGCTGAGCCCCAGCTGGCATGCTGATGCCAGTCAGAGCCCCCTTTCTGCAGCAGGGAGTAGATGATGGTGGGTGCTGGGTCTCACAGCACTCAGGTTCCCTCCGAGATGAGGCTGGGGCTTTGCTGGGTCCTGTCAACATCTCCTCAGACAGGTCTTTGCCTTTCATCTGGTTTGTTTGCAAAGCTCTGTGTGGTAGGAAGTGGTTTTCTCTACTGTGCATAGAATAATCTGAAGAAATTGTTTGAGAAGAGTCGTGGTTCCTACTGCAGTGCTCTGCTTTGCAGGGACAATGTGTCATTTCCCACCAGTCTGTGCACCCAGCCCAGGTGCTCTCTGTGTTCATGAAGATTCAAGGTTATTGATCTCCAACCTGCCTGTCCCCTTGAAGATCTCCTGAGAGCAGGGAAAGCCTCCCTGGTCATCATTTCCACTGTATCCAGGGTGAGCTGGGATAAGGGTGCAGAGCCTCCAATCATTTATGTTCTGCTGTTCTCCTTGACATGAGCCTGAAGTGCAGGTCTCCAGCTGGCTGAGCACTGCACTCATTCCTTCAGGAGGGAAGGACAGAAGGCTGTGGTGCCTTTTCCCCCTCCCCAGGGCTGCACACAGGGCTGGGGAGCACAGATTGAGTCCTCTGGGGCTGCACACCCACCCTGGCAATGACATGTGTCCCTGCATGAAAGGATTCTGTTTGAAACCAACCCAGTGAGGAAGACGTTCTTGAACGGGAAATAATTTCGTATCTGGAATCCACTCCAAGAAACAAACTTTAGGATTCCTGTCTTCTGTGCTGTGAAAAGGGACAAGCTGGTACCTTGTGCTCATCACCTCTGGCATCCCTGGCTGCCAGCTGCTGCTTGTTGCTGGCATCATGTGGAGCAGAACCACAGATTTCAGGAAATGATGTGAATACAGAATTCTCCCTTCGCATCTCTAGCTCCAACAATCTCATCTCTTCCTTCCAGCCTTCGGGCACATTAAATGGTTTGGCCTAATGAAGCACTCTGGTCTTAAAATCACTCCAATCTCGATGACCTCCTGTGGCAGTGGGTAATATTTAAAAGCCTTATGTGCCTGCAGAGGCTCCTTGTCTCTCTTTTGGGTTAATAGTTAAAAATTCATGGTTGTTTTTCAAAACCTAAATTGCTTTACTCTCTGCAAATGATTCCCCTTTCAATTCAAAATCAAACCTTTGTCTAGACTCAGCAGACTCTTGGCTAATAGCTCTGGCAGGCAAAGACACCAACACTTTATCAAGATATTCACTTTCTGCCCCAAAGTCACTCAGCTCAGTTTCAGGAGGTGGTTTTTGTTTTCTCTTCTGCAGCGGCAGAAGAGTGTTTAGCTAATTGGGTTAAGGAGCCTTAGATGTTCCTTGGCTCTCCGCAGAGTGTTTCTTTTTTAGCAGTGCCAATTTCCTTAACAAATGTATTTCATTGTGTGGTGCATTTGATCCTCATATCCGGAACTGCGTGTGAATCCTGAACCACCCCAGAGCCGTGTCTCCAGCTGCCATGGGCCTGCCTGCAGCTCTGCTGAGGCTCCACTGCCTTGGAAAGGCACCTCAGAGTCCACAGACCTTCTGAAGAAATGAGAATATAATTAAAGATAAAACAATGCATCTCCTTCAGGCCCGTGGTTGTGTTCCCCCCGTGGAGCTGCTCCACCGTAGCCATCGTCCACAGGGGTTTTCCTGGAGTCTTCTCCCAGGTCTTGGGCTCTTGGCTGTAGGGAATGGCATTTCCCTTCGCTCAGGGTTCAGAGGAGCTCAGCTGTGGGAGCTCCTGCACCCAAACTCTGAGCTCAGAAAACACGTGTAGGTGTCAAGCTGGGAGTTCTGAAAGGCTGGCCGTGGATGTCAGCAATGCCTGGCCGAGGCAGAAAAGGTTTATCACGTCTAAGATCGTGGCTAAAATTATTTTCTTAAAAGAAGAGCTTTTGTCTGAGATTTTCTATCTGTGTTTAGGGTCTGAGTCCCAGGGGTTGAGGTCTCTTGGTACCTAAAGAAAGCTTTAAAGAGCAAGGTCAGGTCCCAGCAAGTCCTCAGTTTAACTCTTCTATTTTTGCATCTCCTCAACAGACTTACTGTGAACTAGTGAAATACTCAGAGTCCAGTTTGCCTTACCACTAAATCTCTACTAGAAGGAATACCAGAGAGTCTTGAAGTATTATATACACCTGAAATCTTTTTTATTTTATGGCCAGAACAGTATAAAGGAGCCTCAGAGTACACATGAATCAAACCTTCAGTCTTTGTTGTAGTACTGGGTCGTGTAAAGGTCTGATTACACAGGGTTTTGTTGTCACATGAGGAAACCTCCACTGGAACTGGAAATTGCTGCCTTAATCCTGACACAGCTGCTTGTACTACTGGAGGAGTAAACAAAATAATACTTAGCATGTATAAATATTTTATTTGCATACTGAAGCATCCCAAAACTGTATTTCCCAGCCCACCCAAGGTGAAAATAAATACTGGTTTCTCCGCGGAGAAGCCGAGGGGAAGGCAAAAAAGGAATCACTTTGTATCACAAACCATTTTAACCACCATCCCAATTTTAGCAAACCATCCCAAACACGAGGCAGAGCTGAGAGCAGGGACTGCTCTGGGTGTTTTTGGCAGTCCTTTCTGCCAGGACACTGTAGGTATAAGCACTGTTATTTCCATGTGGAGCATCCATGCTGCTTGGAGAAGGAGGACTAGCTTTGGGTAGAACAACTACTTTTCTGTGACTTGCTTTCAGGATTAAAGTGGGCAGCTTTCTCCTGATTACTGATAATCAGTTATGGCTAAAAATAACCACATGTCAAAATGTGCCATTGTGGATCAAATGGAAACAGACACCATGTGGGATTTTGGAGTGGTTTGTGATTGGAATGAAATCAAAAATGAATTTCATGAGTATTCACTGATGGTGGAAATGGGTTTGGTTTTGTGTTGAGGGCAGAAGGGTGGGCAGACAGGGACCCCTTCCCACCTGGACACACAGTCCTGGCTCCAAACTGGGCACTGACTTCCAGCAGAAGGGGCTGCAGGGACTGCCCAGCTGCAGCCTCAGGTTAGACCCACACAGAAATCACAGGGCCATTGTGGCATTTCAGCTTTGCAGCACTGAAAACCACAAGCCTTTGAAAGCGTGAATCAGGCCTGCCCAAATGGAGACTGGCTTAAAATGATGAGATTAAAAAAACCCAAAAAACATCTAAAAAGACATTTGTTGTTTTTACATTCGCCTTCTGATTTTTCCTCCTCCTGGGGTTGTATGTCTTCAATCTGTTCCCTGAAACCATCACCACTAGAAACCCTTTTATTTTTTTCCTGATGAAATTTGACAGTCTTGTGTAACCACATCAATCCAGACACCAGTACTGTGAGGAAGGGAAGGAAGGAAGAGCCAACACTGAACTGAGGTACAAAGTTGTGTAATTCAGTTCTCCAGGGTGCTCTTTTTTAAATCTCCAGAGCCAAATATTGCCTTTCTTCACTCTTCCCAGATGGGGAGAAGGTAAGCCTGGAGTGGGAAGAACCAGAGCAGGGAAATGGCATCTTGTCAGACTTCTCATGTTCCAGCCTTGGGGCAAATCCGTACAAATTAATGTGGTTGAGGCTCCCTGGTCTTCACTGTGTATCTGAGAGGGAATTTCAGTGGGCAGTCCTTGCCACAGGTGAAGCTGGAGAGAACAAGCAGCACACTCCTGGTGCCTCTGGCACCTCCTTTCACCAGGTGCAGGGCTTTAGTTATTAGAGCTTTCACAGCTTAATAGAGCCAGGACTAGGGGAAAGCTCCTGGGATGACCTGGAGCAGCACTTGGTGCAACTGGAGCAGATGGCAAAGGTAATTTGTACCATTTTATTTCCCTCTGCTCAGGCATTTGCTGGTCCTTCTAAATGCAGAAAAGCTTCTTTTCAGGCTGTAAGAGATCTGTGTGATGTGGAGGTGAGTGTATGGATTCGCTACTACCTGAGTGTCACCTTTTTAGGAGGCTTCTCCAGCAGGCTGTTGGAATTCCTGGAAAGCTGTTGTAGGTCCCAGAGGACTGTACTGGGAATAGTGAAGACCTAAAGCTTGTCTTCCCTGAAGGACTAACTCCTACCTTGTGTGTTGGAGCATAAGATGTAGAAATGCTGTTATTCAAAGGACTGGATCCAAGAGGAACTGCTGGTGTTTGGCTGAGACACCTCCAGCCACTACCACACCTACTGTAATCTTGTCCCAAGGTGGCTCCATTTGAGCCCTTCCACGGCTCCTCTTTGGGTGTGCTGGGAAATTCTCCCGTGGGTGACTGGGGAGGAATCCCTGGGGCAGCCCAGCAGTGCCCAGTGATGGTGTTGGTCATACAAGAAAGTTTTAGATGCAGTAGCTGCAGTGTCATTAGGTGATGTAATTGCTCGTCCTTATGGCTCAGGAAGAGTGGGTTGAGGGTAGGGGAATTAACTGCACGGTGCAGCTCAGATATTCCTTAAAAATCTTCCTCGAACTCAGGAGTGGTGCCCAGTAAAAACCTGTGGAGAAGCAGTAGACATTGGACAAGGGGGAATCTCCCAGCACGGGAGCTTTGTAAGATGTGCTAGCAACCTGAGGGTACCATCCACATCTAATTCTGGGACGGAGCTGAACTCCTCAAGTAATTCAGTGTGGAAACTTTGCTGGGAGAAGTGTGGACAGGGGAGGTGGGAGTCCCAGGGCGGAGATGCTGCTAACACCCAGCAATAACCGGTTACCCTGCTTGGCAACTCCCTGGCCGCTCTAGGTAAATGGAAATGACTTCATTATTTGTTTGTCCCTTGTCCCAGTGCCTTTTATTTTTAAGCCTGCATAACGCAAACCACAGCCCCTGGGGAGCTTAACGAGGGTCTAAGTGGCACCACCGCTCCCCGCTAACAATGGGCTTTTGTTGTTCACACTTTCCCTATCAGAGTGTCCCGGAGGAACGTCCTTGCTTCGGAGACTATATTGTGATGTTATGACCTCAGAGAGGGGTGGGAGAGGAAGGGAGGGTTCAGGTGTATCTTTAACTCACTTGAATAACTTTCTGGTGGTGTTTTCTTCCCACCAGGGTCTGTATGAGTGCTCCGAGGGGGCTGCGGGGCGCTATAAATAGGGCGCGTTATCACCGCGGCATTGTGTGCGAGCGCTGCCCCCGGTGCGCTCCGCGCCAGGAAGCGCTGCCTGGGATGGGATTAAAGGCGCTATTGATGTGCCTCGGCTGCTTGGAGCATCTTAGATCTCCAGGCTGCGGTGTTGATAGCCAGCTTTGGGGGGTTTATTTTATTTTATTTTTTTTTTTATTATTTTTTTTTTTTTTTTTAATAGAGAGGCTTTAGTGAGCGCGCTGTTCCTCCCTCCCACCCCCAAGGCAAGCACACTGACTCCGGCACTCCGGGCTGGAGTCTCCAAGGAGGAAGTAGACCCTGTAGGCGAATTTCCTGGTATTATGCCATTTTAACAACCTCTCTCTTGATTTAGGTGTTGCAGGCTGGCTAAGAATATTCCTTGACACTTGAAAGGGACCTTTATTGTTTTCTTAATTTGTGAAGAATTGCCTTTTTATTTTCTTTTTTTTTTTTTTTTGGTGTGTGTGTCTCTCCAAACTTTTCTTTGTAGGGTCAGACTGGAGCCATGTTATTGTTGTTAAATTTAGATCTGAGACTATATTAAGTCCTCTGGCAGTCTGCCCCAGCGCTTTCACTTCTTAAAACAGGAAGGCAGGCCTTGGCCTACTTGTGCTCATGTACTTAAAAAGGGTGAGAAGAAGACTTTTTACACTGCTGGGAAATAAATATCAAACTGCACAGGGTGTATACAACCACTGCTCTGCCGGAGCCAACAGGGAATTTCAAAGGATTAAGCTCCTTAAGCCTCATAGTTTTTCAACAGGAATTAGGCACATAAGTGCCTTTTTGGAAAGTGTGTCCCCAGAATAATTCTGTCACATTAAAACAGTCTTGAAAGGCAGTGGGTGGGTGATGGAGTGAGCACCCTAAAAGTCTGGGGTATGGGATGGTTGGTTAGCAGGGTTCTCAGCCCCTGCCTGCACTTGGGCCAAGAGCTCTTCCAGAGCCTTGTGGAGGGTCTCACTGGAAAGGTGCCCACCATGACAAACAGGTGAAATAATTCCAAAGCTGTTTTTTAATACAAGTGCAGAAAAATCAGTGTTTGGGGAAGGAAGGAATTGCTGTGTGCTGTCAAACCCCCTGAAGTTCTATCTCTGACTTAATGTATGACTTGGAAAAATGACCAGGGATTTGATCTCGGTTCCTCTGGTTGTGCTGGTTGGCACCCAGATGGGATCAGCAGGGCTAGTCTGCCCTCACAGCTGAGCACTCACACAGAAATACAGTGCCATGGTGCTGTGTCTGTGCTTTCCCTTGTGTGTGAGAGAGGATATCTCATAGTTCTGACAAACTGCATTAGGATCCTATTCCTGATCAATGTGCAGCAGCTGTGGGAAGGCATCAGAGGACTATCAGCACCTGAATGATTGTTTTCTTCCTTCTCAAACCAGAGTAGATACACTCCACGATGAGTGAAAACATTGCTGAGCTTCTAAATAATTCTCTCTCAGCAGGTTAGGTAGTCCAGGGCAAAGGCACTTCCAAACAGAGGATGTGTTGTACAAATAGTAAAATGTGTGTTCTATTCAGCTGACAGCTCTGTGCCCGGAGGACAGGGTGACCTTTGGGGCTGTGTCCATTATACTCCTGCCTGTAGGGATGCAGAGGAACCTGGTTCACCCCCTCTCCCTCAGGTCTGTGTTCACAGGGAGCATCATAATTTGCTGTGCATCCTGTTACATGGACTGTGCAGCTCACTGCCTCTCCCAGTTAAATTAGGAACCTTTGTCTTGGAGCTGAGGGGGCTGAGGGGGTGGGGGATAAAAGACAGGCAATGCCTTGGCTGAAGGAGAGAGGAGATGCTGAACTGACTTTTGGCTGCAGAAAACCTGAAAAGAAGTATCTTTCCCTCCGAGTTTCTCCTGACTATATTTCAGGCCACTTTAGCTACATATACCTGTGCAGAGGGTGCAAATAATCACCAATTTAGCAAGAGGTCAGTTGAAGTCCTGTTAGTGATGTTTGCATTGAGCTTGAGTGTAGGGCACTCCTCACGCCTGGCATCTGTGTTTTCCTTGTAGGCAGCCTTGACTCAGAATCCAGGATATTGGCAGGCTTCGGGATCCACCCAGTTTGCTCACAGCCAGCTTTGGAAGGTCCTTCTAGGAAAGACCCCAGGCCACCTTCTAGCTCTTTGCCTGTGGGTAGAAGGAACAGAGGGAGGGTGGAAGCTTGAACAGAGTGTTTGGTGGCCAAGAAGGTATTTTTCCTTCTGCTTGCTGGATGTCCTTCCACACACCCAACCATAGCAGCTCTTGCTATCTCTGAATTTGGCTTAATTTCTAGTTTTTGGTTAATAGAATCACCAGATTCCTTGGCTGAGAAGTTGCTTGTGTATTTTGGGGACACAGAAACAGAAGGAGGGTGAATTGAGGTTTTCTGGTGGTGGGGAGGTTAGTGGGGGATTTGGAGCTTATCTCTCCCTTCTAGGAATAAGGTTGGCAAAACAGCTGTTCTGATGAGAGGGAGAAGAGGAGGCTGAAGAGCAAAGGAGAAACATTAGATCATGTAGGAGAGATCAGTTGTGTGGTAGAAGCATTGATAAATGATAAGATTCCATTTCAGGTCTTGTGATGTTTGGTGTCACCTTGTTCGTGGCTTGTTTTTAACCAGCCTCTCGACTCCTCTTTGATTTGGTTCTCCTACAGTGTTGGTGTCTAAAATGTAACTTCCTAAATTACTTTTGTGTGTCTCAGAGAAGGTGAGCTGGCTTCTAAGATTCCCAGGATTCCTGTGGAAGGCAGAGCAGGGGGGAATGCTCAACACTTCAGGAAGAATGACTAACTCAGATTACAAAGTCTGGCTTTGTAACGTCTGGCATCCGAGTTTGGAAACTGCCTCTCAGCATTTGGGATGGAAACAGCTTAAAATATCTGCCCATGTTTGTAAAGAACAACTCAGAATATTAGTCCCTAAACCAAAAAATGGTGGGAAAGGGAGAAAGCATGACTCCATTAAGAACTTTAAATTTTCCTGTTAATTTTAACCTCTCTCAGAATTTCTGAGCACTCTTGGTTGACCCTTGCCTGTTCCAGGGCCAGCCCAGCCAGGATGGAAGGCAATATTGCAGCCCCTGCAGTGTGTTCTTGTATGAGACTGTGGCTGGGTGTGCACAGATGGCTCAGTGGGTTGGAGGGCTGTGCTGCCCTCGAGTTTTGACTCTTTCCCTGGGCCATTTGTGTAGCTAATCCTTCCTATCAGCAGACAGCCAGGAGCCAGCAGCCCATTGAAAAGGGAACCAGGCTGAGGACAGGCTGCTGAGAGGAGGAGAAAAACTGTTCCTTTGAGGACTCTATAGATTTTATTTTTTTTTTCTCTGTGTAAAAGCATTCTTATTCTGATATATATGATGGGGAGGAGAGGAGGGGGGCACAAACTGCGATAAAAATACCTCTGAGCTTCACCAAGGCTCTTTCTACCTTTTCATAATTCAGGAGTCTGTCAATCACAGCCAAAGCAGAGGCTGAGAGAGGAGGATGTGTGGGGAGGGCTGGGGGCAGGCAGAGACAGCAGATAGCACTGTCCTCCAGCCTGCTGACAGTCCTGCTTCCCAGGGTACCCCTGCTGTGGGCAGGCAGGAGCAGGGGAGCCCTTTTGTGGGACTACAGACACTCCACTGGATTCCTGGAAGGAGCAGGCTGGTCCTGGCAGGGTCAGGTTCTGCCTGTGGGTCCCAGTTCCAGCACAGGGGCCAGGCACTGTGTGTGTGTGCAGTGACACATTTGTGCATGTGCAGAGCTGAATAATTCAGTTTATCATCACAGATGTGCTCAGCACGAGCCTCTCCAGCACATGGGGAAAACTTGCTCAGATAAGGGTTGTCTTTTAGTGCCTTTTTTTTTTTTTTTTTGAAGCTGCACAAAACTGAAATTGAAAGCTCCCAAGCCCCACCTCCTGAAAGTATCTCAGCTCTTCCAGTTTTGTGTCAGAGGGAATACAGGAAAGGAGGAATTCACCAGGTTGGGTCAGAATACCCTGACAATTCAGTTCGAGGAAGGGATGGCCAGAGCAAGCCAAGGCTTAGTAAGAAGGTGGCAGGGTCTGGAGGATTGCTGGAATCTTCAGTAATAAGGACACTTTGAAGAGAAAGTAGCTGGAGGCTCTTGGGCTGAAATGCCATTCCTTCTCTTCCTGGAAGGCTTTATAGCAAGAGATACTGTGAAAAGATGGTATTAAAATAATATTCTCTTTTCCAAAGGAGAAAAGCCTTGTAATGTGAGTCTGGTTTGGTTTGCTTTTGTGTGCGGATTTCTTTTCCCCTTCAAATCAATCCACCATCGCTCAGTTTCAAGCAGTTCTTCACCCAGAGGAGAACTGCAGTGCCAGATGTGAGTCCTCTCCCTGGGCCCAGTCCTGCCTGCTCTTATCTGCTGGCTCCTGCAGCAGGGCCAACCATAAAGCAGGAGTCAAAATTCCTTAGTTTGCACAACCTCCCTGACAAAGGGTAAGATGAGCAACAAGAAAACCTGAAGGAGTGTAAAAAGCTCAGGCTTTCTGATCCTCTGAATCTCCAGATAGATTCAGGGTTGTTTTAGCTGAGATAACTTGGGAATTGTATTACTCAGGGTGCTTGGGAGGGGAGGTGATTAGGTGGAAAGGTTATTTCTGTTTGTACACAGGATCTAAATTCCCCAGATCCTTTTTCTAAGGATTTTCCTTCTTTATCTTTAGTTTCTCCTGGCCCTGAATTCCCCTGCTGCCTGACTGGCTGCTGCCTTTTGTCTGAGCATCGTGGGATGCTCTGGAATGACATGCAGCCTGTGTTGCTGTCATTATCTTGGCCTGGAGCCTGCAAGCTTGCAAGGCAGAGCAGTCAGTTATTTAGTGCCTTCCTTCCAGAGCCGGAGGATGTGGAATCTGTGTTCTAGTGCTTCTTAGATGCTTTCAACTCGGTGCCTTCTTGTGCACTGTGCTGTCTGAGCACACATCCCACTGCTCTGCTCTTTGTGTCCTGCCCTCCTGGTGTGGCCGTGGCGCAGTTTGCTGAGCAAGGTGTTGCAACTGGATGATTGTGGCGGTGTCCAAACAGACAATAAATCAATCCCTCGCTGTCGGAGCCAGGCCTGGGGATGTTGCCTGAGCAAACAGGCTCTGGCTCCGTCTGCCAGAGCACACCTGTCTCCTCAAACAGCGGCGTTTGCTCTGGTGGAGCGCGGGGCCCTTATCCATGTGCCTTGCCTGGAAGGGACAGGTGTCTCCTGGGCCCTTTCCAGCCCCCTGGGCAGGTCCCAAGCCCCGTTATCTGCTGCACAGGGGCTGTGCTGGGAGCAGAGGAAGGAAGGTAGAGTCACAGATACTGAGCCACAGCCGAAAAGCCCAGATCGGTGGACAAGATGTCTGAGGCACACGATGCTTATCTGCTGCAGTGGGTGGAGGAGGAAAGGGCATCCCTTATCTCTTCTCTGGTTCCCAGCCCGCGCTGGCTGCTTAAGGAGGCTCGCTGGAGTCTTCCCACATTCCTGTACCTTTGGGTTCCTGCCGCACAGGAAGCGGCTGCCGCTCCAACACCCATTACATCTCAGCTGGTAGTGTCATTTGCAGCCACATTCCCAGAGTCCCTGGGCTTTGGGCTGCAGGGGACATGGAGGGGTGGAGGGGCCGGTGACCCCCGTGCCAAAACACCTCCCCGGGAAAACAACAAAAGCATTGAGAGTCGCCTGATTTCTTGAGCAGTTGGTGAGCCTGGCCCACGATCCTCAGGGGAATCCAGGGAGCCTTGGGGAAGAATTGGAAAATTACAATATGTGTAAGGCTTCAGTGGGACCGCAGGGTCACTGCAGGATGAGACTGCCCGTGCCATTATTATTTGATGTCTGAAAGGAACCCGATAATAGACCATTTATGGGTCACATTTCTGCTTGTGCAGGTGCACTCCTTTGGTTTCAGGGGCAGGGAGGTATGGGAAGCTGCAGAGTGAGTGACATCAGAGAGCTACAGGTGCCACCACTCCAGTGCCACAACCCAGGAGCTTCCAGCATGGCTTCTAGTCTTTTAGGTGTGGCATTTAGTCAGGATGAAAAGGAACCTCCTGACAGTGACTGTGGTGGCACTGTTAGGAGAATGTTTGCTGAATTAAGATGTTTGTTTCTTGGTTGGCTTAGGTCAGCGGAGTGTTTGCTGCTGAAGGTGACACTGATGGTGTGCTAAGATGATAACTGGTCAGTGTTTTAATTTCTAAATTTAATTTCTAAACCCTATCACAGTTGCCTAATTAACAGGAATTAGATTTCTTCTTTCCTCACCCTCCCCAAGTTCTTGAACCTTTTCCTTCTGACCATGCTCTGCTTAGAACACTATTTTTAAAGTACAGTATCTATTATTTCTGGTGCTCAGAGTAGGTGTCACCTTTCACATGTGAAACATTCATCATTTGCCCTAGAATTATTAGAAAAGAAGTATCTTCCAAGTGTCCAGAGGACCTGAAGGAACTGAGATGTTCTTCTCTTTGCATCAGTATAATTTAATTGAACTCAGGAGGGTTACCAATTATTTTGCTGATGATAAAAGGGGTCTCAACCAAGTGCTAATAGGAACCTATTTGCATGCACAGAGCTGAGTGGAAAACCTCGTTATCCTGCTCTGGTATTCCTGTATGGTTCACTGGTGCCCAGCCATTCTCAGGGACTCACAGGATGGTTTGCTTGAAGGGGCACCTTCCACTAGCCCAGGTTGCTCCAAGTCCTGTCCAACCTGGCATTGGACACTTCCAGAGATGGGGCAGCCACAGCTTCTCGGCCCAACCTGTGCCAGGGTCTGTTCTCCATGTCTTTAGGTTTGTGTGTGTCCAGTGTGAGCTGGCAGAGCCAGGATGTGATAGCTTGTGTTTTGAGCTCATTTATTACATATTTAAATTTTAATTTCTCTTGAGTCAATTCTGGAGGACTTGATAAAGACTCTTTTACACCTTGTACAGTGCTACCTTCTGCCTGTTGCCACCCAAACCTGTTAGAGGTTGACCTCTTGTCACCCCAAACTGGTGCTACAATCCCACTGAGGTATTTAAGCCTGGATTCACCTGGGGAACAAGCTGTCCAGGACCATGTGTTATGTGGACAGGGAATCTGTTTCCATTGGTGACCTTCGGCAAACCTCAGGCTTGTGTTCCTCTGTTTCCACTAGTGTCCTTTGCACCAGTGTGTGCTTGTGGAACACCCAGAACAGTGAGTTTTCCATCAGCTGCAGGTTCAAGGTGCCAGCGATAGAGAAATCAATACTGACAGTAACTTCCTCCAAACTGAGCCTGTGACACAAGAAGGGTGTTGCCTGTAGGGTCACAGTTGCTGTGCTTGAAGAGACTTCCCTGAACTGCTGGGAAATAGATCTTCTTCCCTGGCCCTAGAAATGCTGCCTCCAAGGGAAAAAGAACCAGGAGCCTGGGAGCAGGGAGAATCCCAGCACATTTTGCACTTGCAGGGAGAATCCCAGCACATTTTCCCCTTTTCCTTTCATATTTCACTGCAATTTTATTCTTCAGACAGATTCAGTC
>JAWWTY010000035.1:4791957-4877728 GCA_035222235.1 Margarornis squamiger | reverse complement strand
CCCCGGAAGCGCCGCCGCCCTCAGGTAAACAGCCAAGATGGCGGCGGCGGCGGGGCCGGGCCCGGCCGGGACGGGCCTCACGGACCTGCCGGGCGAGCTGCTCGAGCTCATCCTCTGCTGCGACGTGCTGGGCGCCGCCGACATCGGCCGCGTGTCCTGCACCTGCCGCCGCCTGCGGGAGGCCTGCCAGCCCCGCGGCAAGGTGTGGCGGGAGCGCTTCCGCCTCAGGTGGGCACCGCGCCGCGGCCTGGCCTGGCCTGGCCCACCCTGAGGGGCCCGCGGCGGCCGCAGCGCTCGGCGGGGGATTGGGGGGAGCTGGGGGGTATCTGTGGGCCCCCCAGGCCTCGGAGGGTCGGGAGTGCTTTGGGAGGGTGGGGGAAGTGCAGCCCCGACTCCCCATCCCGGGGTCTCGTCCCGGCTCCCCATCCCGGGGTCTCGTCCCGGGGTCTCATCCCGGGGTCTCATCCCGGGGTTCTCCTTCCAGCTCCCCATCCCGGGGGTTTCTCCCCGGCTCCCCATCCCGGGGTTCTCCTCCCGGCTCCCCATCCCGGGGTTCTCCTCCCGGCTCCGCATCCCGGGGTTCTCCTCCCGCCTCCCCATCCCGGGGTTCTCTTCCCGGCTCCCAATCCCGGGCGTCCCTCCCCGGCTCCCCATCCCGGGGGTTTCTCCCCGGCTCCCCATCCCGGGGTCTCATCCCGGGGTTCTCCTCCCGGCTCCTCACGGCCGAGGGGCTGGGTGAGCTCTTGGGGGGAATCGTGGAGTCGGGCACTGGTTTGGGTGGGAAGGGGCCGTAAATCCCACCCAGTCCCACCCCGTGCCGTGGGCAGGGACACATTCCACTAGAACAGGTTGCTCCGAGTTTATCCCACCTGGCCTTGGGCGCTCCCAGGGATGGGGCAGCCACGGCCCCCCTGGGCAGGTGTCCCTCTGTCCTTCTGCAAAGACCGACCCGAGGCTGCCTCCCCTCCGCAGTCCCGCGGGGTGGGACCGGGAGGGCTCTCCTGCCAGCCCTTTGCTTGGACATCAGTCCTGCAGCCCCTTCCAGCCCCGGGCACGTGGATCACCTGCACTCCCCGCGTCCAGCCGGGACCTGCCAGGGATACACACGGGGCCACGTGCACTGGGAGTGTGGATTGGCCTCCCTGGCCCCAACAGCACCTTCCAAAACCCCTGCCAGCACCTGTCCTGTCTCAGGACTGATCCTTTGCAGCAGGGAGGTGTTTAATTGTGGGGCTTATGGGGACAGCTGTTTCCACAGGTACCAAAATCCTTGGGATGGACTTTTGCTGCTGTGGAGTTTCCTCTGCCCCAAGAACACTCACAGGGTGCCAAGTGGAGGCAAAGCTGTGTTTTAATCGGTGAAACTGGTCACATTTTAGCTGGGAACTAAGCGTGGATGTGACAATGCGGTTGCTGTGCTGGTTTGAGCAGTCCGGGAGGCACCACCACTCATCTCTGGGGCCTCCAGCCTCTCTAGCACAGAACCTACTCATCTGTTACCTGCTTTTTTTCTGTCCTGGCACAGGAAAAGTAGCCAAATCGCTTTCCCTAATTGCCATTTGGCTTCTAAAATTTAGCATAGCCCAAATGAGAGGATTATTCTCTTTTTATGGGTGAAAAAGGCTATTGAACAATTACAGCTTCCCCAAATCACCAAACCGTGGCTTGGGATTGACTTTCAGCCATTCAGTGGCTGTAATTTCTGGAAGTTTGACACTGGTTGGGATCCAACAGCTGGAAGGGGATGTGGTGGGTGATTAGCACACCCTGCTCTGCTCCTCTCTGCTTGGTAATGGAACTTTTGGCAGGAGGGTTGCACGTTGACCTTGTTGTCCTGGCTGGATTCCATCATGAGTAATTGCACTTTATCGTCCTAACATTCCCAATATCATTTCAACCCAAGAAATTATTCCTTCTCCTCCCAAAATAAAGGATTGTGATGGTTATTGTGGGGTGGCTGTGTTTCAGCAGCTAATGAAAGGCCAGGGACTCAGGTTGTTATGTAATGTGAGGTTATTTGACTTTATTTTGTAAAGGCAATTGCAGGGTAGTTTAATTATTAATTGGCAGTGAAATATCTCCCAAGTGTGGTCAAACCCAACTGCATTTTGGTCACTGGTAATAATTTTTATATAGGAGCAGTGATTTAAATATTTGGCCTTCTCTCTATTTATCTAAGTAAATATATAGATATATTACCTGGAAAAAACCAAAGGTTATTTAGTGATAGTGATTTAAACATTTGGCCTTCTCTCTATTTATAAAAGTAAATAAATGTGGATGGATGGATGGATGGATATAACCTGAAAAAAAATCAAGGCAGTCCATGTGGTTGAAGGAAAATATTTTGTATAAGTCAGTAATAATTAACATAATTTCAAAACATGAAATAAAAGTGCCAGTAAATTGCAAAATAGCTTTCTCTCAGCTTTCTTTCCAAAATATTTCCATCTGTGCTGATTGTTCGTCATGTTTCTTACACAAATGATCTTGGAGTCTTCACAACAGCCATGGGAATTGCAGAGCTGGCACATATTTTATTGCACACTTTATTAGAAAAGGTGCTGCTAAGAGCCCCCAAAACATGACCTGAAGTTTCATTTTTAGTTGAACCTTGAAACTCCTAATAAGTGTTTTAGTTTTTGGACTTCTAGACTCAGGAAAGCAGCTTGTGGAGGTATTTTATACAAGAAAGCTATGTTTGGGGTTTTTGAAATAATGTTTTCTTGTATCAAAACTGACCTGCCAAAGCATTTTGCTGTCAGGATTTGAGTTTAGGCTTCTGTTTTCCTCCAGCAGATGTTGCCACCAGCAAGGGCAATGGAGAGAGCTCTGGTTTGTGCAGCCTTTCATAATTAGCCCCCCCGAGGTGGCAGGAAGAACACAGGACAGTGTCAGATGCTAGGTTAGCTTGCGTGGGAGACTTCTTTGTGCTAAACTCTGGTAATTATAAAACTAAAACATTTAGGATATTTAGATACTGATGTCCTGGAGTAGGAGCCTTTGAAAGTTTCCTCTTGGCAAGCTTTAGGAAATGTTCCTTTTAAATAATCATCGCTAGGCAGGTGAAATCGGTGGGTTTGTGCTTTGATGCCTGAGGCAGTTTTATACAATTACCTTTAAAGCTGGGCAGTGTCTCAGCCTCTCCAGTCACAATAAACAGCATTTCCCAGTTCTGGAGGCTCTCAGGGGTGTGAAATACTCACCTTTGTGCCTTGTGGTGCAGGTGGCCATCGCTGCTGAAGTACTACAGCCACACTGACGGCGTGAGCTGGCTGGAGGAGTACAAAGCACGGCACAAGGCAGGCCTGGAAGCCCAGAGGATTGTGGCTTCCTTCTCCAAAAGGTTCTTTTCAGAACATGTAAGTCTTCTGTATGTGTGTGCAACAGCCTGCTGACTTGTTTAACAGGATCATTGCTAGAGTTGTTAATAGATTCAGCAAGGTTGGAAAAGCCCTCGAGGATCACCAACCAATGTCCTCAAGTGCCACATCTGCACGTTTTTTGAACACTTCCAAGGACAGTGATTCCTCCACTTCCCTAAGCAGCTTATTCCAATACTTGCCAACCCTTTCAGTAAAGAAATTTTTCCTAATATCCAACCTACCTCCTCTGGTGCAACTGAAGGCTGTTTCCTCAAGACTGGCTGAGCATTCACATCAGGAGGCTGTATTCTTAAAAAGTTCTTAAGCCATTCGAAAAGTTGTTTATTTCTCAGGTGCTTTTGCCTTTTAAAAAATTATTTTATTATTATTATGAGGAAAAGGTTCTTCTCCCAGAGGGTGGTGGGCACTGAGCAGGCTCCCCAGGGCAGTGGGCACAGCCCCAAGGCTGCCAGAGCTGCAGGAGTGTTTGGATGATCCTCTGAGGGACAGGGTGGGATTGTTGGGGTGTCTGTGCAGGGCCAGGAGTTGGACTGGATGATCCTTGGGGGTCCCTTCCAGCTCAGGGTATTCCATGATTCTATCTCAAATTCCCACGTTGTAACATCCATTCTTGCCTCATCCTGGCTTTGTGTGAGAGCAGACACATTTTGGGAGGACAGGAGTGAAGAAAGGAGTCTTGGGAGGTATTTTACTCTTGTGGAAAGGAGGTGGTGAGTGTGGACACACGGACGTGCAATGGCCACTATGGACCTCTTGTAACTCTGATGTGCCAAGGGTCCTCTGTTAAACTTCAAGGGGAGTTCCAGACACTGATCAAGGGCCATCTGTGTCCTTAAATTCCCCTTCTGACCCCTTCCTCTTGACTCATTAATCCACAGTAACTTAAATTTATGTCCTGTGCCTTCAAAACTTATCTTCATCCCCCGTTCTTCAGCATCTCTCGTAGTCTGCTGTGTGACATGTCCCAGCTTGGTTTCTATGGGGTGGAACATTCCTTTTTCCTGTGGCATCCTCTCTCCCTGGCAGAAGTGACCTGCCCCAGGAGCACATTTTCCATGTCTCCAGCTCTGTCCCTCCCTGGCCAAGCCAGCGAGCTGCAGCTCCATGGCACCGCTCCGGGAGCCTGTTGGCAGGCACATGAAGAAGATTCTCCAGTCACCCTTAACGCCAACAAGGAGATTTATTGTGGCCATTGCTCTTAGGGAAATGAGCCTGGGGAATTAATTTATGGTGTTTTGAAATGCTGTTGTCTTATCGAGGGACTGCTTGCTCATAGCCAACCTCCCTCTTACCTTTGGCCACAGGGATTGCGTGTTTAATGTGGGCTTGAACGGGGGCAATTAAAAGGGCACAAGTGAACACAGTCACACTCTGGGCCCTATATGGCATTTGATCCTTGTACAGCAGAAGTGACCCCCTCCAGCTCACCTTCTCTCTCAACATTGTATCTGGGAAGGGAGATAAATTCACAGTTAATAAAGATAAGGCTGGGAAACTCCCTTTGTGAACTTGTGAACAGCTCACAAGTTGCAGTTTGTGTTGTAACAGCAGGATGCAGAAGGATCTCATAATTCCAGGAGCCAACCCCACTGCTGAGGGAACAGGAGCTGGGAAATCTGAACTCTTTGGTTTGACTGTACTGGACAGGAAGATTTAAAGGGTCAAAGTCCTCTGCATGAGCATACTATTGATAAAGTCCTTCCATTTGCCATGGTACACGCTGCAAGCTTTGTGATTCTTCAGCATTTCTGTGTGTAATGGTGCTCCTGGCAGGGAAGGCTGTTGTGGGCACATTGCTTATCCAAGCATCCAGGATGGTGTTGGAGATGCAGTGGTGACTCTTGCCCTTCTGTCTCCTACATTATTCATGTTTGTATTATCATTAATGAATGATTTATGGAACCCACTTTGCAGAGCACAAGCCCGCTTATGGCACTGTGTGTGTAAAACATGCCCACACGCAGGTGCTTACCCTGGGCAGGGAGGCAGCACGGGGTACAAAGGGTGTTCAGGCACAGAGCAGAGGGTCCTGCATGCAGGGAGGTGGAGAGCAATCATGAATAAGTAGAATGGAATACCTCTGAAATGTGTTTGAGCTCTGCGAGAGAAGCTGCTGTTCAAGTGCCTGTTGTAGTTTGACTCAGTCTCTTCACTGCACAAACTGGCACAACTTCACATGGATGTTCCCCCCACAGGGAGTTCCACCTCCAGTACCTGGCCAGGATGCTGAGAGGGTTATTCCACCATGGCAGTGGAGATGTATGTGCAAGATACAGTGCTTTTCTCCTGTGAAATCAGACACCCCCAGTTAAACAGCTGTCCCGGGGGGTTGTATCAAACCACACATCTACAGCTCCCCAAAGGGCTTGTTTTCCCACAGTTCCTGCAACACCTCTCACTGTGTTTCTCTCCTTTCATCCCAACTCACACACAGTCCTTTGGTTGGAAAGGTGCTCCAGGAGCTCTTCTTGACCTTCCTTTCTCTTTTCATCATGGCTCACAGCTGAGTGGATCTGTTGGAGTGCCAGTCTGTCTCGTTAAGGGTTCTGTGTTACCCATCACTATCATGGGATGGCATTAAAGCTTGAGTGAAGATCCACCTAATGCTCAAAAACAACACTCAGAGAAACATTGAGAGGGTGACTGTGGTCACTTGTTGTTCATCCAAACAGGTTCTATCCCTGTCATGTTATGGACAAAATGTACCGGGCGCTCTTCGCCGTAAACATGAACTTTGAGGTCTTCGTGTGTGGGGTGTAAGGATAAACATCCTCGCCTGTATTTAAACCTACATCTTCCTCTCTCAATCAGATAATGTAGTGACAATTGTGCGGGGGGTTTAGCTTGTTTATTTTGGTTTTGTGGTGTGGAGCACTCCTCGGAGGTTGGCTCAGGGTGGAACAGCTCAGTCCCTGGCGTGTGGCACGCAGTGACATCAGTGCCGCTGAAAGCTCCCTCTGTAGCTGTGCCACACAGGTTTACCTCCGTGCCCATAAACCCACAGCCACCAGGGACCTCCTCAATGCAAATACACTCAAGGGCAGCTAATGAGGATTTTAATTTAGCTTTAAATGCCTTTGGTGCTGGGTAGGCCTTTACAGCACCGGGCGGGGAAATCTGCGACGCTCTGGCGGCTTTCACCATAAATGTCACTGCGCCGTATTTATTATTTGTTTTAGCTGCGTTTCTAATGACCAAAAAGCTCGTTTCTCAGATTACACCGATGCTGTGTGTTACTTCCCAGCACCTTGGTTTGTTTAAACACAGTGCAAAATGCAGGAGTTGGCCAGAAATAATTTTCCCTTACGGGACCAAATGTGCGAGTGGGGGAGAACTGACAAACATCTTCGGAAAGACTCGGAGGGAGACCCTGGGAAGGTCTTGACTTCACTGGGTGACAGGGTTTTATGGAGGTGTGGGCTGAGGTGTTACAGGTCCCTGTGATCATCTATCAGCATGGATCCTTTGGAGGATTTTCCCCAGGGTGACTCGATAAAGAACGTTTTGCTGTGTGTAGCTGAGCCAAACTTGTAAGATTAAGGTTTGTCTTGCCAATGTTTTATAACTGCCCAGACATTTGCAGGCAACGATTACTTATTAATGCTGCTGTTATATTGAGTGTCACCTTTCCTTCTAATTCCTTCAATCCTCAGTGAGTCATTATAGACTTCAGAGCTGACTTCAACCTTTCTCGAGGCCTGTGTTTGCCAGACCCTATCAATGGGAGATTTATTGCCCTGAGGTGGTATTTTCCAGCCTTGGTCCAGAGCTGGTCTCTTTTACGACAGGGTAGGGGCAGACTTTTCATAGGCTCACAGTGTTGGTGCTGGTTTGAGGTTTGAGCACCTGTCTCAGGGTGTTACATGCTCCCATTACAAGTAAGTTCTGCTCTTGCTCCTCCTCTTCTGTTTCCCTTTCCTTTTTTTAGTTTTCTCTCCCTCCCCCTTGCTTGCTGCCTTCTCTCACACCCTTTCCAGAGTCCCTTTTGCACCATCTTTTCCAGCTGATCTTCTACCCTTGGAGTGCTCAGAAACTCCAGCTTTTCTTCACCTTTTCTCCCTCTGCAGTCCTCTCCTTCCACAGCCTCTCTCTCTTCACTATTTTCCAGCCCCAAGTTTCTCTAATCCCATTTGTCCTGAACCAAAAATTTATATCTGGTCACATTCTGAGGGCTAGCAAAAAACAATCCCAAATTCACCAGCTGGCTATGACTTAAGGCTGGAATATTTTATATCTTATGTGATATGCAAGTTTTTTAAATCAGAGGGAGAAAAACCAAGATCCCCACAGCCCTTTTATCCAGCCACTGAGATGTTGTTCTGTTCCATCCCATGTTGGTGCTCAGTCCTGCTCCTGCAGGACACCCTGTGTTGGGCAAAGGGGCCTGCTGGATTGCTGGGATCATAGTTCTTTGCTGTATTTCTCCAGCTAGTTTGGGATTTGTAGTGCAAGCTTCTAGGGGTTTGTTTGCACAGCTGGAAAGCTGCTTTAACCAGCATGAGTCCTGCATTTGTAACATCCTACTGACAGCTTTGGTAGCCTTGGTGAGGTGCCTCTCAGATCTTACACCAGTGCCTGGCCTTGCTGTCAGAAACTCGCCAGCCCTTTGGTTTTGTGGCCATACCCAGCAGAGCCCAAAGATTAGCCTGTTCCTTTGCAGAAGCTTGATGTACAGACAAAAATGAGGAGAAAATCCTCCTTCTGGCTTTTCTTAATAGAGTTTGCAACACCTGCTTTCCCCAGGAGACAGGACTAAGTGTCCAGTAAACATGAGAAATACCTTTCTGTGTGTGTATATTCAGGCACTATTTAAGGCCCCATTACCAAGAGCCCAAGCTCTGAATTGCAGCTTTCTCAGCTGCGTAGGGCCTGGCTCCTACACCTGAGACACTTCACTGCCTGACAGCTGCTCTGTGGCTGAGGCAGAAATCTCAATTTGACCATTGCAGGGCTCACAACTGCATCACAGAATCCACTCCCAAAGCCTGGAAGGAGATGCTGTAGATCTGGATTAATTCCTCATGGAATTTCAGAACCAGACCTGCAACACCAGGCAGAGGTGGAGAACCAGAGACTTGGCAGGGAGAGCTTTCCCTTTCCAGGCGTGTACATTCTGCTGGAAGCCTGAAACGAAAGCAAGTTTTTCCAGCTCTTTACAACTTCAAGAAATCCCTCCCCTCTGTCCCACCTTCCAGCATGAAATAGTTTCCTTCCTCACACCTGTTTGAGCCCGACACAGAAGGCTGTGTGTTGGTCGGGGCTGGCAGGAGCCACCTCCCATCGCCCCAGCAGTTAACACTTCAGCTGCTTTGCCCCATGCCTCATAAAACCCTGAGCAAACTTTGACACGTCTGTGCTGAGAGGAGCCAGAGATAGCCCTTCTCCTCCTCCCTGCCCAGCGTGGCCCAGCAATTCCAGCCGGGGCTGCTGTTATCGGGGCAGCAATAAGGAGGAGTGTGAACACAGATAGACCGTGGGATGGGCACTGTGGCAACCAGCAGGTTATTGCAGGTCTGCTGGCGCCGGCGGGGCCGTGGCAGTGCTCTGGCCCTGCTGGGGCACGGGCAGGCTGTCAGATGGCTCCTCACCCTCCCAGGGCATGAGTAAACAGCAGCCAACAAACACCAGCCAAGGTGTGCATCGATCCTGCCCGCCCGCGTGGTGGGGAGATGAACTTTCACCCGCCGCTTGTTTGCCCCGTCGTCCCGTTTGTGTTTGCCCTGCCAAAGCCCAAAGCAAGGCAAGAGTTGTCCAGCCCGTGTTGGTGGCTCCCTCCTCACAGCCTGGGTGTCCTCCCCAGAGGGTTTCATGTGGTGTTTCCAAGCAGGAGTGTGGCTGTGTGCTGGCTTTGGAGGGTTGGTGTAGAAACTCAACAGAGCAATGCTCCTCTGAAAATCAAACCTGTGTCACCAGAGGGGCGAAGAGAGGGAGTTCTGCTTCAAGGCTTCAGTTGTCTTTGCTGATCCAGCTGTAGGGACTGTGCTTCTGAGTCAAGTATCTTGCAGCACAGTAACCGTGGGGAGATGAGAAACGTGGGAACTTAATATAGCAAGTTGCTTGGGGTTTTTTCATGTGTTGTGATACCAAGATGTACAGAGAGTTAAGGGCAGAGCTGGAAGCAGTGTTGGGTTGTCTGAATTTGGGAGACTATATTTAAAGATTGAGGGACATTAGATCACTGAATTCTCTATTTCTTAGACCACCTTTTCTTGAAAGAGTCATCTCTCTCTAGTAAAAACATCACACATTAAATTTCTAACACTAATTAAAGATGTCACTTGTTACATTTTTGAGAGCCTTCTTTTAATACTGCCAACTGATGTGTGTTCAGAGTTGAGTTTACAAAGAAGATTGAAATAAAGGAGTAGTTCTTACAAAAAATGAGGTAAGAATCTCTTAACAGAAATGAGGTGAGAGATGCTCAGACAGTAGGGCCATGAGGATATGATCCAAACCCCTGGAAATGCAAAACCTTCCATGAAATCTGGGGAAGTTTTGCTGTGGTTCTGCCTGGTTATCACCCAGAGCATTTCTTCATCCTGGGAATATTACTATGGGATGATACTGTAAGAGATGGCAATGACAGATGACTCAAAAGGAAAAGCAATGCTTAACTCAGACATGAATTGCCCTTCCCTTTGTAGTAGGAAGTGCTTTATTAAATGGTGCTTCTAAATATACATGCTGATTTTTCTGGAGACTCCAGATAATCTTTGTTCTCATGAATTCATGACAGATCTGAGATACTGAGTTCTGACAATCTTCAGTAACTAGAAATGCTCCATTAGCTAATTGCTCAGTGACAGTGACCTTTCTGAGTAAGTCCACATGACAACCACATAAATGCCACCCTCGTGCTTCCTGATTAACTTTATAAGCCATTTGCTGTATAACTTTAGTCCTCAACTAACAGCACCTTTGGCTTCACGTGACTTTGTGTGCCACAGCTGGTCCAGGAGACAGGCTTTGCTTGTTCAGAGTCAACAGGGAATGTCAGCCTTCTTTACAGGAAACACCTGAGGAATTTCTGCAGGAAACCCAATCATCATTGATCCCTGCTCCAGCAATGCCATGGGTGTTCCTTATCACCCTGCTCGTGACCTGGCAATGGAGTGGACTGCCCTGTATGTGGATATCGACCAAAATCCATGAGCAGAAGAGGAAATATGGGATGGACTGACTGATATTGTCCAGAAAGGTGGTGCTTTGCTGGCTTGGTGTTGTGTCAGGAGCAGGGTGGCCTGGGGCAAGACAGCAGAGATGCCTGGCAGGTTGTGGGCTGTGCTCCCTCTGTCCCAAGTACATCCCAGCCTCAGTGGTTTAAGTGTAGAATCAAGCAGCGCAGTGGAAGGGCTCCAGGGTCTAATCCTCCCCGTTATTCCTCATGTGTCTCCATGGTTTGGGGGGATCAGAATTTCCCCTACTGAGGCCCATCTAGCCTGGCATCTAAGCACGGATCTTTTGGGAGAGAATTACAGGACGATTATACTGGTCCATGCCAGCTCCCTCATGGGGGTAGCCAAAGCATCAGGAGGGTTTGAAGTGCTGAGATGTAATAGCAGTGACCTAATAGTGGAAAACTAATTTAATCAAACTAGGCTTTGTTGTGAGGGGAGTTGATGTTCCAGGTCTTTCAAGAGTTTTCCTTCCTCTTCAAGCCACTGTGCTTCCCTTTTAACAGCACCTTAAATAAACCTCAGCTGGTTTGATTTTTTTAAAAAAAATTATTTTCTTACTATTTTTAATTTTGCTGTGTCTGGAGCTCCACTTAAGTATTTAGCCAGCTGATTTATGCCTAGGCCAAATATCTAAGCTGTGGGATAACAGATCCCCAAGGTTTGATACCCTTTCCTCCTGTAGCTTAGTTCAAGGCACAGCCCATGTTGTGGAGTCATATTTAACCCACCAGATCTGGGTGAGACTTTGAGCACCATTGAGAGCCTCAGCCCTTTGCTTCTGACCTGGAGATAATGAGGGGGTTAAATAACTGGAGCCAACCTGGATGGAGATCACAACTATGGCTTATGTGGGTGTGGCCCATAAACTTTTATGATGGTTGTAGATACTACTTAGAGGTTTGTGGCTATCTTGTCTTGGATCTTTTAGGATCTGCCTTTCCTGGGGAGAGACACAGTTACAAGTGGTTGTGTTGCAAAAGTGCATAATAATCCCGGGTTTATGCTGTGGGCTTTGCTTTTGTATCTGTGGAGGTTTCAGTAGGGCCAGGAGCAAAATGAATGCTGGTACTCTTAGAAGAAGAAAAGTCCTCTGTGTTTCTGGTCTCACACTGTGCTCATTCTCACCCAGGTTGTGCTGTCCTGGCCAACCCCCAAAGCATTCCCCTTCCAGGTGACAGAGCCCAGGGAAGAATTAAACATGCAGGATGCAAGTTTAGCTTCAGCAAGCATTGACTCAGAATGAACTTAGAGTGGGGAAAGGAGAGCTCAGGAAAAAAAAATAGTTTAACTGAGCATCTTTTGTATTGTTCCTCTTCTGATATCTTCCACCTCTGCTGTTTTTTTAGGACCCCTCTCTAGTCCAGTCTTGTTCCATCTCCTGCAAAGAGCAGTTTAGTCTGCCCACTGTAAAGCACAGCTTAAGTCCTGACACCCAGCCTTTTAAGACTACTTCATTAGATGTTTCCCTCTCACCTTACAGCAAAGTTAAGTTGCTGGTGCCCTCGAGAAGGCTGGTTGGGAGGGACTGTCATCCCAGTGACAAGTGTTGTGATCATACTGGGAGGTTTTGTCCCTAGTTATCCCATGTGTCCTGTGCCAGGCGTTTGCACAGAGCAGGAGTTGCCTCAGCAGGTTGCCCAGGGCTGTGTTTCCTCACTTGTTTGTGCAGTGCTGCTCCACACTCAGCACTCAGGGCTGTTGGTGTTTGGTGGCGTTTGAATTATGGTGAGATGGGTAAAGGTACAACCAAAAGCAGTGTGGGCTCTGGGATATGAGCCTGGTGCTTTCCCCTCCAAAGCTGCTAATAATAATCTTGGTGACTGGTTGAAAATGTGTGCAACTGTTCTACCACCCCAGAGCCTTTTCCTTCTGGCAACATCTCTGTGGACTTCAGTGAGGAAAAATCATGTTCTCTATCTCTTTGCCCTTTTATTCTCCTGGGTTCTTTCTCTTTTACTTCATATGCCTCACTTGTTCCACTGTTCTGCATCATAAATAGTTCTGGTAATAAAACACATCTTCCAGGGGGATGTATGGCTATTCTTGCAGCTCGTGTTCCTTTGATGTACTCTTTGACTCCCTTATGTCTTGCTCTGAGCCTGAGGAGATGTGACAAGACAAGTACTACAGCTGGTAAATATTTTAGCATCCCACTTGGAGCACTTGAGACTGGTCTGTTAATGTTCTCAGTGTTGTTGAGTCATTTTCATGTAGATAATGCAGTGACTCCAGTGCTCAAAAGGATGTGAGCTCTCTCTCAGCAGCTCAGATTTTGGGTGAAGAGCACTTGAATCTCTGTCCCTGAACTTGCCTGGCTGTCTGGGCCTGGAGTCCAGCCTTGCTGTGCTGCTGCCTGGCTTTGCAGGGTGCTGAGGGGAGAGAAGGTGGCTGTTCCCATGTGTCCTTGAGAAAATTCATCTGCCTTGCATCAGGGGGCCCAAGGTTCTGGTCACAGCTCAAGAACCCCACACTTGATGGAGGTTTGGGTAGGATCAGTGCAGTGTGGGGCTCCCATTCTGCTGCAGCAATGAGTAAACTCTTCCGTTCAAGGCTAAAAGTTCAATGTGTAAATGACCTAGAGAAATGGCCAGTGTTCTTTCCCCATGACTTTTAAAAACCCCTCTGTAGAATAATTTACCAAGAGCATAAATAAGAGATAAATGACAGGAAGATGAATCCATACCATAGTTTTTTGCACTAGGCAAGTTTATGCTTTGCTCTTTTGTCTGTGTGTCTTTGCTGCTGCTCTACTTAGCAGTGCCAGTCTGAACAGCACAGTGATCCTGTTTCTTTTCAGTGTTCTTCACTTGCAGCTGGTAGTGCTGAGCTGACAGAGGGGTCTGTCCCTTTAGAGTCTGTACTTACCTTTGGAAAGCTCCCTGTGAATTCCAGCCATCAGCTCTGCACACCAGCTTTGGGTGAGTGTGGGCAAATGTCTCCTCTTTGGCTTAAACCACACCACAACAGGAAGTTATTACAATAGCAACCATAGCCATAACTGAGATCAAGTCCCTGTTCTGTGCACCTAGAATGAGGGATGGCCTCACAAGTGGAAAAAGCACATTTTAAAAAGACAAAAGTAAGATTCTAACTGCCATTTCACAGACAGGAAGCCTGAGGAGCACTCATGTGCTTGATGTCACAGAGCTGAAATTGGTCTGCATGTCCAGTTTGATGCTGTGGCTTTCTCCTCTTGCTGCTTTGCTCCTTCCCAGAAGTGCCAGTGTCTCACACACCACTCCAGCTTAGCACAGCCTGTCTCTGCTTTGACTCTTTGTGCTGCTTTGAAAAGCCTCCTGGGCTTGGAGCCTTTGGCATCTCATCCCTCCTGGGTGCTGGCAGTGACAGCCTGAGAGTGTTGCAAAGGGGTGTAAAGAGGGTGTAACTGGGCTGAAGTGAGGATGTTTGTGGGATGTACATGGTGGAGGGCCCAAGAAAAGGGCTGGAATTATTATTCCCACTCAGTTGTGTCTCCTGCTCCTCACTTTCCTTCTGTCCCCACTGTTGGCACATTAGAGGCAGCTGCTTCTAGTCACCATTCCCTTGCTGAGATGTGATGTACACATCGATTCATGACAGAATTTTTCCTCAGGGTAGAAAATCTATTGTAGGAAAGGTGGAATTTTAAGGGTTCTGGACTGGCAAAAAAAAAAAAAAAAGAATGAAAAAAAGCACCAAAAACTCTTATTTGAGTGACTGAGAAAAGCAAATCTGGCCAGAGAAGACACCCTCTGGATTTGGGAGATTCTTCATGTGCTTCTGAAATCACATTTCCCAGGGACTGTGGCAGACATTGTGACATTGAATTTCATTTTCCTTTACATTTGTGTACCAAAAATAAACCCTGCCTAAGTCATTCAGTGTCTTCTTGATGGTTTAGAAGCAGTCAGGATGACAACAGCTACTGGTCAGAATTGTCAGGATGAAGCCCCATTATCACAGCTTGCAGTACTTGACCCGGTGCCCTGGCCAGGAGGAGACATTCAATAGGGTGCCAGATTCCCTTTGAAGGAAGGTCTTGCATATGGAATTCCTGCTTCCTAGAAAGATGCTCTTCCCACTCTGAGATATTATCAGGATGATGCTGTTGCTAATGGTGATGAACTGGGCACCTCCACTTCTCTATTCCAGAGGCCTTAAAGGATAATCAGCACAGGGCACTGAGGAGTGCATTGAAAACTAAATGGCAGCAATAGCCCAAGTGGGGTATAAAGGAGTGGGAAGCACAATCCCTGCAGAGGGGACCTTGGGAGGAATCACCAGTTGGCTTGGAAAAGACCTCTCCTCAATTCAGAGGATACTTAGTCCCACATGCAAATTTGAGTTGTGATAGGTATTTATGTGGCTCATTCCTGCTGGATTCCATGGAAGTGAATCATCTGGAAGCTTGTGAACACCTCGTGGACCAGTAAATTCTCCTGTGCAGCCTCAGTGCCCATCACATGGTGTTGGTACCCAAGCACTGGGCAGTGCTCTGTTAGTGGGACCAGCCCCTCGAGGATTCCAAGAGCCTGGACATCGTGTCCATGGTCAGTGCTGGCCTTCCTTGCCTTCCTTTTTCCTCTCTTTCATCCCTCTGTCCATCCCCTCTTGCTGAATCTGATCAGGACCTGAGACAAAATCTTGGTCCATGTTTCCTCCCCAAATGCTTGTCTATTTTTTACATTGAAATCAGATTTCTTACCAAGTTTTTTAGTTCAAACTACAGCTTATCGGTCAGAAGTGCCCAGCCCTCTAAACTGGGAGTGAAATGTCTGAAAATACTTGTAGGAAGGCAGAACAGGCATCACAAAGCTTTGGACTTCCATATATAAATCTTTTATTAAGGTCTTCAGAGCTGTCCAGATGTAATCAGATCTTGTGTTTTTGAGAATCCTCGCTGTTTCTGGGGGGAAATTCTTCATTTTCTATGCACACTAGGTTTTCAGCAGCACAAAAAGAAGTGAAAAAGAAGTTGTTTTAAAAATACTGGCATATCTAGGTTTTTATCAGGTCTCCCTAAAAAAGAAGAGGGTTTGGCCTAAGAATTCTATACAAAGAAGATAAATCTCATATCAGCACCATTATTTTTAGCCAAACATACAAATACCTGTCTCTTTATTTTTATGAGTTTGTTTTGGTTGTTTTCTTTTTACATCAAAAAATAAACTATGGAGGAGCATGGGAAGCAATAAATCTGGGTGTGTCACTAGTAAGTGCTCTAACAAGTTCACATGGCAGAGTGGGATGAAATTCCTCTGGGAACATATATTTTTATATACATGTCAGAGGTCTAAAAATACATTACTAGAATAAACCATAGTGTTAAAGAGAGGAAAAGGGTTTCCCAATTTGTTTTATTGTTCTGTTGTGAAATGAGAAATCATCATCTGAATGGGGAAAAGGTGGTTGTTTTTTTTAAAAAGTCACAGAAAATGAGGCAGTTTAGAATGGTTTTAGTGCAAATCAGACTGCTGGAGTGATCCGTAAAGGAAAGCCTTATGTTGCTCTGGAAATGAGTGGTGGTCTTTCCATTTCCCTTGGCCAGAACTGTGTCAAACCCACCCATCCCAAGGGGTTGTTTTCCCTTCAGCACGGGCAGGAGATGATGGACCATGGAGTGGTTTGGTCCCTGCTCTTCCACCATTGCCTGGATGCTTGTGCCTTGACTGGTGGGCTAGGATCCAAACTTTCAGTGGGATAATGGGGATGTTTAGCACGTTGTATCTGTGGCCACCAAAGCATGTCTGTGGTGCTCCTTCCCCAGCCTGGAGATGGGGCTCAGGGTCTGAGAAACACGAGGCCAGGGGTGCTGTGCTGCCCTGGCAGCCCTCAGGGCCCAGGCTCCCATCCTTGGTCACTGGTGGAGCTGGGGGTCACTCTGAGGTCCACCAGCCCTGGGCACAGGTCGTGTGCTGTGCCAGGCTTTGGGCAATCCCCGTCTCCCTCCGGGCTTTGTTCCCAGCACCTGGAGTGGGACGGCCCCGCTTTGCGTGTGCTGGAGTTCCCATCCCTTTGAAGCCAAGCTCTGGGATGGGGTTTGGGCAAGGGGACAGGAGTTCCTTGCACGAGTTCCAGTGGAAAACAGGAAACGGGCAGGGTGGCGCCTCCTGTCCATGCCAGACCCTGGGCAAAGCGGCTCTTTGCTCACGCTAGCCTTGCTTTGATATTTATGTTTCCTTGAGGTGGAGCAGAGTGAGGAGGCTCTGTTTGGAAAGCAGCATGTTTGGGGGGCTGAACACAACACAGGTACCCACCCGTGGGTCCACATCCACCTTGGCTCACAGACACACTGAAGCCAGGAGAAATGGTCCTCTGCACCTCTGCTCTCTGTCAGCTGTGGGGGAATGGAAGGCTGGTTTTGAAACAGATTGTGTGTCTTATTTTAATAGCCTAATCAGGCAGATCAAGAGAGCCTTTTTGCTTGTGTTTTCTAATCAGAACATACCACAAAGTCTGTTTGCTTCTCTCTTAAACCCCTGCTGTCCAAACAGTGCATTCAGTATCTTTGCAATGGCAAAGGTGAAGTCCTTAAGCCCTGCCACCAGAGACTGGGCTCAGGAAGGTTTAGAAAATGATGGTGCCATCCTGTTGCAGTCCATCAGTGAAGTGCTGGGGCCACCCTCGTGCCTTGGGGTGGATATGGCTCCTCTCTTTGCCAGCAGTGGGGGGTGACCCCCAACTTATCCTGAACAGTGTGTGGGACAATGACACGCTGGAAAACTCCTGGAACTTCAGGAATGGTGGGGAATGTGCAGGCTGAAAAGAGGAATACAGTCATCACCTTCACGGAGGATGGACCCTGCCTTAGCTTTACCTTGCTGTCATAGGTGGAGTCAATTCTTTCTAATTTTATCTTCCTCCTACATGTTCTGACAACAAACCTGCTTTTCAAGAAACTGGACTGGGACAGGCCAGCTTTTTTTGTTAAGAAATGGGCAGAATAGATTTGTGTGTGAGTGAAGAAGAGGCAAATATTCCCTTAATTACCTTTCAGTTGAACAGAGCCCATGTCTGGGGTGTATAAATAGCATGAAGAGTTAAGCCTCCTCAGCCTTTCTCCTTCTTCCCGTGTACTGAGTGATGACTTGGTGACTCCCCTCAAACAAACACCTCTCCCCCTCCACCCCGTGCAGAGAGTCTTCTCCTTCCCTTTCTTTTTTTGCCAAGGTAAACTGTGTGTGTAAATTGGATGAGCACTGAGTACATTAAGGGGGAGGGGGTGGAACAAAAAATCAGGCCCTAATTAATAGTTTTGGAACTAAGGGAATGAGAGAAGAATAATCTGAGGAATAACAAGAACAGCTTTTCAATCTGTTACTTGCTGTGTGTTTGTGCATGTAGTTGTACACTAAAATAATTCCAGCTGTCCTTCCTTCTTTTAATAATGGTTCATTGCTTTCCCGTTGTGGGGCCATATTTGGACAAACATTAACCAGATCAAAGCCTAATGGATAGTTATGATGGCTCTGATTCAGCAAAGCACTTAAGCAGCGTTTCATTGTGCCTTCAATGGGACATGCTTTGACTTCAGCAAGAGACAAGCATTGCTCCAGCCAGGGACAGAAGTGCCTGTGTGGCTTGGTGTGTTAAAACTCAAAGGTAAAAGGAGTTCCCAGTCTAAAGAAGGATCATGGAGTGTTCTTCCAGCACTCCTTTGTCCTCCTGAATCTTGGCCATACCCATCTACAGTGTTTTAACAGCTGCAGTACTAGAGCCAGAGGAGGTTGTGGAAACCACGAATTCCAGTCTAAGCAGTGCAGGACAGGGGAACAACACAAAGGAAGAATGGGAATGTGCCCACGGAGCAGGGTCTCAGGCCTGGCAGGGAGATGCCAACAAAGGTCTGCCTGTGCCCAGAAAGTGTGCCTGGCAGTGCCTGACAGCAGGTGCTTGGGAAAAGTTTTAAGAAATAGAAGTGCTGAAGATTGCCTTCCCTGGGGTAAACACCGGGCTGGGATGTGCTGAGCTGGGTGCTGCACGTGGGCTGAGATGGTTATTTTGTGCCAGGAACACAGCGAGGATCCCTTCATCCTGAGAGCATTCCTGGGGCTGGAATGATTTCATAGCAGAGAGTTCCACTGCTTAGCAAGCCAGGAGCTAAAGAGGCTGAAATTATTTTTGCTGGAATCCTCCCGTTGATTCCTCCTTCTTGATGGCATAAAATCTTAGAGTACAATTTTCTCGTCTCATCTAGGCCATTAAAATGTAATAAATTATGGCAGCTTCTAGGATTAAAGATGCCTTTTTTTTTTTTTTTTTTAGTTTTAGTGGCTGGGAACACTTGGACTTCCCCTTTGTGATTGTCTGGGAGTTATTTATAGTAAGTCCTTACTCTGATGGCAGGGCCTGCATCACAGTTTGGGAACTGCTGATGTGAAGGGGGTGTAGTTTCATTTGGGAGTTTTATTCTCTGTGTTTGCCATTTCATGTTTCTGGTTTTTGAGGCACTGTCAGGAGTGACCAGAGGCAGATTGTGGCATGCTGAGGGCTTGCTTTGCTTTAAGCTCTCCCTCTGGAACAGCTTTCTGATGTGAACATCATTATCATCAGCACAGCCACATCTGGGCCTGTGATGGGCCAGGCTGTCCTGAGGTTCAGCAGTGAAGCCTGGAGAGAATGGAGACATCAGGGGAGGAGAGGGAGGGGAATTTAATTTCCTTTACCCTGACATTGATGTTGTTGTAAAGTCTCTAAAACGGCACCTTCTGGCTCAAAATTAAGCAACCACAATGACATGTCTCGCTTTGTCCAGACTGGTTTTCTTGTCCAGTTAAGTGGGAGAGTCTCATGCCTTTAAAGCTTCCTGGCTCCCAGGAGGAAAATGCCAAACTTGTCAGAGAAAACAAACAGTGGCTTTCCCAGCCTGTGTGTGTTCCGATTAACGAATCTACGAGGCTGTAAAAGCCGGGACCCCCTTCCCGGAGAAAGAGCATACATTAGGAAGCTGTTGACAGTTCCTAAGTCTGACCCCTTGCACGGAGCTGGGGACCTCTCAGCAGCTCCGAGGGGCTCTGTGTTCCAGGAGGTCTGGGCAAGTGTTGGAGCTCCGTAAATGCCAGATGCGCCCGCGTTTTCATCTGGAACGTGGGGGGCCAGAGGCAGCAACCAGGAGGAGCCGCAGCACAGCGAGGGTTTCTGTTCCTGTGCAGCAGTCCCAGTGTGTTTGCAGGCACGGTGCCCTGGGCTGGGGTGTTGTGGTGTCCACAGACTGAGCAGGGCCTGGGGGAGTGGGAAGTTCCTCGGTGGGTCTGCTGTTGTCACAGCAAACAGCCAGAGTGTCGGAGTTGGTGGCATTCCCTGCTTTTGGCTTCAAGGGAAGCAATCCCTGGAGTTGCACTGGGCAAGTGCTGTGTTGATTAAAGCATTAACTTCCCAAGGAGAGGCAAACCCACAGTTGTGACACTTGAGGAGGTACAGAACCCATTTCAAAGTAAAAGAGGTGTTATCCCTGTGTTCCTGGTGTGTTCCTGTGAAGGCAGTCACATCCTTCTTATTTCCCCCTGCCCCTTTCTCTTGTGCTGTCGCTCCTTAGAGATGCAGCATTTTTCTCTGGCACTGTGGTATTCATCAGGCAAAAATGCAAATCCCTCCTGCATTCCTTCACACTGCTGAGTGTTCTTTCACATGGAGGGTTGTTGGAACATCTCTCTTACATGGAAAGGCTGAGGGAGCTGGGCCTGTCTACAGGGAGGGGACATTGGATGGACCAGGCTCTGCTCAGGGGTGCCCAGCAATGACACAAGAGACAATTGGCAGGAATTGATGCCCAGGAAGTTCCACTTGAACACGTGGAAGAACTTCTTGTGTTTGTGAATAACCCTGCACTGGAAGAGGCTTCTCAGAGAGAGTGTGGAGTCTCCTCACTGGAGATATTCCAGAACCCTCTGGACACAATCCTGTGCCATGTGCTCTGGGATGACCCTGCTGGAGCAGGGACATGGGACCAGTTGATCCACTGTGGTCCCTTCCAACCTGACCCGTTCTGTGATTCTGGGCATGTCTCTGAGTCTCGCTGCTCTGCTCTTGGCTGGGCACCTGGTGCTCTGTCTGTCACAGGCTAAGAGAGGTGGTTTCAGAGCTGGCCTTTGCTGCAGTGATTCCCAGCCAGCTGGGAGCAAGGCTGGTCCAACCAGTGGTCTCCCCAGCCCCTCTTGTGAGTGAGCCATCCCTTTACTCTAATTACTAATTAAGATAACAAACGTGTCAGCATTGAAGAGTCACCCATACGCTGCAGTGAACCGAACCCATTCCTTACTTTGCCAGCCACGCAGAAGCTGAGCAGCAGCTTTGCAGTCCCAGCCTCTCGTGCTCCTTGGTCACAGGTGGGTGTTGGTGCTTGGCAGCCCAGGCTTTGTGGAGCAGGTGGCTTTTCCCCTGGCTCCAGCACACGCCGTTTGGGCCAGTCCCCACGAGACCTCCGAGCAGGAATCCTGAAATTCACTGTAGCGCCGTTTAATGTGCTGGATGCGATCTCTGCACCTCCCAAACACAAGCCTTGTTGTGACTCACAGCAGGATACTCTCTTAAGGAGCCCAGCAGAGAGCTGCTGACAGTGTCACCAGCCATGCTAATCCGACAGCACATTGGTCATGGCTCCTCGGGTTACCCGCCTGGTACTGTGGGAATGAGGGACCTCGTGCTGCAGGGACACAGCCGGGGCATTAGGAGGAGGAAAATCTATCCCTCTTCCCATCACTTCCTCAAGGCTATGTGTCACAATGACGCACGTAGCCCCGGCTTTATTTGAGGGGGGGAGCGAGAAAGGAATGAGATGGTCTCGAGGGACGCACGGTTTGGCTTCGCAGGGTCACGATGCTCTAAAAGTTCATTTGGAGTTGCTGAAACTCAAGGAGTGGAGAGCAGTCCTTGCTTGGATACACATTTGTCATCTTCGTGACTCAGGAGGGCTCTCGTGGATATTTTAGACAGCCCATGGATTATGGGGAGTTTCTTGAGAGCTTTTCTCAGCCTCATAAACAGACCTCAGGAATGGGATGGGAGGATCCAAGTGGTGGTGGGACCAAATATTTTCTCCCAAGACGCTTCTGAATCACAGGAGAGGAGACACCAGGAGCCAAAGCAGCACTTTGCCCACATTCTGTGCTGCTCTTTCAGGTTAAATTCAGCCTCAGTGGCCTCTCCAGTCCAACCTAATGCTGACACAAGAAGTGGAACTTTAATCTTTTGATGGGATCCTCATGTTCTCTGGGTTTCATTGCTTTGAAAGATACTTTTTCATGCTTAGGGGGACCTCATGATTAGAAACCTTGGGGTGTAGCCTGTGGGGTTCTGTGCCAGCAAAGCTGCACCCAGGCTGTGCCACCCCCTTGGCAGGTGAGTCCAGTGTGGTGCCATCAGGGCAGGCCAGGGACCTGTTTGGGCTGTAGCAATGTAGGCAGTCGGTGAATTTATGGATAATTTCTTGGGAAAAGAAGGTCTTTGGGATGTGCCTTTGGTGCTCCCCAGGGCAGGGCTGTGCCAGCAGTGCAATCAGTCACTTGTTGCCCAAAGCTCTTGTGTTCTTTTCGTTTCTCACTCAGGAAATACAGATTTTTGGTCAAATGAAGTATCTCAAAACCAGGTGCTGAAATGCATTGGTTAAAGCAGAGACAATGTGCCCTACTCTGGGTGTTGAAAATTAGTCAGAACACTTGGACACTGGGAGGAAAAAAAAGCAGCTGGGTATTTTTGTTTCAAATGAGAAACTTAGAAATTAACTTCAGTGTTATTTTTAAGTATTTCTCCTTGGGTCAAATTAAATGTTTTATTTGAGGCCAAAATGTTACTAGGTTCTGTTTTTCAGTTCACTGGCAAAAAAAGAAATCTGAAAAAAATAGTGTTTATTTTGGGTTGCCGCCCAACTGATCTCCCTTCCTTCATTTTTCTCTAATACAAGCAAATACAAAATCAGTTATTTATGCATCTCAAGTTTTAGCTTCTGTTTTAACCATCCATCAGAGTAACAGACACCAGAGTCTAGTAATTTTTTTTTTTACTCTTCAGAGCTGTATTTCTGTGCTCTGCTGACCTGTGAGAGTTGTGTGGGGAAGGAAGAAAGTCATGGAATCAGAGGGATCCTTGAGTTGTGTTTGTGCCATTCCCCAAAGGAATGGAGAGCCTGCTTGAATGAAGGTGTTAACCTTGATTTAATACCTGTGTCCCCCTCACTACCTGAGGAGGCAACAAATGATTTGTTTTAACTCTGGGATGATGGTTCAGTCCAGGTGCTGCTCCTCAGAGTAAACCTCCTCTGAGAACCAGTGGGTTGGTGTCCGAAAGAGAGGATTTGTTCTAAGTGGGAAGGGAAGAATTGAATTAAAATGCAAGAGGATCACATGATCTACCACCTCCTGCAACCTCCTCTGGTGGCTTAGCCTTTGAGGCCTTATTGCTTTATTTTCCTTCATTTTTCTGCTTCTGTCCTCAGAATCTCCCTGTTTTCCCCACGGCTTGAGGGAATAACCCTCCAGTGGAGCTTTAACCTGGTGCCCTTGGCTTCTGCTGCTGCACTGGGGCCGTGTAGGACAAGCTCAGCCCTGATGGGCTGTCATGGTTCTGGGATTGTTGTTTCCCTTTGCAGCACAGTTATTTCACCAGAACACCTCCCGTGGGGCTGCACAGCTCACCTGGGTGCTCCAGGTGCTCTTCTGGCCATGGTGGGACTGCAGGAGCTGAGTGGGGTTTAGAGCAAGGTGTTTCCCCTCCTCACCTGGGCACTCATGTCGTGGGGCTGGGCTGCCCTCCCTGCAGGGAATTGGGGCTCAGCAGCACCTCGCAGAGCAGCTCTGCAGTTTCAGCGGGTGCCTGTAGGTGCTACCACAATACAAACAATAATCAATCACCGCTCGACACCTCCGGGGCTCTCACTGAAACCCAACACAAGAAAAAAGCCTCCCCAGGGGCCGAATCTACCAGGCTATGTAAACGATTTTTTTAGTGAAAGTGGTAGAGCCCCCCATCTCCTGGGACATTTAAAGCATGTTGGGGAATAAGTGTTTGTTGGCAGGAGGATCAAATAAAGAGGACTTCATTATTCTGGCCTGCCTGTCCAGCACAGATCACCAGAAGCAAAGGCACAAGGACTTGGTAGATCTTTGAGCTCCTGACTGCTGCTGTCCTCCACTGTAGGTCCTCCCAGCCAAGAGAGAAGGTAAAGAAGGCCTCAGCCAAAATGGAACACGTGTTTTAACCTTCCTGACAAACTTCCTAGTGATGCCTAAAAGTCCTGGACAAGACTCTCAAAACAACCTTAGTGGAGGTAGATAGAGAGGTACCTTTATTTGGAAGCATCCTTCTGGTGTACACCTAGAAACTTCTAAATACAGATACTTCTTTATCTATTTCCACTAAGGTTGTTTTGAGCCTTTTCCCAGGAATTCTGGGCATCACTAGCTTGGCTTTAGGTATATGTTTAGACCAGCTCCTGAACTCCCTTGTTCAAGTCTTTTGCTCCAGCAAACTCTGGTTAAAGATGTGCATTTGGAGAAATATTAGCAACTAATTGTGGGGAGATAATTGCATTAAATCAGAAGTAAAACTCAATGAGAGAGCCCTGGCAAAGAACTGCAGCTCAGTGCAGGGAGGAACATCCAGGTAGGAGATGCTCCATGGAACTTGTGTGTGAACTGCATAACTCTGGTTTGATTCTCATTTGTGTTTTGGGTTTTTTTAGTTTCTCCCATTCAACAGAACATAAATTTCCCAGGTAGGGATGGAGTGAGACCACTCAATGGCATGAGACAGGATGGTTCTATAGCCCATTTGCTATTCTTGCTCCATGGGAAGCTGCTCCTTCCTGCCTGGAAACAGTGGCTAATCCCTACGAGAGGCATCTTTTCCAGCAAGCCCTGCAGGTGGCACAGCGAGCCTTGTCTTTCCAAGCCACGGAGCAGTCTCTGGCTTCCCTTCCCATCGTCTCACAGTGCACAAGCTGCTGTGATGGGAGAGACCTTTAGGAGAGAGAAAAACACTGCCGTGATACTCTGGCTGCTGAAACATCCTGTCCTTTCCCGGGCTGTTTCCAGGGCTTTGCTTTAGAAAGGTTCTGAAAAAGCAGATAATTTTCTCTTGGCTGCATCGAGATGTTTTGGATGCCCTTATGCTACTCCCAAGCCAACCTGCTAAGAATCAAGATAACTCTTTAAAGTCTTAGCCGCACACTCCTGATGTATTCTCTGTCAGGCAGGTCTCCTTATCAGAAAATCTCTTCTGAAGCCATTGGAATCGAGTGGAACTGATTTGGGAATTGTGAAAAAGGTGGAGAGAGAAGGGCCTTGTAGCCTGCAGGGCTGCTGGGAATTCCTGCTTATTAGTCCTTGTTCTCACTTTGCTTGTCTTCATGGCCTTGGGCAAGTCACTTAACTTCTTAATCTCTGGCTCAGTTTCTCTGCCTGTAAAATAAGATAACTATTACTATCACATACCTGTCTGACAGGATTTTCTCCCCTAGTAATAATTAACATTGGTGAAATGCTCTTTGACTATGTTTATTTTTATTATAATACTTCCAGATTCTATTACAATAGTGACGCTGTTGCTGTTTGGGCTCCTGGACAAGATTACACCGGAAATTAAGTCATTTTTCTGGTGAGATATAAACCAACTTGTGGTCGGTGTGGTTAAGCTGAGTTTAAAGCTCCTTTGCAGCATGACAACAGTGTGAAGGAGCTGAAGCATTGCAGGGAATCTAAGCCCAGTATCTGTGAGAAAATGAACGACATGCACATGATCTGATCTTAACTCTAACAGAAAGGTTAGTTATCTGAAGGACTTGATAAGTAGGGCTGAAGGGTTGAGGCTTCCTTTGCATTTCCAGAAGGTGTGAAGTCTTGTCAGGTCGTGTCTCCAGGCACACTTGGATCTCTGGTCCTGAAGTGCACACTGGACTGTGAGAAGCTGAGCTGAGGGTTTGTGTTTGTGAGAACATCTGTGAGCCCAAGGAATCTTCCTTTGCACTTCTCTCCTCTTTTTTCCTGCAGCCAGAGAATGGTTTGTGTTTGAAGGGACCTTAAAGATCATCTCATTCCTCAAGCAAGAGTCGCTTAGAAGTAACTTAATGTTTCCTCTCTGTGTGCAGGGAGAGAAATCAGGCTGAGCCCTTGGCTTTATGAACCTGCTGTTGCTCCAGCAACTCCTCAGCAAGGATTCAAAGTTTGATTTTTGGTCATGGACACTGTGAGATCCCTTTGTCTCTGCCCCTTGGATGCTTTAGTTTCAAGCTTGGTTCCTGCCTCCTCTCTCTTTTTGTCCTTCATCTGTGTCTGAGTGAACTCTTGGGGTCTGTCCCACCTTATGGCACTGAGTTCCATCATTAAACTGCGCTCTGGGTCCAGAAATGCAGCCTTTGTAATTCTGAGCCTGATGTCTGCTACCTCCATCTGATACCCTCCAATCACTCTGGAAAAGGATTGTGGAGAAACAATGAATGTTTCTTTTGTGCTGTGCCCAAGGTTCTCCTGGCCTCTGTCACAGGCTGCTCAGATGCTGCTTTTCTGGAGGTGAGAAACGACAGAGGTTAGACGTGAGGAGCAAAGACAGTGAGGATGAAGAGGGCTGAGGTTTTGTTCTTTGGAGTTTTGCCTTAGACACTGCCATGGGCTGATTCCAGACCATACTAGAAGAGCAAATGATGAGATATTTTTCAGCAGCTGAACTGCTTTTGGACTTTTCAAGCTGTACCATGTCCAAGAGAAGATTAGCACATCTTCCCTCTGCCCCCCCAACATTTTTCAGATCAAAATGAGTTGATTGATTTTAATTAATCTGGGAGAGAAAGCTTTGGTAGATAAAACATGTGAGGTGTTCCCAAGGGTGGTTACTCTGTGCTGGAGAGTTTTTCCTGAAAAATTGTTGGAAGGAAAGTGTGGATTGGGCAGACTTTGTGTTGACCACTGAGGTGAAGGATGATGCTGTTTGGGCAGGCTTGTCCTCATGGCACCCCTGGCTGGGTTCTTGTAGACCATCCAGGAAAGGTGTAAGGCCTTTTAATCCAAAGGCCATTTCTGTGGTGGGAGGAGGTGGGCTGGAAAGGCAATGACTCCTTAAAGAGCTGCTTCTCTACTTGCTGTGCTCTTTAACAATCACACACACGTAACCTGTCGAAATAACAATAAGGGAGGTGTAAGAAAAGCAGGAATCAAACGCAAAGAGGCAGAAAATCAAAAGTGACTCCTTTTAACCTGGCCAAGAGGAATCCATTGACAAAAATTCCAGGCTTGACTGAGCAAAACACAGAAGAAATATCCTTTTTTTTTTTTTTTCTTTTTTAAACTCATCTTCCCCCTCCTCCCCTTCCAGCCCTCTGCTCCCCTGGAGAGAAGTCTGGATGTAACACTATTGCTCGGACTAGGCCTATGATTAAGTTCTGTTTTTCAAAGGTGATCGCAGCATGATTAAATCCAGGTGGCCCCAGGGCGCACGGAGGGAGCCAGATGTGCTCTGCAACTGCACTGCCATTTCCTAGCCCAGCTGCAAACATTTGATTGTCCACTCGCTCTGGGTATTGCAGCCCTGACCTCCTCTCTTCCTCACTCCCCCGTCTCCTGTCTGCTTCCCCGGTGACATTTGAGAGCAGACAAGTCCCCTTAGCCTTGTTTGTCACTCTTACAACCATCCCTTTCTCCCTGCACCTCCCCTCTCCCAGCCTCGCTCTGCACTGCCATTATTCACAGATGGTGCAGGGTAGGAGCTGACAGCGCTGCCTTTCCCTTCTCTCTTTCCTTTCCTTGGGTTTTTCCCTCTCTCCGTGTTCCGGCGTGTGTGCACTGACCCCAAAGCACTCCCAAGTCAACTGGCAGCGTCTGAATCCACTTAGAGGTGAAGGGATAAAACAATTTTCTTCGAGATGTGGCCTAAGCTGTTTAGTTTTTGCTGTCTCTGAAGGCCTGTAATGAGAGGGTGGCCCTGTCCCAGAACAAGCCCCGTCTCGCCCTGCTCTATAAAATTTGGAATAGGTTAATCTTTTCCCACAGCACTGGCCTGTCAGCCCCTTTGTGCTGAATTAGGGCCCTAATGCAGGGATGGTGTCAATAATTGCCTAGTAAGCCATACTTAAAAAAAGAGTCACAATCAATCGTCCCAACATTAGGATGTCATAATGCATCAGTCCTGCATTAGGAACTTGTAATCCATCAACTTGACATCAGGAGGGACAGTGGATGGTGGGAGCTCAGGCAGGCCTAGTACAAGCTGGAACCACTCCATAGGCTTTACATCAGCCCTGGGTTTGGTCTCAAAGGGTCATGTTGTTTTGTTTTCCCAGCTACCCTTTGCAGTTTAATAGGCAATTTGATGAATATGGAAATCTCTGGGAAGAGAAGGGCTGGTGATGCTATTTATAAGAGGTCTGGGACAACACAGAGTTCCAGAGTTTCTCATCTCCTTCTGTCCAGCAGAGTGTCTTTATGCTTTCCCTAACACATGAATTAATTCATCCATAATTACTGCTATCCTGACTGGTTTCCCTTTCCCTGGAAATTGTGCTAATTCACTGTAAACCATTTTAAGGTTCAGCTCCCCCAAATCAAGCCTCAGCCTGGCTTGCAGCTCCTTCATAGAACTTTCCCTGTTGCTTGAAACCTGTAAATCTTCCTGTTCAGGGCCAAACCCCCTCAGCTGAGATGAATGTTGCTCCAGGTTTGTGGAACAAGCCCCAGGATGCCATTTGGGGCTGATATCAGCTCTGCATTCAGCTCCATGCAGGGGAGGCTGTTCCCTTGATACATCCCATGAATACTGAGGCCTCAGTTTTGGACACATCCAGGCAGCCTCCCCTGGCAGGTGAGGTCTCAGGTGTGCAGCTCCAGCACAGGCACCACATGGCTGGAAATGTGCCCACCTTAACACTTGGCTCCTCTCTTAGCAGACAAAGTCATTGAGCTAAGGAATGTTTTAGTCTCACGAGCTTTGAAAGGAAGGAAGAGCCTCCAGCCTGTGTCCTGAAAACCAAAAGGGGGCAGAAAATGAACTGCAAGCATGCAATGTTTTGCAGAGGCTCTGGAAAGGCAGCTCCAGAGCCCTGGGTTCCCATGGTCACCCACCTCTTGCTCAGTGAGGGCTTGTGAGGAGCTGGCTCTGCTGGGGTTCCCTCAGCTCTTGCTGAGGTGCCAGTAAGGTCAAAGCACAAGCTCTGATTAATAGAAAATTCCACTTGCATTATCCTTCCTGAGGGCTTTGCTAACTGGTGAGGAGCTGGGTTCAGGTGATGTGACTGATGGTGCACAAGAAGGGCAGTGTTTTCCCTAAATGAGGGTTGAAAGCTGCTGTATTTCAGTGTGCAGAACTACCCACACTCCAGCTGGAGAGGTGTCAGCATGGCCAACAGTTTAGTCCTCCTCAAAGCTGCTGTCAGAGGCTCCAGTACAACACCTTTGGGGCTGAATCCTTCTGCTGTGTGCTGGGAACTGGGAAAAAGGCACAAGAAAGGCACAACTTGTCCTCCAGAGCAGAAGAATGGAGGGGATTCACAGCTAGGTAAAACCTGCTGAGATAATTTGATTTAAAGTGTGGTGTAATTTCTTCTGGGGCTGAGGAGGGAGAAGCACTCAGGATGGAAATGTGAGAGCAGGGGAAGGCAGAGCTTTGGTCAGTGGCAATGGGCCAGGTGGAACATCCACAGGGGCAAACACAGCCCATCTCCACCAGTGCTGGCTACTTTTTAGAAGAGAATAATCAAAACTGTTGGGTTTATCTTAGTGTGAGGAAAGGTGAGTTTCTTGTATGAGCCCAAAGGTTTGTCACATGAATCTTGACCTTTTTTTGGCTTGAATTTAGTGCTTGCTGCTTTTTTGTAGAGCAGTTTCTGTGCATGATAAACTGAATAAATATGGTGATTTGTTTTTAAAGTGAGGGACAGGTTTTCATGGGAGAAATTGGTTAAGTAGGAACTCTTGACTGAGATTTTTCCAAATTGCCTGAAGCCATTTAGAATGGGTGCCCAAAGCCTTTGAAAGTTTGGAAATCCTGACTTGTATGGGAGAAATTTGGATGGTCCCACCAGCAGTTTTGCTCCTGGAAAGTCCACACTGAGAAGACTCAGCTTAAAGGCTGAGGGCTGGGATCAGTTTTAAGCTCAGGCTCTGCCTTTGGCTGGCGTGGTTAATCCTTTGGGGAAGGTCCCAGTCCTGTGCCAAGAGTGACCACGAAATTCAGCTTTATTGGCTGAATGATCTCTGATGCCACGAGAGCACCACTCGAGAGTGACCTTCGTAGGTGATCTGGTTCTAATTATAATCCAAGTAGTTTTAAACATTCATTTAAATGTCTTCTTAATTGCAACCTAATTTCTTCAATTGTAGCCCATTCATCAGTTGTTAATCATTTTTTAATTGTGTGGAAAGTTTGAAGGGTTAGTAACAAGTCATTTGTTAGCTAGAGGTCATGAAAAGGGTTATAAAAATTGCTTGCCTAATTTTAAATAATAAATTAACAAATGGATGTGTTCCCAAATTGTAAAGTATTTCAATATTTGCAATATTTGCCATATTGCAGCATTATTACAGGTCGGGAAGGGTGGATTGTGTTTCTTGTACAAATATGGATGTTGGATGTGTGTTGTGAGCAAAACTGTGTTGCCCTTCTTGGGAAAACAATGAATGACAAAATGAACATTTTGTAATGATGTTTTAATTGGAATGGGATGGCAACGACTCTGAGAATTCTGATTGTAATCTTTTAAGGCATGACCATTATGTGAAGGAAACAAAGAGGGCAATGCAGTGCCTTTTTCCAGGTATATATTTTTTAAATAAAACCTCTTGACTGTTTCTAATAAGACCAGCTGTGAGCAGGAGTGGCTGGAAGAAGAAAGGATGTGAAGCTGAAATGAAACAGCGTTTGGGATCCCATTCGTCACATCTGGGGGTTGGGATCTGCTGCTTCAGGTCGTGCTTGGCTTGGTCTCCTTCACAGGGATGACCTTGTTCTTCACTCCAGGCTCATTCCAGCAGGGGATTTGGGCACTGGCAGCTGTTAGGGGTGTTTTCTTCCAGAGAATAAGAGACTTTCTGTGCCTCAGTAGTGCCAAGGTGACAGGAAGACCAGCCGGAATAAATGTCTCATCTCTTTGGATAGAGGATCACGGGGTCAGTCTGAGCACTGGGAGTTTGGGAAAACCCCTGCAAAATTTACAGGAGTAACAAGAGTCTGAACTGTGCTGAAATAATCCCAGGAGCACCACACTCCTCACGCTGCAGCAGCTGAACCCAAAATTTCTCTGTGCCTTCCCCCCTCTGAAAATAGGAAGAGCCATGGTTACACGTGGGTGTGTTTTCCTGGGAGAGAGGTGCTGGAGCAGGGGAAGGCAAATGAGTGTACAGTGAGGCAGCCTTGCCAAAAATTGTCCTATAGAAGGCAGAGGGGTTCCTCACTCTCCTCTCTCTCCTAAGTACCTGCATCCCCCAAAGCATGGCATTTTCACAGGGTGTTCTGTACAGATGAAATTGCCCATTTATGTCCCTACTCATCCTCCTTTGCCTCACTTCTCAGCTTAATACTCTGTACCTTTTGCTGTTGATAGGAACCCCCCCTTCCTCAGCTCTCCCAGCTGCCTCAGGGACGTCTGGCAGGTGATTTACTGCCCCTTTCCATCAGGGCATGGAAATTTAGAGCCAGTTCTTCAATCCCCCTGAAAGTTCAGTCCTGGGAGCTGCCCTGCTTTGTACCCAGCCTGGGAAAGAAATATGGATCATCTTCAGAAGGGCTTCCACTGAGCACACGGTGAAGGTGGTGCCTGGAAATGGAAGGCGGCTCTTTGCCATATATCAAGGAGGAATTTGGGATATATGGGCTTTCCTGATGGGATGGGAAGGGAGCTGCAGGCAAAGCTCACGTTTGGAGCACTCTCACCGGAAGGAACAGATTACAGGAGGGGAAAACCCTTTAGACAATGCTCAGATGGAGCAGCCCAGGCATATTTTGTTCTGTTGGGACTTTATAACCCCAGTGAACTGTAATATTTCCCTTTTTTTCCTCCCTGTGTTTGCCCCTGAGACCGGCAGCACTGAGAAATGTGTCTGCTCTGAAGAAAAAAGAGGAAAACAAAGGAAGAAATCCCAAGGAAGGGATAAAGCCTAATTTCCCTGACCCTGATGGTTCACAGAAATGGCTATGGCAGGGACGTTTGGAGGGGTCCAGACACTGCATGGCAGCCACAGGGCAAAATCCAGTAGGAACTGGACCCAGTTAAGAAACTAACAATTCCAGAGTTAAAGCTGGATCTGATTTTATTGCTCTGAGTGTATTTTAGACCTCACTTTGTATTGCCTAACACAAAACATTCCTTTTTCTCCCTTTTCATTTCTTTTACATTGCAGAGAGAGGGTGATTTTCAAGTGAAAGGAGAACTCCTGTGCCCTCTCTGTGGTGCTGCCTCATCCACACAGAGGGTGGTGATGGAGCTGGAATCCAGGACAGAGTCTGAGTCAGTTTCTAGAGAAATGGTGCTTATTCCATGAAAAGAGGGGGTTTATTGTGGTGACTTCATGCAGACAGCCAGGAAGCACATCTGTGGTTGAAACAACTTGCAAAAGACTTCCCCTTCACTTTTAGTTTTGTTTGTTTGGCTGGTTGGGGTTTTTCTGAGGTTGCTCCTTCATAGTGAAAGCCTCCAAGTGTTCTCTGTTTGTTTTATATTTAAAAAAAAGAAATTTGCTTGTGTCTTGAAAGTATCAGAAATAAGAAGTTACCTTTGTTTTCCTGGCAGACTGGTTGTGTTTGCAGAGATACTGTGTGACCTGGAATCTTAACTGGAGAGGCAAGGGAATTTTTAAGGCAAGTTATTTATGTCTGATACATTGATAGAGTGAAGTATTGACAAAAACACAATCCCAAAATCATTCCACATTCCTTTTCCTCTCAAGTTCTTCCAGCCTTTTGTGTCACTTGTGTCACTGTGTCAGTGACAGTGATGACTTCTGCTTGTGGCAGGAGGAAAGGTCCCAAAGGTGAGGGAGCAAAGAAAACCAAGAGGGGTTTGTTCTTCATTTGCGCTTCAGTCCTACCTTACCTGGAGCATTTGTTCTTCAAGGAGTGTCGGGCTTTGAGCTTTCCACCACCACTTGTGCTGTGGAAAGGGTTGGAAGGAAGGAAACCCCCAAAATATGCCTGTTCTGAGGGGTCATCCCAGCTCAGCCCACACCTGGGACTTGGGGTGAGAAACTTGGGCAGGAATGGTCTCTGTGTTTTATTGTTAAGGGCTCTGTACAGAACATGACAGGTACCACGTTATTCTTAATGTGCAGAGGAAAGAGAGGTATTTCTAATGGGGACTTCACCTCCAGCTCTAGAAACAGGTCTGAGCAGCCCAAAAAGCTTCTTTTGGCTCTCACCTTTGGAGCTGTGTGAAAGTGAAATAACTCCTACCCCCTGTGCTGGTGTCAATCTGTGAGGCTGCAGCTTTTGTGTAGCTCCTAAACATAGTGCTGATTGTTATCACCTTACATTCTTTAGACATAATCTTAACCCTTAAACATTTTTTCTTTGTATGTACAGTTTTCTTTTTGTTCATCTGATAGAATACAAAGCTCAATCGAATTGAGATTTCTCTGCTGGGTTCTCATCAAGATACAGCAGTTGGTGATGGAATGAGCTCACTGCTTTGGAAAAGCTCTTTACTTTTTCATCCTGATACATCTTACTGTGTCCCTGAGATTTATCCTTAGCTACTTGTTTAAATTCGGGGGTTCCAACCCACCAACCTTTCCTTTATTGCCTGTACTGGGTTTGTGGATTTGAAATGGAGCCTCCAAAGGAGCCTTGGGGTGGGCTCAGGTTGTTCCTTCTTCCCCCCACTGTTTCCAGCTGCAGCATCTGGGAGTTCCCTGGATTTGAATTTGGCTGTGCAAGAAGTAAGAGTGCTTTTAAAATTCTGACTTTATCCTGACTCATGCTGAAAAAGGGTGAGAAAAGATGATGAGGTGAGAAAGGATGAGCGACTGCAGATCATGTCTTTGCAAGAATTAATTTCCTACAATTGCTGAATTAATGTGATCAGTACCCAGGGTGTGTAATGGCCAGAAAACATGCAGAGGGATCAGGGCAGTATTGAGTTCTTATCCAAGGAACCCTTTGGAGAGGAGAACTTTATTAAAACCTCTGCATTCATTGCCAGGGAGTGCATTGGGTTGGGATTCCTCTGTAAATATTGGCCATACCTTAGAGATGGCCCTCTCTGGCCCTTGTCTTAGGGTTTGTTCTGATTATTTCAGATGTCAGGCATTTATGGGGTGTGTCCTTGCTCACACTGAGACTGTGGAATACGTGCATTGAACACAATTGGTTTGAGTGGGCAGTGTCAGTAGTGTAAAATGTGGAGGTGCACAGTGCCCTGAGGCTGCCCACAAAGGAGAGGGTTGTGAAATATTGCATCCTGGCTTTTTGGGTTTGCCTTTCCCTCCAGGAATCTCCAGGCTTCTTTAGACAGTGGTGCTGCTTGGAGGAGGAAAAAAACCCCTCTTGCTTTCAGAGGCAGTAAATGCTAAACAGACCAAGTGGTGATCCAGCCCCTTTCTCTCTCCCCTGAGCCTTTCCAGGGGAAATTTTCTGGGAATGACTTTAGCAGAGCCTCTTGAAGAGTCATGAAATACACAGCGATGAGATCACAAGGACTTTCTTTAATAGGATTTCTTTTTTGGGGTCCCAGGAGTAATGTCATGCCCATAATTCACCACTGCAGCTCCCTTTCTGTTTCCTACCAGCAGTAAAGGACCTGAAACAGCTTCCTTTGGAAAAAAGCATCCCGAGTTCAAGGGCCTGATCCAAAATGCACAGCAGTCAGTAAACACTAATTTCAGTAATCTTTGGACAAATCTGATACCAAACCTGTTTGACACCACTGGATCTGGTTCAGGCTTCAGGGTGTTTCACCCTTGGCAATTAGAAAACAGAAACAAAGCAGAAAAACTCAAACTGGGAGAGCTGCAAGGAAAATGATATTTTGGAGGATGGACTTGGGCCAGACCAGGAAGTGTTGAGTTATCCCATCGAATTCAGTAAAGAAAACATATTTATAAATACAGCTCTGGCTTTGCATAGAGAATTCCTGTAGTAAATGGGGAAACAGAACCATGTCCAAAATAAAAAAAAAACACAAAAACATTTCCTGAACTCACTTCTCTTTCTGGGGGAGAAATAAAATCTAGGGGAGAGGTAAACTTTGTAGCCAGATCTTGCAGGTCATTTGAAGGGAATGTGAACGAGGCAAGTGTTTGCCAGATTGCAGAGCTGAGGAAGGACCTGTCCAGAGGGGTTTGTGGTTTTGGAGCCTTTCTGCTGCAGCCTCTCCCAAGCCCTCCAGGTAACTGAGGGGCTTCCTGCAGCTCCCAGGGCTTGGTGTCACTCCCAAGGGGGAAGGGGACCTTCCTCAGGGCACCTTGTGATGTGTCTGGTTGGACTGACTGGGTATGAAACAGGCCCTTCTGCCGTGAGGTTTTATTGTGAATTTTAGGCAAGAGAAAAAAAAGTGAGGCAAAGTGCTTTTTGACACAGTTTGGTCTTTTCTACTTCTAAGCCTGAATCAGAAAGGGCAAACCTCAGAACCTGTTTTATGTAGCATTTGATATCCTGGGATGATCTCCTTGGAAAAGCCTTGTTCTCCTAACACTGATATTTGGGGAGGGCAGGCCAGAACAGTGGGAATTAAAGCCATATAGTGATTTTTGGATGCCTGAGCTCCCGGAGTGTGATGCCAGGGATAACTGGTGAGTGGGATGGCACTTGCCTTTCAGTGCCCACAGTCACTGTCCTTTAGCAACCCCCCAGAGCCTCCGTCTTGCCTGTCATCTCTTCAGACAGATCATAGACATCTCCCCCAGTCCTTTCTGCTCTTAAAGGGGATGTTAAGCAGGAACACAGGATTAAAGAAAGTGAAGTTTGCTCGCAGCTGCTCTGTCCTGTCTGTTCCACTCAGCATCAGTGGGATTAAATGCCTTCTTTGGGGTGTCAGGTTCTGTGTGTGCGTAGCACCGACTTGGCAGCACAACCCAGTGCCCTGATGGCTCTCCCTTCCCACGCTGGTTCCACCTTTGCATCTGTTTCCCACCCCACTGGCTGGTGTCAGCAGCCTATTTGAAGTTGGATGAATTAGCACCAAAGAAATAACTGATAAAAAATACCCATTAGCACCAAGCAAACTCCAAAGCAGGGCTTGGCTTTCTGAGTGAACATTCAGAGGCATCTGGGAACTCTCAGTGTCCAGGAACAGGCTACATTTTACCACAAATATTTCAGCTTGATTAACATTTTTTTTCCCAAAGGAAAGAACTGATCCCAGCACACAAATAGTATCTTGTCCTGAGACCCTTGAAATAAATATTTTCCATCATGTACATTGCCTTTCATTCAGGATGGTCATTGCAAACTTATCTTTTTTCTCAGTGTGAGGATGAATTTTCCCTCAAGTACAGGGATGTTGTCAGGGCAGGGGATGTTTGTGTGTCCCAAGCTAATCTTTGGAGAACAACATGCAAATAAAACCAGTGATAATAATGAGAATGGGCAGCTTGTGTCCATGAGCTTTTTGGGAACCAACACAATCCTGGCTGCTGTGGTGGACTGAAGCCAGAGACATTTCTCTTATTTTGGGTCATTTATAGAAAATCCTGAGTGTTTTCAAAGAAAGGGAATTTCTAGGAAATGTTTCCTAAGTGCCTTCATCTGTATCTGCAACTGAGCCTCTGCAGAGCCCAGCTGGGCTTCAGTGCTGCCTCTTCAGTTGTGTTAAAGCCTTGAGCCCTTTTCTTCCCCCTAATTTTAGGGAAATTATCTCATCAGGGAGCTCAGTGTGCCCCAGACAGAGCTCCAAGGGGTCTCACACCCCCAGGCATGTGGTGCAGGAGAGTAGGAGACTTCCCTTTCCTTTAGGGGGGAAAAAAAATGACTCTTTGGGAACCCTGAGGGCTGTTTAGTTGCTCATTTTTCAGGATTCCCAGGAGCATCCCCTCCCTCCAGGGCACCAAGCAGTGCTGTTAGCTCTGAACACACAGGAACCTATGGCAGATAATAGAGATGGAGATGATGTATTTGATATACCTAAAACATTTCCCTCAAAAGCAAAGCATCTGTGGGTCAGGGTGTCTTGTCCCATGGATTCTCCCCTGAACAGAGCCCTGTGCTTTTGGCTGCTGCTCCATTAAAGCCCCTCAACCTCGTCTCACTGATATCTTTATCAAATCCTTGTTGAAACATGTTTTGCAAAAAACACACGCACGCACACCCGGAGACACAACCCAGCAGTGAAAGCTCCAACTTAACGCCTCGTGTTCTTCTCAGATTTCCAAAGCGCGGAGGCCTCGGGAATATGTTTCCAATATCCTCTCCTCCCTCTCTGTTAGTGTTTTACTCAGCTCCATGCTGGGGAGGTCCTGACCCCGGCAATCTCCAGGGGAAGGCCATGGCGAGGGGGGTCAGGCCATGGTGGAGAGCTGCAGGTCACAGCTTGGGAAATGAGCCCGCTCCCCTGCGCTCCTTTAATACGTTTAACCTGGAAGGGGCCCTCGGCGGCCAAAGATTAGATTACCAATGTTGGCATGTTTGGCCTAACAAATGGCAAATGGATGACGTGCCAGGCTACAGCTAATCAGTGCTGACACAGAGCCATGGCAGGGCCTCGCCCGCCAGGGGATGGGTCATGGCTGCCCAGAAGTTCTGTCTTGCAGAGTTGAGAAGGCCACCGGAGTACCTGTCTCTTTGAATCTCAGGGCTCCCCACGTGTGTGTCAGTTTTTAAAGGTCTCCCTGGCCCTCTCCGAGGACGATCTAAATGTCCCGTCCTGCTCGAGGCGATAGGACACGAGAGCCTGAACCTTTGTGTGTGTGTGTGTGTGTGTATGGGGACACCTGTGCCTTGGCTGGCACTAATTCCTGGGCAGGAAGGGAAAGCAATCCTTGCTCCAGTGTTGGGAGGAAAGGATACTGGGCTCAGCAACCTTACTGAGAGAGAGGTTTTTATAAATGTTCTCCAAAATGCCTTGCTGTGCTCTCGGCGTGTTTCTCTGGGTGTTTCTGTGATGTGGCTCTCACGGGAGGGTGGGAATGGGGGGTAAAGGCTGAGCAAGGCTGCTTCAGGTCTTGAGTTTTATTTCAAATTGTCCACTTTTTGGTTCCTCTACTGTCTAAAAATCTGTGTTACATCTGTATTTTGCATGCTGCTGAGGACTTGTACCTCTGCTCTCACCTCGCTGAAGGGCAAAGGGGTTAATTCTCATTCCAGGTGTTTTGTGAGTTCTAATTCCATGGTTTTTATGCTCTTTTCATTTTTTTTTGGAGAGCAGAGTGCATAAGGTCTTGGAAAGACCTTGGAGACAGAAAAATCTCTTCCTAAATGATAGGTTCTCATTCCTATTGGTGCTTTGCATTCAGAAGGTTCTTCATGTTATTTTGCTACAACTTGGACTTTTCCAAACCCTGCTCACAATCATTTAGTACCTTTGAACAGAAGGGCATTTCCCCCCCTTAGAAATGTTCTGATGGAGCTCCTCAAAGCAAGCAGCAGAGCCTGGGTCTCCTCTCTGCTGGCTCCTGTTCTCTCTGGCTCCCTTGTTCCCACAACAGTATTTCCCAGTAACTTTTGAATTGTGTTTTGTACAGTTTATTCTCTGAATTTGCTCTTGCATTTCCCTGTATTTCTAAACTTTCCTCTCTGGGGGAGCAGAGCACAGATCCTCAGTGCTGCTATGGTTCCACACTTGGGTCCAAGGTTCCTTTTTGCCTGTCTTCCCATAATGACCACGTGTTCCCTTCAATGGAGACCGGACACGTGCACCTGACACTGGTATCCTCTGCTCCTCTCCTATGTAGGCCAGCAAAGAACCTTCTCTGAGTGTAATCAACTAAACCAGCCTGAATGTTGAAAGGAAGAGCTGCCTAATTGCTAAAACTACCCCTCACAGCATCCCACTTCCATTCCTGTTATCCTAGAAAGCCTCACTCAGACTAATTGTCTTTTAGCTTTGCAGTTCTTCAGCTCAGAAATTAGGCTGTCTTATTGAATAAGTGAGCTCTGAGGGCAGCGAGGAGGAGGAGAAGCAGAACTGCTCTGAACCACTTCAACACGGGCAGAGGAGCCTGCAGGGAGGTCCTGTCTGAGCGCACTGCCTGTTCTTTGGGACGAGACCACTCTATTTGGAACACTCTGTGCAAAATCAAAGAGCATTTAGGTGAGAGACCTGACTCTTTGGAGGGTAGGGAGATGGAAGCAGCAGGTGATGGAAGGGGAGAAGAAGAGTACTTTAGCAAAGTGGAAAATGCCGCAAACAGAGTTATATGTCAACGACGAGGTTCCTAGAGATTCAACCCAGAGAGCATATGTTTTGTTTGCCTCACTGAGCTGATGGCATTGGATCCAAAGCCTCTCCTTCTGCTTTCCTGTGAGCATTCAGAGCTGGTGTGCTTGATGGCAGGATAGCATGCTGGTACCTCTCTTAGAAGGCATCTGTACAGTTGTGTTTGATGCTGTTGACAGCCTGGGCGGCTGCCAGTCAACTTTATCTTCAGTGTCTGATTTCAGTTGTAAGAATTTCTGTTGCAGCTCAATCTCGTGCACCTACATGCTTCAGCCCTTCAGAAACCTTGTCAGGCTAGGATGTCTCACAGCTAATGTTTCCTTGGCCCAGAACCCACCACCCGTAATTTTAGACAGAACTTTCGTCAAGTCGAAGTGAACCGCCTGCATTTCTGATTCAGTCATGGAAGAAAACCAGGCTGTTCTGCAGGCAGTGCTCCTGCTGTCTTGGAAGGGAAGAGGCATGATTGAAATCAAGGAGTAGCCCTTTGGAAGCTGTCCTGCCTTTTGCAGATAGAGGGTATCTGGGTGACTGATTTAGATCTGGAAAGCTGTTAGTCATGGGAAGGGAATCCCAACTTTTGGGAGGAAATCTGTGCCAGAAGTTGAAGACTGAGTCTCTTTAGAGATAATGTAGGATCTCCAGGTGCCTTCAGTGCCATGGCCAGTCAAGTCCTGCTGGATCTGCTGTGGGCAGGTTTGCAATTGCTTTTCTTCATATGTGTTCCCTGGGTTTGGATGTTGGCTCATTGTTGGAGTGAGTGCTGCCCCTTGGTTCCTTTCCTGTTCCTGGCTATTGGGATGGCCAGTGCTTTATGACATTCCTACTGACAAGATGTCTTGTCCTATTCCATTTCCAGCAGGGCCATCCAGTACCAGAGGTGTGAGATTTGTCTCTCTGAACCCAGTTATGGAGACAAGAGCACCAAGCAGGGCTGCACATGGATGGGGCTCATGCATTTGGGAGGCCTGATCCCTTTTTTAATAATTTATTTAAATTCTGGCTTTGGAGTTTGGTTTTTATATCCATATTGGGAATAAATTCTTGGCTGTGAGAGTGGTGAGACCCTGGCACAGGGTGGGCAGAGAAGCTGTGGCTGCCCCATCCTTGGAAGTGTTCAAGGCCAGGTTGGACAGAGCTTGGAGCAACCTGGGCTAGTGGAAGGTGTCCCTGCCCATGGCAGGGGGTGGAAAAGAAATGAGCTTTAAAGTCCCTTCCAACCCAAACCATTCCATGAGTCTCTGATAATCACCTATGATGATAAGGTGGGCTTGCTTTTGTTCTTAGAGAGCTGATGGACCTGCAGGAGGAAGAAGGGGAGAAATTGTAGTTGTAGACACACCGAGGTAAATCTGAAGCATTGCACTGAAGCCAACAAATAGGTGCCTGGTTTGTGTAGGAGTGCCTCAAAATGCAGCCTTGGAAGGTAATTCTGGGTTGGCACTGAAGTGTGTGCTTGTGTCTGTGGTTCTGTGTCCGGGGGCTGTGTGTCCCCACTTTGCTTGTTATGTGTGCTCTGTGCTCCTGGAAGGTAGGCAGGCAGAGGACCTGATGTTCCCTATCACATTTAAAATGCTCACAATCCTTGAAACCAAGGGAGGGAAGAAAAATGGAAAGCTTCATTTTTGTGTTTGGTTGGTTGGTTGGTTTCATTTATTGCCAGGAGATGCTCGCTGCTTTCATTTTCTTCAGAAATTACGAGAAAAATCAGGGTGAGGAGGCGAAGGGGGGCAAATCTGTGTGTGAGGAGGCTGGAGTTGGGCGAGGCAGAGCCTGTATTGCTGTGCAGCTCCTGAAAGACTCTCCAACCTCTGCCTCATGCTGAAAGCTCTTCCTTGGTCATGCGTGCAAAGGGGACGAGATGGAGGCATAGCAGGACCTGGGGGAAGGAAGAGAAGAGAGAGCCAAGATGTAGAAGGGGGTGGGGAAGACGTGGCAACAACACAAACAGTTCCAGGGCAGAGGAAAGGGAGGATGGGGTTGGTTTAATTAGGAGGGACCACGAGAGGCAGCTCCCAGAGCACACACACACCCACCCACCCTCTGCTCCACACCCTCACCCCCCAGAGAAAAAAAAATTCATCACACCGATTTTTTCATGGTCTGGCAGTCAAGTGATAAAATTATCAGATGAGGGTCCCGTTCTCCTTTCCCGCAGTCACTTTCGCCAAGTGCACCACGTCTGAAATAATGAAGCAGATTTGATTAAATTTTCGCTGGCTGGAGCAGCCACGCTAATTTGGAGATGGGCTTATTAGTTTAATGACCGATCCGAATAATCAGAATTCATTAGCATTAGTGCCACTATTGTCAGCTCAGCATTAGCCCTGGGCTCCAGTACACAGAGATGCGTGGTTATATATTTATATAGAGGGAGGCTGTGTTTATACAGGGTGAAAGGGAGAGGGGCAAAGCAACAGCAAAACTATGGGTATGTGCATTGCCATTTTATACTCTTCCTCATCTCCCTCCCTGCACATCCCTGTCCATTAGCTGTGTCCTCAAAGAAGGATCCAGATCAGAGGAGGCTCTGGGAGGGGCAGTCTTGGGCAGCCGTGGGCAATCCAGGCTCGGGGCAGGGGGACTTTGGGGTCCAGTTTGCAGATCGAGGCAGTCGGGGTTGTTTTCCTGTAAGAAGCTCTTGGATGGCCATTGCTTGGATCTGGAGATGCTTGGGAAGTCCTTGGGGTTTGGAGAGGCCACAGGGCAAGCCTGGAGATTTGAAGGTATTTCCTCTGCTTCTCTCTAAGCACATTTGAAAGGAGTGAGCTGTCACTTGGTGGAAGTATCTCAGCAAGACTTTGGGCCTCGTTTTCTGTCACTGTGAAGGTATGATCTGGTAGTTCCACCAAAATCACTGAAGCTTGTAGAAGGTTGGCTTAAATGAAGAGAAAAGGAATTCAGTTCCCAGAGCTCTGATGGTGGTAGCAACTTGGCTGTCAGCTCCAACTACTGCTCAGTTAAATGCAATAAAACAAGATTAATTTAACGTTAAGGCTGCACAAAATGTCAAAAAATACAAATTATGAACCCTGATGTTTACTCAGGCTGACTGTGTGTCATGTCTGTCTTCTGATAAACATCTTTTCATGGAGAGAATACTCGATTAAGTCCTGTACTTAGCAGAAAATGTGGGAATATGCAAGACAACTTATGCTGTAGGAAAGAAGTAGTGTTGTAGTTGTTAGTGGTGTTTGCATTTCATCACACTGTGATCTTTTAAAATGGTGACATTTGTCACTATTTCTGTTGCTTTTTTGTGTTGTGGGGATTTTTTTACCTAACATTCTTGTTCACATTTATAAAATGCATTTTATAATACCTAGGTTAATATGTAACACCTCAGAGCTAAAGTGTGCACTTTCCACAGGATTTTTCCAGCTCTTGCTCTAAAACCTGTGAGACAATTAGTTGTATTAGTGTGGATTTATTCCACCTGTGCAGCATTAGGGCTGTGTTGGGAGACCCTGTGAGATCTAAACCTGCCAGGCCTTGTACCTACATCCATTTAGCTCCTGTTGAAACACAGGTGTTCCTGAGCCAGTGTCTCACACATCTTGCTCTTCCCTGCTGCTTTGCTTTTCACCTGAAGGGGCATTCCATCACCATTATATTGACAAAGTAAGATATATTCCAATAATATCGCAGAGCCTGGGAATAAATCACTAATATTTGGGAAGCGTTGTAACACCCATCTGTCCGTGAGCTCTGGTTATATATTGATGTATTGGGGAGAGCACAAAGCTGGAGCCAGGTGAGGGATGGCAAAGCCAAAAGCATTTACAGGCCTGAGGGTGATTGACTACTGAGAGTTCTCTCCTGCCTCATTCAAACACATCCCAAAGCTCTGTGCTGTGGGAAGAGTAATTCATTTTAGCTTTGCATCTTCAACTCCTGAAATGGGGTCCTTGGCCCTTCTCTGGAGAGACCAGTAGAAAGGTCCATGCCTAATCACAGGACTGCTGAGTGTTCAATAGGTGTTTAGGGACTGACAAGGAGACTCTTCCCTTGTGCGTCTTGTGTCCCAGAAAAATAAGTCCTTTGGAGAAAGGACATCTGCTATAAATGGGCAGTTCAGCTGCTTTCATGTTGCCATCACTTGCATTAATCAAGCATGGAGAACTGAAAAAATTCCCATGTGCCTTTATTGACTTGTGCTCCTCAGTAGTTCCAGCTTTGGGGCTGGTTCCTTTCGCTGTGCTCGGCACCACTGATAGTCCCACTGTGTTACCTTCATATGGGCTGGCAAACAAACACCTGCAATATGAATTCCTCCAGGTAAATGAGGTTAGGACTGAGCTTCATATCCCAGCAACACTGTTATTGGTGGGCACCCAGAACTGAGGCCATGAAGGGATTCCCTCTTTCCAGGAGATCAGATAAAGGAGGATTCAGTACTGGTGTTTGGGGTCACTTCTTCACCTGTTTCCACTGAGTGTGGTTTGCTGAGTTTTCTTGGATTTATTTGACGAATCCCACGCTGCATCACTGTGATTCTTGTCACTCTTTAGGTTATGTCTTTGGTGTCTCTTCATGACTGTAAGACATGAGAGTGGGATCTTTTAGAAGTCCTTATTCCTGTTTAGCCATTTGAATAAGCAAATGGACTTTTAGGATCACTCAGTTTGCCGGTGTCTGTCCTCTCCTGGAAATCTGCCCTTTAAGGGATTCAGTAGATGTTAAATTTTTTGAAATCTGGGGCTGATTTGATGGGTTTGAGTCTTTTAAGGACGTGACTGTCAGCTCATTCAATAGTCTGACTCCATGTCTCAGTTTTGGATGGAGTCCCGAGGGACAGACACTGCCCTTGAGTTCTTTTGGTGTCTCACTTCATGCATTGGAGGTATCGACCCCGGGTTCTGCTGTGTTAGGAACTTGGTCAGATGAGTCATTTATTTTTCCCTGGGATCCCTTGTCCTGGGGAGTCTGACTGAGTCCAGCATTTACATTGGACTCACTACTCTGTTCTATCCAGGATGAAACTACTGAAATTGGAAGAGGACTGTGATCATTTTCCTTTTCCTGTCTGTTCTTCCTTTTCCCTCCCACCTCACAAGGACAATGTCACATCATAATTACTGTTTACACCATACTGGCTTCAGTCAACAACCTCTGCACATTAAATCAGTGCCAGATGCTCTAGATGAAAGTGCAGAAGTTGTGCTAAATGAAGAATTGTGCAGTTGTGTGCCTATTTAGTGGCTCTAGTTCTAGCCCCAGATGTACAGAAGAGAGGAGTCACTGTGTGGGCACTCCTGTTCTCCAATTCCTTCCAGGGAACTGGATGCAGTAAACACTGCAGGTGTCTCTTCTTTGCACTTTGCACGCTCTTCTTGTGGCAGGAAATTATAAGTTTAACTGTGATTCTGCCTTTACTGCACCCATACAGATCTTCACAAAATATGAGTCACTTAACAGCTCCAGAACTCTAAAGGTGTGGCTTAGCCCTGTCCACACAAATGGTCCCAAAGAACACACCTTTAGAGACTCCTTGGTCTTTCTTGTGTCCTCAGGTTTATTTTGTGCCCCAAATATTGCCCAAGCACAGGGTGCCTGAAGCATGGCTGGAATGCAGGCAGCTTCATGGTATGGGAAGCACGTTTGTGTACAAATCCTGTGGCCAAATGCCTTAGAGGGTGGGATTGCATTGCCTTTGCTCCACTTCATTTATTTGGAAGGCAGACAGTTACAAGCAAGGGTGCACAAAGGTGTTTGTACTGTGATTTTACACCAGTTTGAAAAGAGAAAGTGTATTTGGTGCTATGGATCACACTGCAACTCTCTCATGGTGCTGAGCTGTGAGATTTAAGCTCAGTTAGGGCTGGTGAAGGAGTTTCAGATCTGGCCCAGAGCTGAGCTGTTTGCTTTCACTTCCTGGATGCTTCATTATGAGAGGTGCACTCTGGTTCTAGGAAACAGTAAGTGGCACTCCTTTCACTGTAAGTAGATGTGCATTGCATATAAATTTACATCAGAAAGTTTTGCAAGCCTTACACAAAAAGCCTTTCTCCCTGCCATCAATTTGAGCCGGTATTCCTGAGCACTAATATGGAAACAAGGATTTGATTCTTCAGACACTGAATTGATCTTGCTGGCTCAGCGTTGGCTCCAGCTTCTCCTGGTCACCAGGGAGGCTTTGCTGCTGCCTCAGTTGGCACAGGGAGGTGGATGCAGGAGGTGTTTGTTTCCACTTTGGGGAGATATCTGCATATGTTTGCCTGTTCAGGAACTGGTTATTAAGAAATACAGAAAAATTGGCACTGAGGGTGTTCCTGGCATGGTTAAAATGACTGCTGGCACCTGGCCCACCCTGCTGAGAGAGCAGGTCTCTGTCTGGTTCTGGTACTGTCTGGAAGACACAACTAGCATAAGGCTGGCACTACCAAAAGGTCCAAATGACCTTTAACTGTCCCCTGAGGTTTGGATAACCAAAGGGAATGTCCTTGGCTAATGCGCCCGTGGGGATTTTGAAGGGGCACAACACTTCTGTGATGGAGAAGGAAGCTTGAGAGTACAGCTTGAGGAAGGGGAGAGTCCAGAGATAATCACAGAGTCAATTAAGTTGGAAAAGATCTCTGAGGTCATTGAGTCCAATGTATGACCAAACATCACCTTCGCACTGAGTGCCATGTCTAGTCTTTCCCTAAGTCCTCCGTGGGTGGTGACTCCACCACCTCCCTGAACAGCCCCTTCCAATAATGGAGTGGGGTCACGGAATATTCTAATGCAGGCACTTGGTAAGGGAAATGAGAGTCTTCTGCTAAAATATGTGACATAAGAAACCAGGTCCTCCAGAAGTGTGAAAGGATGACTGTCTTGTACACAATTGCAGGGATGAGAAAGCACTTTTGTTGCAGCAGAGGTAAAGCAAAGTTTAAAAGCGTGTGTGGGATGTCAGTGTGTCAGTTCTGTTGACTGCACATCCACCGGGAATGAGTTGACTGGAGCTGACCACGTCTCTCCCCCAGCCATGCCAGCTCTAGTCTGGGCAAATCAAGAGCATGTCAGCTTGATGGTATGAGGATGAGTAAGTGTGCAACACCTAAGAGCTGGCACGAGAGGAGCACAGTGCCATTTCCTCCCCAGCTGGCACAGCGCCGGGACCAGCGGGCTCGGCGTATGGAACAGAGTGAAATCCTGAGTTAGAGCCAGGCTGTGCCAGTGCAGGGTTTCACACAGCACCCTGTGCTTCTGTAGGGAGAGCCTGGAGTCCATAAAACACCTACAAATAACCACCTGGTTCACTCTCTGACACACCAGGCCATGTGATGACTTGTCTGTGTATGGGTAGAGAGGTTCTCTGGAGAAATTTGAAAGCTGGTCTTGGTGAGAGCAGGAGAGCCCTGAGCAGGGAGCAGCAATTGGAGTCACTGCTTAGAACAAGCTCTTTTGGTGGCCAAAATAGTGCCAGGCCGTGGTATCAGCCCTGTGTTTTCTTCTCCAAGCAGCTTCTAGTGTCCTGGGAGGAGCAGCTGGGGAGGGTGGGTTGGGAAGGAGCTTTGCCAAGCTCCTCAGTTTCTAGGGTTGTGTGCAGCTCTCCTTGTTTTGAAATGTTTGTTCTGTTCAGTAATCCCCTCATTTTCATGCTCTTCATACTTTCCTGTAAAGAAGGAACTTATTTCCAAGGACCCGCAGGTTGTGCACTGGTAATTAAATAATAACTATTTCTGGCTTAGCTCTTTGGAGACTCCTGATTTACCTGGTGTGTGGGGCTTTTGTTGTTTTTAATTCACTAGGAAAAAAAGTGCTGCATAAAAACAATGCATTTATAACACAGGCTATTGCTTCATGGAACAAAGTGTGAGAATGACCATGCGAACAGATCGATCAGCTGCCATTGGAATTCCAGTGCCCATTCAGGTGGAACGTTACTTACACTACAGACAGCTGAATTCAAAACACATCCCTGAAGGTTCTTTCCCAGTTTTGAGAACTTGGAATCCAGCCTGTTCCATTGCATCATTCCCTGGGAGCACCAGGCAGCCTTTCAGGTTGGAAACTACCTCTGGCCCGTGCTGTGGATTCCTGCCCATGTGGAGGGGGAACAGATCCTGCTTGGGGTGTGTCTGTGCCCTCGTTTCACCCACAGCCCCTCAGCTACAGAACCCAAGTGCTCATCTCCCTTTGGCCCACCTTGCTCAGCCCTCCCCACCTGAAGGCACTCGGGGAGTCAGAAAACAAGCTGCTTGCTGGGCTTGCCAGGGAGTGGCAGCAGGAAAGCTCTCCTTGGGCTGGGATTATGGGATAGAGAGCATGCACCTACACAAACCTCAGTGTTTCATTCCCCTGATTTATTGGTGTGAGCTTCTTGCTCCTTCAGGGATGGGGGACAATCTCCTGTTCCTGGAAAAGGGCAGTGCCTGTTGTTCCCTGCTCCAGCTGCTGACTGGCAGCCAGAGGAAAACCGAGGGCTTTGGAAGGGTAAGTGGTGGGTTGGTGGCAGAGCAGAGCTTTGGGAAGTGACATTGCTGCTCCTTTCAAACCTCCCTGCTCAAAGGTGCTGTGGGATGCAGGGATTCAGAGCCCTTATAGACCCTGATTGCTCCACAGCAGAGACACATTTGCAGGAGGAGCTTTAATCCAGAGGCTGGGACTCCCAGGCTCCCAGTTCTTCAGGAATGCTTGGGGAGAGAATGGTTCTCACTGTGGCTTCCTGGGGTTTGAGGCTCTGCCCTGGGGTGTTCCCTCCAGGACGAATCCCAGCAGGGAGGAGTCTCCAGCAGCCAACAGAGCTTCTGCTTCCCTTGGGTGGAAAGCAAGGAGAGAAATTCACTGGGAATACTCAGAATACAATCCTGCAGTCTCATGGCAAATCCTGGCTTCTGGTCAGCTGCAGTAGGTGGGTACAAATCATTCTCTGGGTGACCACTCAGTGCCACATTGTGTTTGTGAGAGGCTCTTGGAGCAGATGATAAACTGGGAGGGAATTGGCCTGTTTGTCAGAAGCTTTCAGTGGTGCAAAATGCAGCTTTGATATTTCTCCATGGCTGTCCCAATTTCCACTTAAAAGGAAAACAAAAATATTCTTTTCAATAAAGAGGCTCCTGACAGGCAATTATTGTAACACTGGCACAGATTTTGCCTTCTCAAAATTGGCTGACTACAAGCCAAGTTTGCAACACTTTTGGAATCTGCTGGTCAGAGGTTTGGAGCTGGCTTTCTTGTGAGGTTTCCAGTTCTTCTTGGCTTGGGAGCAGAGGTGGGATGCCAAAAGGTAGAGGCGTAAAAAATCTTTCCTTTTGAAGTTAATCAAGTCATTTGAACATTTCTCACCTCTACCTGAAGACTGTTGGGATTAATCCAGTGGCTTGTGGTAACCTTGAAAGACCTCCAGCACCTGTAGGAGAGTTGTGTCTCTGGGTTTCATAGGGAGGAGTTCTCCCCTGCAGTCTTCCCTCATTCCCAAATCCCTGCTCAGCTCTGGGGGGTTTCTCTGGACATTCCCCAAAGGAGCAGCACCTGTGACCACCCCAGGAATGCTGAGGGATTGTGGCACTCCCACATCTGTGTGGTTGCAGTGGGACAGGAGAAACCTGAGCGAGGAGCCCAGGGATGAAATCCTGGGGCTCGCACATGAAATGGGAAGTTTATTGCACGTTTATTTGCAGCCTTTTGTGCTTTTGCTGTTTACTTACAAAGTAACAGGGAGAAAAATTACTCTGAGAGCACTGTAGAGAGAAAAACAAAGATTTGGGGAGCTCCTGAGCAGGCCTTGTTGGCAGGTTTAACCCAGAGGATATGGATGATTCAATGTTGAGGTGCAGACCTTGGAATCGGTGACTTTCTGACCAAGTTGTTGTCGTTGCTTTGCCACAAACTTCCTGTGTGATCCCAGGGAAATGGCTAAAAGATTTTGTGATTAGGATTGGGAGTTTTGAAATATATTTTTTAAAAAGACCATTCAAAAAAGAAAAAGGCCACTAGGCTGGAGCAGAGCAGCCTGTTGGTACTTGCACCGTGACTTGAGCAGCAGCTGGTTGGTCCGTGGTTAAACTTGCCAGACTTTTAGTTCCTCAGCTCAGGAACAGGACTAATTGTTTTCCTCACCTGACAAAAAGCATTGAGAGGATGAAAGGTTGTGAAGTTGCCTTTAAATGCAGGTGTGGGCAGAGTGAAATGAGAGAGAAAGTGGGTCTATCACACCGCGTTAGGGAGGTGAGGACAGCTCCTTCATCCAGCAGGGCGTTCTCCCACCTTGGGGCAAGACAACAAAGGTAAGCCAAAGGTGGGGGGACCAGGCCGTGGGCAGCACCTGAATTACTGCTTTTTATCCAGAAGAACTGTTAAATCTGTAAGATTTTAGCAGAAAAGACCTTTGAGGTCACCTCGTTCCGACACAGGATTATTGGATCAGAAGACAGGGAGATCTCAGACCCTTGGCTTTGCTTTGCCCCCCAAATAAGGAGGTTTTGCTGCTCCTGAGGTAGAAAGGTTTACCCACTGAGCTCCTGGAGCAGCAAAACAACAGAGATCGACAGAGAAGTGAATGGAAAAGCAAAGCAGATGCAAACCTTCCTGTGAGGACTAAACCAATACAGAACTCATTGTCTTGTCTTCCCCTGGCTCGGGAAACACTTCCTGTCCTGGTGATTATTCCTTGGGGGGGTTTTGGGGCTGCATAGACCCAGACTGAGAAAGTTCCAAAGCTCTTCAGGAAAGTTCCTCGTGGCATCAGCCCCATGGAATTCCAGATTACACAGCAGTAAAATCCAGATAGAAATCTGGGCCTGCTTTGATTCAGCAAAGCAATTAACCATGTGCTTTAGATCCACTTGGGACTGGAGCATAACCTTCCAGTTAAGCATGTACTTAACATTTTGCTGAGTCTTTAACCCTTGCTGGAACACAAGCTGCTTCCTAATGAGTGTTGGCAGATAACAGGCGTGTTTCTCAAGAAGGTTTGATTTTTTGCAACCCAGGAGCCTTTCTCTCAGCCTCAGTGGGCTTTGGATCGGGGCCCGAGAATGCAATCCAGAAATAATAATTTACCGTATTTACATTGCATGTAAATTATATATGAAGAAATGAAATGGCATAATGAATCAACCACAGGGGCTTTTCTTCCCCTCTGATACCAGAAGAGAAAAAGCCTGTAGGCAGCTCACAACTTTTCTTACTAATACTCTTGAGCCCTTCTCTTATTAAGTCTTCTGTTTTCTCTGGCAAAGCCTCCCCTCATGTTACCTTCAGAACAACCTTCTTAGTCCATAAATGAGATTTTGATTCTGCTGTTATTAAAATGTACCATTGAGCACAGGGTTTACTGGTGGGAAAATCCCATTAAGGATTTCTGAAATACCCTTTAACTGCTTGATTTTTAAGATGATAGGCAAAACTTAACACTCCTCAAAATTACATGTACAATAGCTGGGACACTCAGCACTCGGGTGATGTGAAGGGATGAAAGTAGATATTGAGTCTTGTGTTTTAATGGCTTTGTTGTCTGGAGGGTGTGGAGGGCCCTAATTTTAATATAATTTGGTGCTTATTGAGGATTTGAACCTGTTCTGTTCTGTGTGTGAAAATCCATTTCTGAGATGGAGCAGTCCAGGATCCCTTACAGGAAATCAACAGGCACAGGGTGAAGCTCTTAAAACAAGGATGTATTTTGTATTCAAAAGGCTTCATGGATAAGATGACAGTGCAGGGGGGTCTCTGTTTCTCTGCACTGCCACAGGTGTATTGCCAATTTGGCACAAATGAGTGTTGTATGTCACTCAATCACCAGCAAAGGTACTGACAAAAGCTGGTTTAGGAGTCAAGTGAAAGCTTGAAAAAGTTCATTGTCAAAGTTCACTCTGCTACTTACTAGATGGTCAAAGCACACAGAGAGCAATCAAACTAAAATCAATCTGAAATCAATCAATCTAAAACTGAAATCAACCTCAAATGATCTCCATGGAGGCTGGGATGGAACATGGGTAAGGATAAAAAGGACTAAGGGAGACCCTCCAGCTGAGTCAGAGGTTCAGAGTGGACTCCCCTTGCCAGACTTAGCCCAGGACTTGACCGATGGTTTAGGCTTAAAAGTTATAACAGTGCTTAAGCCTAATTAAATAATTTAGCAAAAGAAATGGGAATGGCTCACACTGGGTGCCTTTACATCTCCTCCAAAGGGCTTTGAGGAGTGGGGGTATCAGGCCAGGCTCTGCCTTGGTGTTTGGTGATGGTCCTCCAAGGATGGGGTTTGCTGGCTCTCAGAGGTCCCACTCAGAGGGAGCTGCTGGTCACAGCCCACTCTGGGCTCCAGGAGAACCCCGAGGCTCATGTAGGACCTCTGTTTGTAGGGTCATGTGGGGACCCTGTGAAGGGCTTTCTAGGCAGAGCTGGAGTTGACACCAGAGTTTCTAGTCCAAAGAGATCAGAGATTTTTGCAAGAGTTTCTACTGTTTTCAGCACTGGAGCCTGTGCCTCTGTTTATTCCTTCATGGTCAATGTTTGGCCCCAGAATCATGGAGTCACAGAATCCTAGGAAGGTTTGGATTGAAAGGGATCTTGAAGATCCTGTGATCCAGAATCTGTTCCTTGGGCCAGGTAAAATGTGGCTGCAAAAAGCCCATCCCTTCTCCTTTGGCCAGTTGTTATTTGTCCCTTTGGTGAAACATTAGAGGAAGAGTATGTTCATAAATAAATTTAAAAGGGTTAATGCATGATGAATAGACTGTGTAAGCATATTATGCTCATGGTTATTATGTGATATAGGTGATCATAAGTCATGGTTAAATGCAACCTATTGACCAACTGGACTCTCTAAAAGTCTGTAACAAGACATTAGCCACTTGTTAACAGAGCTAGTAATCATTTATTGATCTTACATGCAGTATTTATACATCCGCCACCCTGCAAAGTGTGCAATTCAATTCCAGGACCTCCTTGCAAGTCCCACTTAGCCTGGTGGGTGACACAAATCTCTCACTTGTGACTGTTTATGTGCCAGGTACTGTCAGGGCTGCTAAGAGAGGAGTGCTGTCCTCAGGTGCATGAGGGCTGCCTGAGAACTAAGGCAGGTTTTGGGAAGGATGTCGATATTTTTACATTTGGGTTTGTTCAGATCAGAAATTAAATACCCACATTTTGGAAATTATCCCTAAGAGGTGTTGAGACCATCATCAGGGACAGTCCAAATGATGGGCTTGCTAAGAGAACATAGCTGGAAGTATTCAGGTCCTCAAGTCTGCAGAAGTCCCAGCCCAGGCTCAGATGGATCTCAAAACTCACAGACAAGGTAGACTAACCCATCCCTGCTGAACCTTCGAGTTTGAAAGAACTAGGACTTTCCAAAAGAAGTGTTTAGCTTGAATTTGTCTACCAGCTCTCTCAGTCCCCTCCAAACACAAGGGAGAAAGCAGAGTGTTCCAGCTGTCCCAACACAGTGAGACAAAAGGCAAATAAGGTCCCCAAAACTCAGAATAAAGGCACTCCAGAGCCCTGGTAGTGGCTCAGTAGAAATGGTCAGGGTGGGCTAGGGAGGGAGAAGGAATGGAAAGGTGAACATGCAAGGAAATGAAGGAGAAAGGAAGAGAGAAATAAGGAGTGGGGAAAGGGACCGAAGCTGAGGGAATCACCCTTGTCAAAGAGGTTAACAAGCAGGGATTCCTTTCTGATCCCTACTTGTTAAAGTGAGGCAGTGCAAGAAGAAATATCTTGGCAAGCCCACGATGCAGCCCTGCAGTGCAGGATGACACGGAGAAGGGGGCTGAATCCCTCTCCTCCTTCTTCTGGTGGGAGGAAGGAGTGATTTCATCAGGAAAGTGAGAAAAAATGATGGAATGGCACATTCATGAAGCAACACAGCGAGGAAATAGGAGACACACAGCCCTGGAGGCTGGATGGCCCTTAATTCCCTGTCTCTCTGTGTTCCTCTGGCTCTGGGACTCAGAGCACACACAGCCCATCTGATTTAATAAAGGCAGGAAGCAAACGGTGCTGGAGCCATGAGAGACTGCAGAGAGGGGTTGGGGAAGGGTCAAACTCATCACTCATCTGATGTGATGTGGAGTGTGGGCAGGGGGGGATGCTTTGAGGGTGAAGAGGAGTGGGAATAGTTACAGCGCTGGAAAAATGGCTGTGAACACAGCTGACCCCAGGGCTGGGCTGCAGGGACACTTGTGGGGGCAAGGACAACATCCTGGCCTTTCATCCTGTCCCTCTTCTCACTTTGGGTCGTGCTTTCACAGCTCCATTCCTTACAGCTTCTCCAGGATCCCTGGGAACTGGCTGTGTTCAGTGCCTGCAGCACAGAGGGGCTCGAGGCAGGGCTCCCTGCAGGGCTCTTGCTGGGGCAGAACATCTGCCCTTCCCCAAGTGGTGCTTCCTCCTGGGGGGAGCAGGAGCTTCTCAAACTGCACCTTCCTCCTGCAGCAACACTCCAAATGAACGTTCCACTGCCGGGCAGGGGGACTTCAAAGGCTCTTTGTTGACCATGGCAAGTGATGAAGCACAAACTGGAGAGAGAACATGGGAGAACATGCACAGCCACAGCCTGCAGAGCTATTGCTCTTGCTCTGTGAGGAGCCTAAGGAAAGACACTGGGATGGCCACCATGGCAAAGGGGGTTTGCCAGGTGGTTTTGGGGCAGCTGGGGGCAAGGTGGGCAGTAAATTCCCATCAAAGGCGTGCCTTGCTTGGTTCTTTATGCTTGGGCAAGCAAAAAGCTGAGGGCTGGATACAGAAAGATGTCACTGTCATTAATGAACTTGCCTGCATATTTATTCATTAAAGGCACTTTAATAGGTTAAAAAGTGGTTTCATTCCAGGGGGAAGTTCAAGAGTTCTGGGTGCTGTGGTGCCTTGCAGGACAAACTTTGCTCGTGGCAACAAACCTGTTTATTTCTAAAGTTGCCTTTATTTTTTGGTTAAAAATGAGGATTTCTGTTTTTATTTTTAATTTTTTTTTACCATGAGACTGAACCCAGGCATTTTAGGCATCAGGTCAGCAAACAATGAGAACAGATTTGAACTTTCCCTCAGAGATGTTTATTGAAGTTCAAGGGGTTTTTATCACTCCCTCTTTCTCGCTGTGGAAGGAAATCCTAAAATAGCACAGTCAAAACTTTTTTCTCAGCATGTTTCTGGTTCAGCAAGGAATTACAATTACTGAGTCATGAAGGATGGGAAAATGCAATTTTGGAGTGAAAATGTTTTCCTAATTTCTCTGAAGTTTTCAAGGTATCTGCTAAATTAAAGATCTCAGACACAGCTTTTGGAGCTGGCTGAGCACGTTACGTTCCCTGAAGTCTCCCTTTCTCTCCCCAGTGAAATAAGGAAATTTAATTTGGCAAAAGCTCAGCCTGCACCAAACATTATAAACTCCCCAGTGCTAGAGATAATTTTTCATTCTTCAGTGGCTGCTCCATCCATATTGTCTCTAATAAATGGGCTGATGAATGAGGAGGCTCAGGCTGTTGGTTGATACAAGATTAGGAAAACTATGCAGATCGACACCCTCTGAGTATCTTGTCCTGGCTTTCTAACAGCATCAGTAGTTTATTGTGGAATCTCCTCTCTTTTGGGGTTCCAGCTCTGCTGAGAATGGCCAAATGCCTTGTGGGGCCCTCTCAGGAACCCCAAAATTCCCAGCAGGCTCCAAGCACTGGCTCTACCTGGAGCAGGGAAGCGATGGGGACTGACGGGGTATTTGCAGTGCTGACTGATGGAGGAAGGCTGTGTTTCCATACTCACAAGTGCTGGTGATAAATGGTGAATTAATGCTTATTAGATATGCTGAACAGTTTAGAAATCCTGGGAATGCAGATTCTATCAGTTGATGGATTAGTTATAAACTCATCACAAGCGCTGCAGGACTGGGCTGTTGGAAAAGCAACATTTGGAATAGGTTTTGTTGCTTGTTTGGCCTGTTCAGACACACCAGAGGTACCAAACAACAGCCCAAGCAATGGCATAGCTGTGGATGGGAATTCTGGCTTTTTCCATGCTCCAAAGTGTGCTTCCTGCCTCAGGTGGGAAGTCTCCCTGTAGCTGGAGAATTAGGATTATGACTATGTAGAGTGAGCACTTTGATTTGGTGCTTTGAATAGGGTGATGTTTTGTCATCCTGTTGCTTGTGATCTTTAAACCAAACATTTATCCATGAAACATGTTTGTTCCTTATCATCCTGTAATCTACTATATTTACCTCAATTTTTCTCTCTCAGCAGTGTAAAGATCATATTAGTCTCTTTATATTATTTTAGTGCATATTTCTTTTCCTTCCCCTTCAGTAAGGCACCTGCAGCATTCTGGGGGCAGAGAGATGCCCTGAGCAGAGTGATTTGTGCTGTTCACTGTCTCCTCCTTTGTAATTAGGGTTTGCTCCCTTCCTCCTTCCACCCCCTGGCCTAATGTGTCCTCTTTGCTGCCTCCCCTAAGTCAGCCAAACGTGTTTCTTGGAAGGTCAGTGTAACCTGTAGGAAATTCCTCCTGTCTCTGAGCTGGCTCATTCATCACTAGTCATAACCATTGTGGAATGTGAACTCGTAGTCTGTTATCTGGCTACTGCTAGTGATGATGCCTGGAGACGACAGCTTGGCTTTCAAAAGCTGGCCTGACCCTGAGGGGCGAGGAAAACTTGTTTTGACAGAGCAAACATGACACGGAAGCAGCACAAGTGCCAATATGTGCAGGAACAAGGTGTTATTTTCTCAAGGTGGATAGTTTTTCTTTCCCCAGCTGGAGAAAACACAGCAGTGTACAGGCAAACAAAGTATTTGGTGTGTTTCTGCATCCTCCAAAAACGCAGTTAAAGCAGAAGGGCTGTCGGTGTGTATTTTGAGTGGGAGAAAAAAGAGTGAAACAGGTTCATCTGGGAAGGGAGTGAGGTGTGTCCTCCCCTCTCTCACCTGTGCAGGGCAATGGTTTGTGGGTTAGTGGCCCCGAGACCCCTCTGATATTCCACTTTTGTGCTTTCTTCCCCTTCCCCACCTGTCTCTTGCAGTTTGTTGGCTCTGGATGGTGTCTCAGGGGCTGCTGGCCCAGTCCCACTTCTCACACTGCAGTGCATAAAGCACAAGAGTCTCAACTCTTGACCCTGGTGTGGTTATTGTTCCTACATGTTCTGCTTCCCTCAAAGACATAAAGGATCAGATGACTCTGTATATTTTAAAATGTCACACTGACATTGTGGCATTAGTATAATTTAAGCCAAACATTGCAAGTGAATTCACTTTGCTTTCTATCGTCTCAATGTTTGTGGTGCTCAAAGTCATGTGGTTTCACGACACCCTCGATCCTGCTAAGCCAGGGTTTCCAAATGCTCCAAATTGGAAGAGCCAGATGCTTCTTCCATCCCTTGTGCATGGCCTGGCCTGTGTCTGGGAGCTGTGACTGTCACTGTGTCACAGAGGAGATGTCTCTCCTGGGATATGGCTCTTTCTTGAGAAGGGAGTTTCTCTGTGGGAACCAGGATTGTCACTGAACTGGGCAGGGAGAAGCAAAGTGCTGAGGCAAAGCACCCCGCAGGTAAAAATAATGTTTGTCAAAGCCAGGAGTGGAATTTGCTTTTTCTTTCCAATGATGCCTGCCACAGACTCTTTATAAACTCTGGCTCTGTGTGCTGCTGACACACCCGATGGACCCACATGGTGTTTTAAACTGTAAGTCACAAAGACAGTCTTCAGTGTTTTAGCAGCAGCTCAGGCCTTACAGAACTCTGTGTTTGAAGGCAGAACCTGAAAATATTTAGCTAAGCAGACAGGATGCAGTAGTCTCTTTCAGAGCCCCCTCCAAAGCACCACAGAAGTCTGAGGGCATCTTTCACAACTTGAGTGTGAAGTCGAAAAACACTTGCTGAAGACTTAACAACACGCTGTGATCGAGATGAGTTAAGATGGTTTATGTTTTAATGCTGACAACTCGCTTCCTTTTCATGCTAGAACCAGTTCTGACCTCAGAGCAGTGTCAAGGGGAGAAGCAGCATCTTTCCATGGCTGGTGGGAGAGAAGCAGTGGGAAAGTGCAGTCATGGGCAGTCCCATGCAGGATCCTCCTCTGTGTAACTCACAGTGTCCTCCAAGGTTAATTCCACTGCACAGCTGCACTGCTTGGGGCGATAAGGATGCATTAAATGAAAAGGGATTTCCCTCTTTGGGAATCAAATTAGAGCAGTCCAGATCAGGCCAGTTCTTTTATCTCTTTCTCACCCCAACAGGAAGTTTAGACACAAGTCCCTGAAGGTCCTTTTCTGGTCAGAAACATCTGCAAGGCACTGAACTGAAGGAGGGTGGGGATGGTGCTGCTGTCCTCGCTGTGAGCTGGGAAGAGGGACACTGAGGAGCAGTGTCCTGTGAGAACAACGAGGAGGCTGAACATCCAGACCCTGGAGATTGCTCAGAGTCATGGCTTAATCCCAGGAGTGAAGGGCACAGTCATTCCTAGGCAGGGAGCACTGTCACTGCAGCACAACCTTCTCCAGCACGTGGGAGGCCCCCAGACTCTGACCTCTCTGCAAAGATCTCAAAATAGGGAAGGAAGAGAGCTCAGCTGAAACAAAACAGATTTCTCTTGTAAAGTGTCCTGTCTGAGCACGGATCAGACATGATGTGTTCAAGAGAGTTCTTGGATTTGGTGCTAATCTGGCTGGTTACTGTGGGGGATTCTCAGCACAGAGTAATTCCTGATAAAAATGAGTGTTGATCTGTAACTTGGGCAAGAAGAGTCGGTGGTCTCAGCCCAATCCTGACTAGATCAGAGCTCACAGCATTAGGAGATCAGCAGTGGAGCTGTAAGAGCTGATGGGGACTCCCCTGACACAGACCTGACCTGCTCTGTAGGTTGGCCTGTGGGCTCCGCTTCCAGGAGGGCTCTGTTTCCATCACCCCAGCTGAGCAGCGCTCCTCGTGCTGGCACATCAGCTCTCTAGGTGTGTTTGCTGCCATCAACACTTGTAAGACTGTTCTTTCCCCTGTGTCAGCCCTACAGACCCCGCCAGGGACTGGCTGTACTCCCCCTGAAATCCTATAGAGCTGTCTGTGAGCTGATGTAGCAGAAGTTGCCTTCAATAAGTGCCATAAGAGGTAGCAGTGATGAGGTGCCTCTCTTGGATTTCTTCTGTGTGCACTCAAACCACCTTTTAAAGTTGGTTCTGCTCAAGGTCACTTAACTATGGCCAGTGCTATAGAAGCCTCTAATGCTTTTTGCAACAGTAATGCCTTCATTGTGTATGCAGCTAAATTGCAATCAGTAGAAATCCAGATGTTTGTCTGAGAGGGAGAGCATGTTGGAGCAGTATTTACCTCACAGCTCACACCAGAGATGCAAGCAAACAGCAGCACATTTTTGGCTGTTTTGGCATTAATCCCATGAAAACAATGGACCAAATTCATCACTGATATGTCCATTGTTTTAGTGGAGTCACACGAGAAGAGACATTGCCTGGTACAAAGATGGTGTTGCCCCTCTTCTTGGAAAGGGTGGAAAAAGATTTTGTCTCCTTTATACCAACACAAACGGTCTCCTAATCTCCACTGGCACACAAGAACAATTATCAGCTTTTCAAAACCAATACATACAGAACAAGACAATAATCCTGAGGTTGCCAAGTGACATCCTTAGATCATTTCCACAGGCTTTTGTTGTCTTCTGGTTTTCTGGCCAGAATTCCTTGGGGCTCGTTGCTGTTGCTCTCTGTGCATCCCGTCATTTATCCTGCCCGACAGCCAGCACCAAACACTGAGAAACCCAGCAAAGAAAGGCAGAGGTCAGGCTTGTGACATCTTCTGAGCTCAGCGTGTTTGTGTAAGCCAGCAGGGTTCACTTCCACCAGGCATGGAAATAGCAGGGGTCACTTCCATCAGCATTGCTGCTGCTGGGAGGAGGCAGCTCTCCCCTCTGCCTGCAGCTCCAGTGCTGTACTGGTCTTACTGGTTTCTGCTGAGGGCCCGTTCTCTTTCTGTGTCGCTTGTGAGAAGTTTGTCTGCTAAATAAATGGGGGTGGAAAGGAAGAGTGACAAGCTGTAGCAACCCAGGGGGAAGACACCAACACTTTGCAGTGAGTGAATCTTTGTGGCAGCTCTTCAGCCACAGAGGGAAAGGAGGAAGAGCAAGGAGAATATTTTGGAGTATTTGCTGGAAAAGTGATGGAACTGCTGGACCTTGTATGTGTGCAGGAATTTTAGAAGCCTGTTCCTGTGGGTTTTCCCAGACTTGGCCACTCTTTGGTTCCTAGGCAGGGCAGAGGGACCTCAGTCTTTGCTTCCACTTGAGAGCAAATTGTCCTTTTCTTCTCACCCCTGATTAGTTTTCCTGAGCAAAGCACAGACTCAGTTCTGCCCACAGGAGCTGGTGCTTGTCCCTTGGGAAAGTGTGGATTTGTAGCTGGAGGCAGCAGAGTGACAGTTCCCTTATCTGGACCTGTCATTGTTGGAACTTTCTGGCCTTTTCTGTGCCTTTCAGGAGGAGACACTCTGCAAGAGTTGCTCATAAAGATTTTCTGGACTGATGTGCAGGAGATCAGATTAACTGAGCTGATTGTCCCCCTGATTTCCTGAGTTAAGAACAAGGTAGTTCCTCCCTGCTTTTGATTTGGCTAAACCAAGGAGGTGACTCCTGATGTTCATCCTGATTTCCATGTGCTTGCTGTGACCCTTTCAATTAAACACTTGTGCTGGAAACAAAGAGGAAACTTTCATTTGTGCAAGTGTCAGGAACCTGTCTGTGACTGCTTGAAGTGTGCTTTGGGAGCCAGGCATAGAAGCTGCCAGATCCATCCAACACACCAAACATCCCACAAGGAATAACTCAAAAATACAGATATTCTTACCATTCACCTGGTACTCCTTACCAACAGTAGCAAAGGTTTATGTGTGTTACCATCACAAGAAACCAACACCAACAGAAGTGGAAAGCTGGACACAGGCTCACAATTCATTCCCTGGAGTTTGCTGTTCCTTCTCCTGGCCCTAAACAGGAGAGGAAGCTGAAGATTTTCCTTAAAGACAAGCACTCAGGTGCCTGAAATAATGAGTTAGTGAGCTCCTGGAGGTTTGCTGTCTGCACTCCTGCTCTGGTGAGACTGCAGCACATGAGGGAAGGGGCTCTGTGTGAAGTCAGCTCAGAGCCTGTGCACTCTACCAGAACCTCCCCTGCAGCCAGTAAATCACCTCCCCAGCAGGTTGAGGACAGCTTGGGGAGATAACACTTCTCTCTGGTGGAGGGGGACTCACAGTCCCTGCCACGATCCAGTCTGCCTGCTGAGTAAACATCCAGGGAAACATTTTTCTTGCCCTTACAGGGCTTGCAGTCCCACTAGACCAGAGGGAAAGGCGGGGTCGGAAGGGAAACAGAAGCTGAAGTTGCTCATCATGTGTGTGGTGGAGCTTGGACCCGAATGCAGGTTACCTGACTTTATATATAGGAAAAGAATGCCTCTTAGAGAGTATTTATTCACTGTAGAGAGTGTTTATTCACTGTAACAGGCCTGGGGACACCTGAGTGCAGCTCTGGTTTAAGGTCACACAGGTAGACAGATGTGATGGCCTCATATGAGTATAAAGGGTGATCCATCAGGACATGAAGCAGCTCTGTCATTTGACCATGAATTAGCTGTTCCACATACACAACAAGCTTAGACTGGACACTGGAATTAGCTGGGCTGTTCTCACAGCATTTCCCCAGCCCTGAGAGCCCCACTGCTCCTTTGTAACCATCTTCCTTCCTTCCAAAATGACCCTGAAATTAGAAAAGCTGCTTTTTTTTTGGTGTAGAACCACTTCTGTGAGCTGATGGAGAGAGTCTGAGCATCCCAGCCAGTTACACAGCCAGAGCTGCTTTCCTACAACTGGAATTAAGATGATGTGTTCAAGATTTATGGTTTCCACTGGGGTTTCTGGTGCTGATGTTTGTTCTGCTTCACACAACGTTTTACATCCCATAATGAACTCTGTCAGGAGAAGAGGAAATAAAGCCATTGTCTCCTGGCAAAGCTGGCCTCTGGAGTCACCCTTCAGTGCAAGGTGTGGATGTGTAAATGTTTCAGAGTGGCAGGTGTAGCTGGAGGCTGTTGAGGTGGGTTTGGGGGAAGGAGAAGAGGCTTAGGGTGTGTCAGTAAGAGAAGTTGGAGGTTACTCACAAAAACAGGCTTTGACCTGTAGCTAGAGGAAGGTTGTGAACAGATACAGGATAATTCTTCTCCTGATTTCTTGACCCCTGGATTCTCTTCTGAGGCATTCAGAGAGTGATTTTGTGAGGTCAGAGACTGCATCCAGGTTTCTGCCTTTCTTTGAATACTGAAAAGGACAACAAAATGGGCAGGAGACCGTGTTCACCCCCACAATCACTGTGGTGGGTTTTGGTCTTGCTGTCCTCCTTCTCCTGGTGGGACACACACAGTGGAATTCCCGTGATAGAACACGAGGAAATGGAATGAAGCTCCATCCAGGGAAGCTCAGGGAAAGGTTCCTCACGCAGGGGTTGATCAGACTCTGGACCAGGCTCCCCAGGGAAGTGTTCACAGCACCAAAGGCTGCACCTGGCCATGCTCTTAGTCATGTGGTTTAGTTTTAGGTAGTCCTGTGAGGAGCTGGACTTATGGATCCCTTCCAGCTGGAGGTCCTCTGGGATCTCTGCTTCCCTGGGACTGTGTGGGAATAGGCTGAGTGAGGGGACAGATGCTTCCTGCTGTCCAGGGCTCTCCAAGAGAGGCCCAGAATTTCACCTGCAGACTGTGTGCACTTAGAAACACATTGGCCTAAGTAGAGCCGAGGCAAGTTGGAGATTGGACACATTAAAATACCACAGCGAGGGTTGCTCTTGCAGTATTTATGATCAGAGTGAAAGCAGAATGTACCAGAAAGCTTCTCTTGGTGTCTCTTAACTCTTCTCATGAGGTTTCCCATCCTTCATCCTCGAGAGCCTGGGAGAATTTGGATAGACTTCAACTCCACACCCAAACTTTGTGTGATTATCTGTGCTGAACATCTGACCCCTTTTGAGGTTTGGGCATCTTTGGGCAAATGGAATCTGAGAGAGATAAAATCAGGCTTTATTTTTCATGCCTGAACTTCAAAAGTGCCTGTTTTGGTTAATGAAGCTGTGGCATGCCCGTGGGGGCTGTGTGCCTCTGGCTCTGCTAGCGTGGCCAAATCTCCTGCTCAGACGAGTGCAGGTTGCCGGCGTGCTGCCCATCATGGTTCACAGCTCCATCACTAACCCACCCTGTCTTCTGCCCCCAAAGACATGTTCTCCTGCCTTCTCTTTCCTCCATGCCTTATGGGACTGAGTTTTAGGCTGTGGTGGTGCTTCAGAGCCTCTTTTCTGTGGCTGGGCCATTGTGCTGTGGAGTTTAAAGCAGTTGTTCCATTATTGTAAAATATTGTAATTCCAAAGGCTGAGAGAAATCGAACCAGCTGAGGATTTGGGGTTTTTTAATTCCCCAGTTTAAATTAAGTGAACCAGTTAAAGGAGAGTGTTAAATGACCATTAGTAAATAGTAAGAAATTGCTGTTAGGATCCCTTCTGTCATACCAAAGGTCCTAAAGCCTTTCTGGATGTTCTTATAAATCATCTCAGTATTTGCCAAATGTAATTGCTTCTTGAATTACACCAAAGCAAACTCCTGGATGGGATTGACAGGCCTTTGACCTGCGAGTTGCAGGTGTTTATATCAGAGGGAAGGGGAGGTGAAATCAGACCTTCTTGATCTGGCAACGTTTTTGCCTCCCCTTGGAGCTGATTTGTTTTGGAGGGAAATGACCAGACAAGGCACTGTGTGTTATCTGTGGCTCAGTGAGCCCTCACCTGGCCTGTGTCTGCTTCTGTAGGGGCACAAACTGTCCCAAAGCCTCCAAGAAAGCTGAGCACATGGGGGGGAAAAGCAACCACTGTGTCTGGGGCGTATTTTTCTACTTTCTTGGCAGCACCCTAAGTCCACTGAAGGCCATGGAGCTGTCCTGGAGTAGAGGGGTGTGAGATCAGCAGCCCTGCAGCCTGTGCTGGTGCTTTCAGAGCCCCACACTACTGGAACTGCAGTGGATAAACAAATGGGAGGTGGGACACGTGGCAGAGGGAGAAAAGGGCCTGGACTGACAGACAGACAGCCAGGGCTCCACAGACAGCCAGACAACAATTATAAATAGCACCCTTTTGAGCTCTGTTTGATGTGTTGCCCAAGGCCAGGTGGAAAATCTTTCCGTTGCTGCCTCTTCAACTAATCGCTTTCCCCTCATTTTTCAATAAAGATTCCAAGTTTGGTCACTTCTTTGGCACATTTGTTTCCCATTAGGATGCTTTGTGCTATTCCACTGTGTTATGCTAGATAATTGCTCTAATAACAAACCAAGGAAAAGCTTTTGAACATTTTAGGAAGTAATTTTTTCCCCTTATGAAAATTCAGCGAACACTGACAGAGATCTGGGGAATAGCTAAGGAAAGGCAAAGGGAGAGAAAGGAGGAAAGGAATGTATTGACTTTTATTGATGGTATTGCTGCACTTACACGTAAACCACATGCCAAAAATTTAATTGCAATCCAAGTGAATATTTATATAGCACTTTATCACTTTCAAAGCTTTGTAGTGAGCATTGTTCAAGTGAACCTCATGGTATCCTGTGAGTCGGGACACAAGGTTATTGTGTTCTGCTGCTGCTCAAGGGAGACAATGAGGTTTTTTTTGACTGGCAAAATGGTTGCAAAGCAAAGATAGGAATTGAAGAGGTCCTCACACTGCTCAGCTTCCCCACTTCCCATATATCAAGGGCATGATTGCTTCAAGTGCCTCAGTAATTGTCCAGCTCGCCTTCCGCTCACGGCAGAGTGACTTTCAGCCGAGTAGTGCAGGAGAAAACAATTAGAACATGTTTAGTACTTTCAATAAACTCCCCCTCTGTGTTTGCATACTGCCAAGATGCCTTTAAGAATTTAGTGTGGTCAAGGGGATAGGGAGATAAATAATACAAAGCGAGGAGAGGAGGCTTTGGGCTGATTTACTGAAGCCTCTTAGCTAAATTCTTTCCACTCGTGCTCTGGGAGGGCTGGAGCCTTCGCTCTGCACTGTCTGTGCATTCCCAGCTTACACAAAAAGCTCCAAGTGCACTCAGGCTGGAAATGAATTCTGGGGTGGAGGTGTCTGGGGTCAGAGGCAGATGCTGAAGAGGGTGCAGGACACGGGGTGTGTGCCTGACCTGCCATTAGGCCTTGGCTGGGGCTGTGTGTGCTTTCCCATCAGCTGGAGCTCCAGTCCCCCTGCTTGCAGGAGTGGCAGGATGGCTCTCGCCTCCCTTGCAGAGTGCTCCTACATCTTGAGGAACACATAGCTGGGTGCAGAGCTCTTGGCTCCTCCTAGAAGTAGTCTCTACTCCTGGCTTAAAGCAGGCTTTTCGCTTCTTTATTGTCGTCCCTTTTTCAAGCCATCTTGATATTCGTTGTGGGAGGGGAAAGGAAATAAGAAAATAATCTTCTGCCAAATTTCACTTCAGTTGACCTCTGCATTTGCTGCAGCTGGCCCAGCTCAGATCCCTCCCCTGCTGTGGTCTGCACTGATTGCACAGCCTTAGGTGTGGCCTGCCCAGATTCTGGATGTCCCTGGTGGACTTATCCTTCCCCTGAGACAATCCTGCCACATCCCCAATGGCAGCACAGCTCCTGCTGCTCCATCACCACTGCTTTCCCCAGGGCCTCCTTGGTGTCTGCTTTGCCTCTCTGTGTTGGCTTTTGAGTTTTCCTCAGCACTGCCTTGATCCTGGTGTGGGAGAAGAAAGAGGGAGAGGCAATAAAAGCCATGTGTGTCTCCCTCTTTCCCTGCCCTTCCTTCTGGGAAGGTGTTGGGATGTTGCAGGAGCCGTGGCAGGGGATGCACATGCTGAATGCACGGGGCAAAGGGACACTGCAGCTTTCAGCCACCTCTCTCCTCTGTGAATTCCTGAGCAGCTGACAATCCTTTGATGACAGCCCCAGAGAGTTAATGAACTCCAAGGGCTGTGGGTTATCTGTTCCCAGAGATTGGGGAGCAGGAATTAAATGGTCTTTTGGAAGATGGGAAATAATTATTCTTCTGCTTCAAAGCCATGTCCAATTGAATGATGTCGCCAGCCCGAATCAGCAATCACAGTCCCTGATGAAGACCCATTAAACAGATTGGGCTGAGTAATGCACAGGAAAAAATGTCAGGAGCATCTTTAATTCTGAGTCTCTCAACCCTACAATGGTATTTTTTCTTTTTTTTTTTTTTAAAAAGAAACTCTCTAAGTGCCTCGAGCTTTTCTACCTCAGCACTTCCAAGCTGGGAACAGCTAGGAATGCAATTCTGCACCATCCCTGATGGAATGGGGAGGACGTGAGTAGCCAAGTTTCCTGGGCATTGTCTGGGATATCTGAAGGGTATTGTTTGGGATATGTGAAGTAAAGAAACCTTTTGGGAAAAGGCTTGGGCAAGACCAGTTGGCAGTTCCTCCTCTGGGATATTGTTCTGTAGGGCACTTCCTTCTGGCAGGGGTTGGGAAGGAACAGGCTCCACTTTTGTGCACTTCAAGAGGAGGGAGAGCGTTGAGTGATCCTTACTGAAAGAAAGACATTCTTCTCTACTTTGCCTATTGCAAAAGTGACATAATGAAGTCAAACACTAGGGCATGATCATTAGGGGAATTCATTAGGAACGCTTGGCTGTTCAGTGAATTCAGTTGGAAGTTATGAACTATAACTCCTCAGTGTTATTGGAGGCAGGAAAACCTTATTACAGTGGTTTGCTTTTTCACCATATGAGTTGTAACTTGAGGGATGTTGCACCAAAGGGAAACTTTGCCATTTTGTGCAGAGAAACAGCTCCATGGGTTGGGCAAGGGGTTAATGGGCTGGGTGAAGTCCAGCATCTCCTCCAGAGGACAGCAAGTTACAGAAACTGTTAGAGGAGACTGAGCAAGACCCATATTTAGAAAAAGAGGAGTTCTTGGACACAGAGCCTATCCACCCCCCTGGTGTGGCTTTTACTACTTGTTGTGTGTTCTGCCTGCCTGTTACACCTCATCCTAATCCCTAGTAGATCAAGCCTGTTACATCACAATAACCCCAAAACAGACCTGGGAGAGGGCAGGTGTTTTGCAGAGATGTAACAAACCCCACATGTTTTAAGGCTGTACTAACTAACAGTCCTGGACTGGTTTTGAGGATGTTGCTGCAGGGTTATGTGAGGATGCTGAGGAGGGGTGGCAGCCCAGTGTCACTGTGAGACCCTCCCAGCTGGCTGGGGTTCAGCTGCCCAGCTTTGCACAGCACCAGTGTGCTCTCTCAGCTGGGTTCACTTCACTGGCAACGGTGAAAAAGACATTTCTGAGGCAATTTATCTTGAAAGAGCCATCCAAAACGGGGCAGAAGATGAAGTATGGGCTGGAAATGCCAGTTGCTTTCCCTTTCTGATGAAATGGTGTGGAGTTTATTGGCTCCGTTGCAGCGATCCAAGAGCAGATGGAACACATCTAACCTCTAGTCTCAGAGGTTAATACCATTTTCCTTCCCTCCCTGCTGATACCCACAGGTCTCCATCTGTCACAGATGGAAAGACAAGTTTGAAAATATGGCCTGAGTGGCATTTTCCTGATTGTACAGCCTGTCTCAAACACAGGCTTCAAACATGCAAACCATGGCCCTCCCATTAAGGGCAAGATAACAGAGATGTGGGAGAACTGTGTGACTTCTCTCTGGAACTTGGCTTTGCTCTACTCCAGCCCAGGAAGAAGGACCACAGAGACTGATCAAACAGCATGCCCTTAATGCCAGTAGTACGTTGTCCACATGCAATGTGTGGGACTGTCATTTGGATTTAAAACTAGCAGGTGGTTCACTCAGCTGAGAGCCTGGGAGGGTTTACCCAGCTCTGCTGGGGCAGCCCTGTTGCTTTCCTCTTGTGGACAGGTTGTGTTCTCTGCCCTGGGGGTTGAGGAGTGAATTTGAAGCCCAATAGCCCAGATTTATTTATTCAAGCACCAAAATTGACTGATGACCCACGTACCATAGGTGTGCAGATGTGCCCCTGAGCCTCGGAGGTGCTGCAGGGTGGGCTCAGCAGCTCCTGCAGCGTGGCAAGAAAGGGCTTCCCAACAGAAACCCTTCTAAGCTCTGAAAAAGTACCCTGGGAGAGCACAGAAATCATTTGGGGCACTTCCAGCCTGCACTGGCGCTGATGTTTGATCCAGATGTTGGACCAGAGCCCCAGTCTCCCCCTGGGATGGGAAGTCTGTGGGCAGCCCTGGTGTCCTGCACCAGGATGTGGGCACGTTCCAGCTCAGTGGCAGGATGGCAAACAATGCCTGCTTGTTTTGCCCACAGGTTGTTAAAATGCTGCTTTGGAGGCTGTGTCATGATGTTGGAATGTGGGTCAGTGTGAAAGACACGGCAGGGTTTTCCAGGGGTGTCCTGCAGGGCCCTGCTCAGCTGCACAGGGCTGGGAGGGGAGGTTGAGGGTCTCCTGCTCCCTCAGCCTCCCCTTGAAGGGTTTGTTTCCTGAAGGTCTTTAGCTTTTCTTTTGCTCTCTGGTGGGGTTTGTCCACTCTTCTCTACCTTTCTTTAACATGCAGTAGCTGAAAACTAGATGTTGCTCTTAGCTGAGAGCTGACCTGTGCCAGAAAGAAGTCATTCCGTGACCTCCACTGAGTATGATCCTCCTGGGAATACCCTGTGAGTTCGGTCTTACTGTAATAACCAGACAAAAAAGCAGAGGGGTAAAGTAGGAAAAAAATATAATTCCCTGGAAAAAAATCTCCTGAGGCACCTCAACTGCCTCTACAAACTGAAATGATGGTTCTTGGAGGCTTGAAGAGCATTCTGCAGTGGGAACGTTCCATGCTTGTCCCGTTCTTTAAGTCTTCCCTGGAAATTGTCACAGTTGTGTAAAGGACACTGCACTGGGCCGTGGCCTGCCTAGAAATGACTATTCCTATGGCTTGAGAAGTACAGGGAACAAGGACACTGAGGAATGAGTGTCCCAGTGCTGCTGGTGGGCTGGGCAGCACTTGGTTTGGTGGCCTTCTTTGGTGGCAAAGAGGAAGAATCGAGGGTTTGGAGCAGTTTATCCACCAGAGCTCCTGCCCAGCTGGGCAAACATTCTCTGGGCTTAGTTAGTGGGATGCATTCTCCAGTGTGGCTGGATGGGAATTTTGGAGATGCTGGAAAATTGTCCTGTGCCAGGCTGGAGGGAAAATCCTGAGAAATGGCATGTGCTGACAGGCTAAGTGGAAAAAATGCTAAGTTTTGCTCGGTTGAAATGTTTTGTTCTGTCATCTCTATGAAAAGCTGAGAAAAAGGGAAAAATGAAACATTTCAAAATTTAATTAAACTGCACAGAAAGCCCTTTTGAACAGAAAGCAAATGTTCACTGACTGCTCAAGCAGCATGTTTTGATTATTTGGGAGTTCTTCCCCCCCAATCTTTTATTTTTTTTTTTTTTTTCTTCTTTTCCCTTGGGTCTGAAAATTTAGTGACACCAAACCAGTCGGAGAAAAAAAGGTTTTGGTTTGGATCAATCTGAAGTTTTTCAACAACAACATATTTTGTGAGAAAATTCCCTGCTGCTTCTGCTCATCAATAAAGTTGATGAGTTGAACCAGTCTCATGGCTGGCTAGGGAAAAAGAGATCCCCCAGTTAGAGAAGTGGATAAATAACTTGGCACAAAGTCCTTCTCTGTTGACTCAGTTTACTTTGTGGACCCGGGCACGATTGTCATAATAAATTAAAGCATGAGCATTCCCATTTGTCACTTCACCACTTCCTTTTGCTGCCTTCCAACATGTGGTAAACCCATTAGTTTTAACACAGGGAGAAAAGAGCAGATGAGGGGAAAAGAATAATGCTGGAATTAAGGGGAGAGAGGGGAGGACTTTCAGGGTGGAGGGGAGGCATTGCTGAAGCACACACAGCACCAGCTGCATATCTAAGAGGGGCACAGTCTTATCAGGGTTGTTGGGGTTTCTCATTTCTCTCTGGAGACAAAAAGGAGATTGTGGTTCTTGTGGGGCTCACTGACAACCACCTTCCTGGTTCTTCAGGTGGCCCCAACTCTCAGGGTAGAAGAAGACCCCTCTCAGTCAGTATTTTGAGGAGCCGTGCCCTGACCTGCTCAGGTGTGAGATGTTCCTGCTGCCCAGCACGGCTTCTCCTCGTTATCCCGTGGCTGTGGTGATTTCCCACAGCTCCAGGAGGGTGTGTGCAGAGCAGGCCCCTTGTTGACAAGGTGTGAACAGATTGATGGCCATGCCATGCCATCCCATCCCACCTGGAACAGACCTGGCCCACGAGGGCTTTCCGGGGAATCCCCCACCAAAGAGGAGCCTGCAGGAAGGGGGGTTTGCAGCTCAGAGCAGGAGCAGAGGTCACGTTCACAAAGGGAGAAGGAGTCGTGTATGTGTGCTGGGAAGCTCAGAAGAATGTAAGTCTGGGATGTGAAAGCATCCCACTCCTGAATTATGATTATTTATTGCCCTCAGAGTGCCTGGAGGCTCAGCCTTGTCGTGCTGAGGACTCTGCAGACATAGAGGGGGCAGAGAGACAGTCCCTGCCCTGGAGGGGACTGGGGGAAGCCTCCCTGCAGGGAGCTGGGAGCAGGTGTGGCACAGACCCATCAACCTACAGGAGCTCTCGGGAGCCTGGGCAAGTGGCAGAGAGACAGCAAGCCCAGGAGAAAGCTGCATGTCAGTTTTCACCTCCCTGGTTTTAAAGAAGGGGGTTTACTTGGTTCTTATTGTTTTTATTCTCACCTTTCTTCTCTGGTATTATCTCCAGGTAAGATAAGAATTAACAGGAAAGTTGTAGTGATTTTGCTGAAAATCTGGGTGCTGAAAGATGTGATTCAGTAATTTAGTCTCTGTTGTTAAGCAAGTCACTTCTATTTGGAGTTTTTTGAAAGGTAATTCACTACCTAGACCCCATAATGGCTCTTTAAAAATCGAGTGCTTTTTGTCTTTTAGTGCCTCAGTTTTACTTAGTCTATGTGAATAAGAAATCAAATGAATAAAGAAATAAGCTCTTGTATGACCAGCAGGTTTAATGAAGTCTGGTGTCCCCATGGACTTGTATCTTGTGTCTTACAACTCAGAGAGCTCGTGACATCCCTGTCCTTGCTGTGTCCCCAGCACCCTGGTGTGGGCAAGGCATAAAACGTGGAATTTGGAGATTTTTGGGTAAGAACCTGCTGGTGCTGCTCATGCCAGGGAACTGCTGGCTTTTTAATGCCTCTCCTTCCTTTGGCAAACTCATTGAAACCCTCTGCTCCTTGATCCAGTGTTGGACTGTGGGCCCCAAAGCTGTGAGATCAGGAGGGAAAGGTGTGATTCTTGGGGGAGTCAGACTCACACAGGGAATCATTTCCCTCCTGGAAACCTGGGGAGAAAAACTGCTAAATATTGAACAATGCTGTGCTTGTTAAGGGTTAATGAGATAGCTGCTCTGCAGCTCAAAAAAGAGGGGAACAGAGCATTCTGCACCTCGGTGGGACATGGTGCTTCTGGAGTGCTTGAGGCAGAAAGGGAAGCAGGAGAGAGAGGTAGAAGTTTTTTTTCTTTTAGTTCTTAGAACAATCACCACCAAGAAGAAACTTGGCTATTCTTAGTTGCATCAAGGGGCTCTGCATAATCTTTCCTGCTGAATTATGGAATATGATAGCTTTTATTAAATCCATTACAATTACAGCCTCTCTGCTGCACAGGTTTAGAATATGGAATAACTAGGGTGCATAATTTCAAATAAATATTTAAGATTTTGATGCATGATACAGTTTCAGACTCTTAAGAGATCGAATTATATTTAGATAGGGCTGTTTTCTTTTAATTCACACAAACTTTCCTATCCAGCTACTTTATAGTGCTGGATACTTTAAAAAGAAATCTTCATACTGGCAAAAAGATCAGGGGCTGGTGCTGTTTTGTTCCAGATTTGTCTGTGGTGCTGATTTGGGGCTTCTGTAAAGTAGCTGGGTAAGTCAAAGTTGTTTTGTTTTATTTTTTTTTGGTGCAAGTTGGAACTAATCTTAGGACTAGCATGCAACTGGAAAAATCACTAATAAAACTGTTGTCAAAAAATTAGGACAAGTTCTGTTGAACAAAGAAGTAGCAAGTGGTGTTATTGCACTCTTTGGATTGTGGGCACAGCAGTGCAGGAGAATAGGAAGTTGGAACGTGGCTGTTGAACTGGACCTCCATCAAGTTCTCCCTTGCTCATGGGCTTCCTCCTCTGCTGCCCTGCCTGCTTTTGTGGGAATTGCTTCCCAAAACCCACTAGTAATAGGAATATCTGCTCCCCATATCACCAAGGACAGTCAGAAGCTCCCAGAGGACGAGGCATGGACAGCTCACCTTGCAGCTGTCCAGGCGCTGGTCAGTGGAGCTCCTGGAGAGCCGCTCACCCCATCACCTCTCTGAGGAGCAAGGGTGGAAATTCCTGAGTGTGAGACAAAGAGGGAAACCCTCCCTATGGATGACTCTGTACCCTCCCTTTGTCTTCCCCACACCTGCTGCCTCTCCCACCCTCCCAGAAGATGCTCAAGGTGCCGACCGCGCCTCCGCTGCCAGCGCTCTGCCCAGCCCTGTTAACCACGACTGGCAGGCTTTAAAAGCGCCGTTTCGACACCTTGCTGTCACCACACCTCATCCTTGAGCAGCTTAGCACATGTTCCAAGGTGTTTAAAGAGCTTCCCGGGCAGCCCTTTGCCAGGCTCCAGCCCCTTGCCAGGAGCTGTGCTGGCTGCGAGCTCGGTGGCGTTTGCCTGCGCCGTGTAAATGAGCAGCGCCGTCGTTCGCCCCAGAAACGTGTCATGTTCTCCATGGTGCGGCAGGCTCGGAGCTGACAAGAGCACGGCTCGTGTTCCAAAGTCTAAAGCAGTTGGCAGGTTTCTCAGTACCAGCTTTTTATGCCCCCGAGTGGGTCATGGAGCGGAAAAGGGGGTGGAGAGGGGAGGAGAGGGAGGGCTGTGTGTGCATGGGTGGTGGGGGCAGAGTTAGCGGGAGACAAGGGCCATTTGCAAGCCACCAGCTCTGGCTGGAACTCCACGGGCCTCGTGGTGCTGCTGAAGGGCCCGTCGCAGCCTTTGATTGACTCGAGGCTTGATGCTGCTTGCCACTTAGCAGCACTTGTCTTTGCTCATTAGCAGGGGGATTGTGGGCAAATATTTAGATATTCAAGAGAGGAAATGTTAATCTTTGCAGCGCTCACTGAATACTGAAATGAGGCAGCAGGCAGCTCTGCTCTGTGCTCGACCTAGACTTGCAGTGCTGAGCCAAGGGATGCATTTATAGAGCGGTGCCTCTGCTCTTGGGGTTCAGGTTGTGCAGAGTGGTTCAGACCTTCTCAGAAAAGGCAGCCCAGCTGGTCTGTCCAAGCCCTGATAGATATAATTGACACAGAACTTTGGTCTGGCCACTGTTAGGCACAGACGTGCAAGCCCTGTGAAATTAGAGGGATGTTGGCTTGGTGTTGATGCTCTGCTCTAGGTAAGAGGTGGCCTCATGCTGAAGGTTGAAGGTCATGATGAGTGGTAGAATCAAAGAAGGTGCACTCAGGGTGTAGAAGAGGAGAAAAAAAAGAACATTCTCTTGAGGTCTGGACAGGCAGATGTTTCAAATAACAGTATTAATTAGAAGGTGCATGTGTTTGGAGAGGAACGTGGTATTTGTGCTGGTGTGAGCCCACCCGTGCCCTTGGAGTTTAAATGCTCTCAGGTGGGGTGAATCTGCACTGACCAGCTGGAAGCAGGTAAAGAGAGAGTCTTGCATCTCATTATTGCCAAGAAGTTTTCTCTGTATTTACTCATTTCAGTTTATGTCCCTTCTCATTGCTGCCTTCTGGAATTATCCCAGACAACAACCATGGAAGCAGCAAAATCTAATTTGAGAATGTTGCAGCTTGGTAGGAAATGAATGTTGAATTAGCAGTCCCTGATACCTGCCCTTGGAATCTTGATTATTTCGGGTCAGAATCACGTCAGGAATGTTCTGTGCAGCATCTGTATCCTGCTGGAATTGTGCATATTAACATCTACAGTAGTTCTTTATAGAAAAGCTCTAGACTAGGAGTCACTTATGGGAATAATGTTGTTAGACAGGATTAAAAGACAAATATCTCCTATCTGATGAAGGGCCAAGAGAATTAAATGTGGCAGCTGCTTGTTTCACCCATGTTTTAAGGGAACATAACCTAAAATACCCATGGCACAGGGTAAAGGGGCAGGTGAGTCCAGATCCTGCCAGGTGCTCAGCATCTCCCCTGACCTGGCTGTGTTTCTGGGGGTCACAGCCTCTGTATTTAAGGCAATTCAGCCAATCTGAAATTATTCTCATTTAATTTTATTCATTTACAGCAAAATCACCCAGGAAATTATTTACTTACTCCTAAATACAGTCACTGGCTACATCCTACCAGGATGGAGTGATAAACATTTCTATGGATTTTATTATTGATGGAGTTCCTAAACACAGTTTACATTTCGTGTCTCTCCTGTTCCAGTAGCTGCTAGTCAACTGAATATTTCTCCAGTGAATGTGAGGCTTAGAGGATCACTTGGGAGTTGTAGAACTCCTTTTAGTGGGAATTAGAAGCCCCTTTCTGTAGGTTTAGGCACATCTGACAGTTCCAGCCCTCTGTTCTCAGCTGTGCCTTCCTACCTGGGCTCTCTTTTTCCTTGGGCATTTTTTTCTTTCTGTCTTTATTAGTCTTTTCCTTTATGTCATATCAGTGCTTTGGGGAATTTTGGGGAGGACAGCTTGTTCTTGTTGCACTCTCCTTGTGACCTTCACTCAAGACAGGGGTCAGCAGTGCAAACCATGCTTTTATTCCTCATGGGAATTCCTACTGTCCACTGGGAACGAGAAGCAGCAGATGGATCTCACCAGAGCCACCAGAGAGCAGTGACTTCAGCCACAGCCACACTTTTAATCACCCACTGGATGCAGACTGGCAAGCTGGTGGTGACAGGCACCAGATCCCACGCTCCTACCATCTGCTTTCCCTGTTGAGGCTGTGGGTGCCAGGTTGGCAGAGCTGTTCCGTGTGCCCCCTAAATGGCTGCGTGTGCTGGGTTTTTGCAATGCCCTCTCTGAGCCTGCTCTCATTGTCAGCCTTTCTGGCTGTTGTTTCTCCTGACTAAGGCTGGCATTGTGCTCAGAAAGCTCTGGCTCTCTGCACATGTAGGGCACTTGCTGCTCTAGGGGGACACAGGAACGGGCGAGAGCATCAGAGCCTCTGCCGCGTTGGGTTTGTCAGCTGCACTCCAGTGCGTCCCACCCAGCCAGCAACATTCCTGCTGCTGCTCCCAGTGATACTCCCCTGTCACAGCCTCCCCTCCTGCTCCCTTCCCTCTGCCTGGAGCCCACTGGGGGGGCGACAGGAAAAGAAACCTGGGAGAGCCTGACAGTGAATTGCCACCAGTGGAGTGCAGATCCTTTGTGGGAGTGTCCCCATCTTTGCACTCTCTGAGGGTTGTTCTCCACTTGCTGGGTTTGAAGTGATGGGCAGTGTGGGGAAATAAAAGCATGTTTGACTGGGGCTCGTGCCAAAGAGCCAGCATAATGTGTCTCAGGCTCCATCCATCACCTCTTCCTCTGGAGCTTCTGTCCTGGCAGGTGTCTGCAGAGGGGGTGGAGAACTGGGAGGGCTCAGAAAGGTTCAGCACAGCAGCTGAACTTTCCTGAATGATCCTGAGAAGAGGACAAGGCACAGAGCTGTGGGATTCCATGCCCAAAGGCTAATCATGGAATGGTTTGGGTTGGATGGTCTAATGATCATCTAGTTCCAACCTCCTGCTATGGGCAGGGATATTTTCCACTAGACCAGATATTTGAATTTAAATATTACACCTCTTTCCTACATTTTTGCCTGCAGTTTAGGGTGTGTTCCAGGTGCTGATGTCAGATGGGCCTCTGACTTGTCATGAAAAGTTTCATCTCTGTCACTTCTTCAAATCTATTTATGATGGTTCAAAGATAAAAGTAATTCTCTAATAGGTTTTAGAAGCTGGTGGGAAACAGATTCACACATTGAATTGCTGAGAGGTTTGGCTGATAAAAAATTGTTGCCAGGCTGAGAAAGTTGGGGCTGCTCAGCATGGAAAAGAGAAGGTTGTGTGGAGACCTCAGAGGCCCTTCCATGATTTGAAGGGGCCTGCAAGGAAGTCTGAGAGGGACTGTTCATCAGGGACAGGACAAGGGGGAATGGCTTCAGATTGAAAGAGGGGAAATTCAGTTTAAATGTACAGAAGGAATTGTCCCTGTGAGGGTGGGCAGGCCCTGGCACAGGTTGCCAGAGAAGCTGTGGCTGCCCCTGGATCCCTGGAAGTGTCCAAGGCCAGGTTGGATGGGGCTTGGAGCAACCTGAGTTGGTGGAAGGTGTCCCTGCCCATGGCAGGGGGTGGCACTGGGTGGGCTTTATGGTCCTTCCCAACCCAAACCTTCCCATGATTGATTAGAATGGGCAGTAACATGCACTAGAACAGATTCAACACTGGCTTGAAGACCTATTTGTAAGGAGCAGGATGGATCCTGTGCCCCTCCAACTCTTCTTCCTAAAGGGGTTTCCATTCTCTTTAGCCCTCACTGCTTGACCTCCCAACAGGAATGATTGCAGTGAATTTCAGTCTATGTGGAGAGACATTCCTATCCCCAGGATTGTTCCTCTCTGGTTCCTTCACTCCACAATGCTGTTGTTGGTTCATTGATTTTTGGCTTTTGTTGTTGATTTGGTTTTGTCCCTTTACAAATGAAAAAAGCAACAATTAAAAAATAAGCCTTCCCTTCATCCCTGACCAAACCCAGAAACCAGAAACAAAGCAGGCAGTTTGGGAGTCTTGATTGCATGTGGCAGGAAGAAAATATTTCATTCATTTTCCAGCCGTGAGCCATTGTGAACTTGAAAGGGACGTTGTCAAGTAATTTGATTTTCCCCCAAAGTGTTGCAACGTACCGAGGAGAGTGTCTTTTTGGTGTGGTATCTGCCAGGCTCCAGAAAGGAAAATGCTACTGAAGCAGCTCCAGCTGGCTGTGAGCCCAAGCTCCATTCCCCAAGCCAAGGCAATGGCATCAGCAAGGCTGGCAGGAGAGGGCAAACAAAACAGCCTCGGGGGCTTGACTGCAGGCTCCCTTTGGAACAGCTTCCAGGAGAGGAAGAGGTGGGGGGAAATTGTTTGTCCAAGTAAAAACTGTTAAAAATAATAATAAAAAAAAGGCTCAGTGGAGCCAATTCTGTGGAAATCCAGGACTCTGGGGGAGCTGTCAGTCTCAGGGAGCTATTTCAGCAGGAAAAACCTAAATCTGTAATTTTTACAAGTAGCAAAATGGTAAATGAGAATGGTATTTTGATAATAATCCCACTTTGGTTTTTTAAGGCTTGGTAAATCCTGCTTCTGAGGCGTAAATAGTTCATTCTTATGTACTGTATTTATTATTATGTCAATATTCAATCCAGTAAAGAGATAACTTGATATCAAAAGGTAACCTTGGAGCTCTACCAAACAAGCTGTCATTGCCCCAGAATTGGTGGATTTGGGTAATTGGGAATTTTCAGTTCCATGTTCTGGTTCAGCCCACTTATATTTCTTTGATTATGAAGATTCCTGGGAAATCTGCTTCTGGAACAATTTAATCAAGGTCTGCTTTGGAAGCATTTTGACTGTGGAGAGACAGTTTTATCTTCCTGTGTATTTTAGAACAATAACAGGGCCTACATAAGAATATAAATAAATAAAATATAATATATAATACATAATATAAATAAAACATTGTGCCAAGGGCCTGTACCTGAGCTGATGTTCCCTCTCAGCAGGGGTCACATAACCTGAGCTATCTGGGTGCATCTAAAGCACTTTGGAGTAACAGGAAAGGTTTTAATTGTGCTGATGAGGAGTGCAGGGAAATGAGCTCCCAGCTGCCTCCATCCATGTCTTTGGAGTTGTGTGATGGCAGAATTGGCTCCAAGGATTTTGAGGTCATTTGAGAAGCTGGAGGGACTCACAGGTGCCCTCTGGTTCCACGTGTTGCTGTTCTTACAGTGTTTGGGGGGAATTGTAATGGAAGGATCAGCCTGGATTTTTCCTGGCTGGCAGAAAAGCCCCAAGACTGCAGAACCACCCTACCTGTGGTGGTTAAACCTCCCCTGTCCCCCTGTGCCCACGACTGGTTTGCCATCATTTATCTGGACTGTTCATCTCAAAGAACATGTCTTTAAGATCACCTACAGGGGGCTTGTTCAGAGCCTCCACTCTCCTGAGCCACTCTGTTGTCAGTCAGTCCCAGCAGGAGCAGAGGAGCTGAATCCTCTGCTCCGTGTGTGTGATGAGTTATTCTGTTATGTAGGATGGGCTTTGCCTTTTGTTATGTGTTGTTGGGCAGGAGCCAGGGGATTAATGCAGGCTGGAACATCAGCCGTGGCATGACACTGCCTAGGAGGTGTTGAGTGGGGTACTGGCAGATACTGGTTTATTCCTGGCCCACCCATGGGCTCAGTTGGGAGCTGTCTGTGCCTTCTCTGTGTTATGTCATCTCTCTCCTCTCTGGAAACATCAGGTAGTGGGGCTTTCTTACATTGTAGGGGATTGCCAGGCTGGTTTGCTGGAGTGAAGTGTCTGTGAAGTGTTCCTCAGGTGTCTGTAGGAGTTCCAAGTGGTACATTGTGTGGTGACTGTCCTCTTTCATTTGCCCTGGTGAACAGTAATTGAATATAGAAAATCACAGAATCCCAGACTGGCTGGGTTGGAAGGGACCTTAAACCCATCTTGTTCCACCCCCTGCCACAGGCAGGGACACCTTCCACTAGTCCAGGTTGCTCCAAGCCCTGTCCAACCTGGCCTTGGACACTTCCAGGGATGGGACATTTGCCTTCAGCTGGGCACTGTTGAGTTGCTGCAAGGGCTCTCAGCTGGTCTTCACAAAGCAAGGACCTCGTGAAACATGTTCCACTCAAAAAGTCTGTTTCACAGCCCAGGCAGGGCTGATACAAGGCTTGGCAATGGTAAAGGGTTTCATTCTAAGCATTCCTTTTTTTCAACTTTTTAAGTTTTTTTGGTAATGATTGAATTTTAAAAATAACACAGAACTTGCACCTGCTGCCAAATAGCATTTGAAGGAGGATTTTTTCAGTCAGGAGGGGTTATAAAAGAACAGGAATACCTGCAGAGGTGGCCTCAGAGACCAGTTCAGTCTTATTTCCACATGGCCAGTAAGAAACATCTCAGAAACTGATATCAAAGTGATTTCTGTAGCAATGAGCATCCGAGTTCAATCCACCTTGTGTGAGAGAACTGTTGTGCTAATATGTTTTGAATTTTCTAAATGAACCCAGTGGTGCAGGCCAGTGGTTAGATGGATTTCCAATACCAGGTGAGGTGACAGTGTGGAATATTCAGAGCATCAACACTTAGTGGCAGAAGAAAAAAGAAAGAAAAAGTTATTCAGTAGGGTTAGAAATAATATGTAGATAAAGACATAATACTGTTAATAGAGAAGAAAACATTTTTCCTAGAGGAGAAAGTAGCAAAGCAATTGAAGCATCTCTTTCTGCTGGTGTTAGAGTTGTTAATATGGCTCAATATTAAGGAATCTTCACCCTCTGTGTAAGGAAACTAAACTTTGAGTGTGTAAATAATATCATTTTGTCTGGAATACTCATTAGCATAGGAATGCATAGAAAGGATGGAACATGTCCCCAAATTCCTTCAAGTCCTCAGGAGGAGGAGGTACAGCAAGGGGTTAAAAGGTGTATTTGGAGTCACTGGGGGAGGAAGGGAAGAGGAAAACTTGGGAGCAGCTCAGTATTGCAGTGAATACTGGCAATGGTTCCTGCTGCAACTTCACTCTTCTCAGGTAATAAAGTTGAGTCACTTGGATAACAAGAAGTGGGAATGTGGATGGATTAAATGGATCACATCCAACAGCTCTGGAGAAATAAAAGGTCCAAAGTGTGAGTTAAACACCCTCTATAGGGTTTACCAGTGGTTTACCAGAACTAGTTTCTTCTAGCTCTTCAAGTAATACTCAAAATTTTCATTTCTACAAGTTCCTGCTTGGATTCTCTTAGGTTTTTTTTCATTTTTGGCCAACTCTTTGCAGACAAGAGGAGGCAGGATTGGGACAGGCAGGATTGTACTGAGCAGTGCAGTGGAGTGCTGTGTGTTGTCTGGGAAATTACCGATTCCTGCGCTGTATTTCAGTACCTGGTAACTAAAAATGGCTTTGTGGTCAGCAAGCCATTGATGTTTGCTGCAGAGGGAGGAGGTATTGGCAGCTGCCCAGTGAAAGGCAGAACAGTTTTATCCTCTGTCAAGGAGACAGGCTGGTGGGCTTCAGCACTGCTGCCTTGTGTTCTAATGCAAATGCCCACGTCTGTTAATTCTAGTCTTAATTAGCTGCATCAGTCTGGGGTTGCTGCTTTTGTTTGCTGCTGGGGCTTTATCTGTAATTGACTATTTACTTTCATTTTTTTGGAGAGTGAAAGATGTAAGAGCAGCTCTTGGAGTCAGTCTTTATTGACTGCCTGTGCAGTTCCTGGTGACCCTGACCCGCATCAAGAGATTGTGCCCAGGCAATGATTAGTGTGTCACCAGAACTCCCTGTTGATCACACCAAGATCCCATAACAGTCCAGGGAGCTGAGCAGAGAGGAGGAACCCACGGGCCTTTTCTAGTCCTTTTCTTCTCTGCCCAGATCTGTTTGTGAAGGAGATCCTGGGCTTTCATTCCTGCTGATATTTTATTTAGGATCAGATGTGCCCTGAGCCCTGTGCTCGAGAAAGGGCATGTGCAGAAGGACCAGTTCATGCCTTCTCCTTTGACTGGGATTGCAGCATGATGGTCCTGTCTTAATGGGGTTTATGGGGAGGAGGCTCCAGGGCTTTCTTCTATGTTGGGTTTATGGTGAGGAGACTCCAGCCCTTTCTGCTATGTGGGGTTTATGGTGAGGAGATTCCAACCCTTTTTCCTGTGTGGGGTTTATGGTGAGGAGATTCCAACCCTTTTCCCCATGTTGGGTTTATGCTGAGGAGACTCCAACCCTTTTCCCCGTGTTGGGTTTATGCTGAGGAGACTCCAGCCCTTTTCCCCATGTTGGTTTTATGCTGAGGAGACTCCAACCCTTTTACCCATGTTGGGTTTATGGTGAGGAGACTCCAGCCCTTTTTCCTCTATGGTGTTCATGGTGAAGAGACTCCAGCCCTTTTTCCTGCATGGGATTTATGGTGAAGAGACTCCAGCCCTTTTCCCTTGAGGGGTTTATGGTGAAGAGACTCCAACCCTTTTTCCTGTATGGGATTTATGGTGAGGAAACTCCAGCCCTTCCACCTTGGAAGCCAAAGGGAATGCTGTGATGGCTCCCTGCCCCAGTTCCTGCTGGGATTGAGGTGTGGTGTTTCTCACCCGGTGTGTCACTGGTGTTTATAGCCCTGCAGTGACGCAAGCTCGTGCAATTTGCAGGTCTTAGAAGATATGATCAGGACAAACTGAGATCTTGGAGCTCAGGCCCCAACAGGCAGCTGGTGATCCTGATCACCTGAAGGGCAGGTAATGTTGTGCCTGCACACACACCCTGTTAACCAGTGCGTAGTCTCTGAAATTCCCACTTTTACAAATCCTTGCAAGTTGACCCTAAAATTGCTGTGAGCCTGGTTAAAAAGGACCTTGTGCCTCTGCTTCATGAACTGTTTGTAGCTGGCAGTGGATCCACCTGCAGATGTAGGTGTAAAATGCCATGGCTCCAGGAACTAACCCAGAAAGCCCTCCAGCTGTCACAGGAGATGGCAATGGCGCTCTGTTTCTTGCCCTTGGTTTTTCAGTGTGCTTTTATGAACCTCAGTGCTCCCTTCTCCCCAACCCCATTGCTCTGTCTGTTCCAGACATCACTGCAGTGTGTGTGTTATTCCCAAATATTAATGATTTTATTCTGATAATTCTCTATCAGAAACTTCTTTTTTATTTTTTTGCTGTTTTCCCTCCTCACTCTTGCCCATCTTCCCTCCCTGCTTTTCTTTCCTTTCCCAATCCCGTGCTCCTTTCCCCTGTCTCTCCCCTGACCTGAGCACATTATTCCCGTTAAAGCTAATGGCTTTTACCTCCTAATGGCAGAGCTGTTCTCTCCTGTCCTTTGCTCTTTGGCAGCCCCTGAACTTTGCTATTTCCTGTGATGTTTGATAAGTCTGGAAACTCCTTTGGCAAGCACTGGGAGCAGTGCAGGACTCACCTGCACCGTGTGTTTGAGTGGATGGTCACAGCTCCTCTTTGGATCCTCACACCTACACGCTGTCCCAGTTCAGCCCTGACAGCCTGTACTAAACATTCAGCCACAAAGGGAATTTTATGAGCCATATTATGGGTATGAAGCAGCTTTTACAAAGGGCAGGGAACACCCTGGAGTTAAGATTTCCCAGTAGGAATGCACACTGCATTCAGGGGATGTAAGAGAGAGTTCTCACCAGCCAGACCACCTTTAGTGCCCTGAGTATTGGGGGAGGATGTGGAAAGCATGACCAGCTTATACACAGCACCCCAAATTCCTGATTTCGTGACTGCCCCCTCTGCACTCACTTATTTTGTGATCCTCAGGGCTCTCCAGCATTCTGTGAATGGTACATCAGGCTGGCAGGTGCAGAATAAACTCACTGTAAGGAGCTTTAGTGACATGACACCTTTGGCACAGATGTTCCAATGGCTTCTGGTTGTGCCAAGGAGGGGGAAAGCCTGGGAGAGACCCCTCCAAAGCTTGGGCTTTGGGGCAGAGAGTGGCTGGGATTGCCCCCTGTGAGGACAAGACATTCCAGGGGTCTGCTTGAGGAACAACTGTAGGAAGCAGATGGGTTTTAACATGTCATTTTACAGCAAGGACAGTCAAGAGGGTAAAGTCCCCTGGATAAGCCCCAGCCTGGCATTTGGAAGATGCAGGCCCTGTGTGAGCAAATAGCTGGTGTTGACTTTATCCTTCCCTGCTGTGTTTTGGCTTGTTTAATAACACCTTCAGCACACATGGGGTCTCCTCATGTGTCTCTGGCACACTCAGCACACGGCTCTTGTCTGAGGAGTTCCAGGCTCTGTCGTGTGTCCATCACACTGAGGTGACCATGTAAGTCTAGGAAACCACTGAGAGCTAAAGCTCAGAGCTGGATGCTCAGCCTGTATTTTAATATTTCTTTCTTCTCTGCAACTTGCAGTTCCTTTGAATGATTTTAGCAGCAAATTGCTAGCCAATGTATTTATTTGAGGGAAGAAAAACCTACCTGCTCTTTCCACTTCCATTATTCCTGCTTGTCATGAAAGCTGGACAAGTTTTACACATTTTCATCCCCTCTCCAAGCAGAAGCCCCGGTGGGGCAGGTGCTCTGGTCCAGGGGGATTGAACCCTCGTTGTGTTTGCTCCAAAACATCAAATCAGCAGGTGCTGGGTGATCCCAAAGCACTGCCTGTGTGCTTTGTGATAATAAAGCCTCCAAAAAAAAGGAGCAGAGAAAAGGTAAAAAGCAGCTCTGTTTCCTTATTGCCTTTGAACTGTGGAGGCAGCAAAAGGGTTTTGTTTGTTGGGGAAAAGCAAGGTCAGCTTTAGTGGTGTTTCTCGATGCAAAAATATGTTTCTGTGTTGGTATTTTTTTAAAAAAAATTCTTGTATGTGATATATTTTTATGGAGTTTTGACTTACTTTATTTACATATATTATAACCTCCCTACTGAGTAAACAAGAGATGCCCAGCTAAGCAAACAAGCCCCAGGGTGATGGGAGAGGGAGAGAGAAAGGAGAAGAATAGCGAGAGGGAGAGGAAAAGAGAGGTGGCAATAGGAAAAGGGTAAACAGACAAGCACTAATTAAGGCCTTCATCACAAGCAGGGAGATGTGCGAGGCTGACAGTCAGTCAAGCAGATAAGGGGAGATGAGTTAAAATCTAGCCCCAGGTTTTGAAGGCCCCGGGGCCCTGGCAGACAAGAGCACAGTGAAGCACAGGAAGCCACTGAAAGGTCATTTGCATGAAATGATGTTCAGGATCTTTGCTGTTGTTGTTGCCCTGATGGCTTTAACCCGTTCCTGGCCCCGAGATAAGACATTGTAGGTGGCTCAAAGGCTTCTTGGGGTGGCCTTTTGGGGAGCACTTCTCCAGGGGGTGTGTGCTTGGCAGAGGGAGAGGGGGCTCGATTCCCACTGAAGGGGAGCTGATATTCCTTGGCAAGTGATGTGCTCGCTCTCTAGCAGAGCATAAAAGGGAGAAATCATCAGAATGGGAGACTCTGGGCATGAAATGAGCCACAAGCTTGCCAGGCTTGAGGGAAGATGCAGTGACCTGCATTGGTCAAAGGCATTCAGGTGTTCTGGATGGTGGGTTTCGTTCCAAGAGCTGTGGACACAAATCTTAGGGGTTCCCCTTACGGAGCGACACCAGAATGTGTCATCACTTGCCCTTGCTGTGGTGTCACAAACATGTCAGGACTGTCAGGAGCACCGTGCAGGTGGCTCCTCTCTGCCCCTTCAGCTGGAACTGTAAATACATTCACAATTTTTTGGCTTAGGAAAGAATGGGCAAATTGTAGTTGCAGTCTCTTCTCCCCGAGCTGCTTCAGGAAACAAGATCTTTCTCAGCTCTCCAAGGGAATTCTGACACTGTAATTATGATTATATGTTCTCAACGTGCTTAGGCAGTTAGGCAGGTTGTAATTCTTAGTGACATGGCAGGAGAAATGAACACAGGAGAGCTCCCCATTTTGGAGCAGTCAGACAGCCCAGCCCACTTTTTCCCCCCAGTGTGTGTTTAGACATTTGGTAAGGCATGGTCGTTACTCTTCTGCTTTCCCTTCTGAAACAAAAACTGGTTAGGGAGCAGTCGAGTAGATTAAATGGGGGTCTGGGCTACTGGGCTGGAAGGTTCTGCTCCAAACCACGGCCACTTCATTACTGCCTGACCTTCTCCAGCTCCTGTCAGCTCACTCTGAGTAATGTATCTCTCTGCTCCAGAAGGGCACAGAGCTTTACTTGCCTCCAAGACAGGGAATGATTGGAATTATTGTCTCTGGGATTGGTGGAGTGCTCTTGGACCCTGGTGCAGGTAAAGCAGTGGTTAACAGCAGAGCAGGGGGTGGTAAGGCTGCATGTTAGAATGCCAGGCTTAAAGCCAGACCTTGTTGGGAAGCCAGTGAGGTCTGGAGAGATGTCAGCCCGTTAAATGTCCCATCTCCCAAGGAAAATCTCACCAAACATTTCCAGTGGGGTGAGCTCCATTCAGACCATAGCCAGTTTCAGGTCAGAGCTGGAAGATTCCAAGGTGAAGTCCACCTTAGACCAAGACTGAACAGATCTGGGGTGTTATGGTTGGCAAGCTCTTGTGTTTTCCCCCTGGAATGGGTGCTGTCCAAGCCAACCCATTCCTGGTTCAGGTGTGAAGTCTCTGGCTCAAGCCCGTCAGGAGCAGATAATCTCGTTTAGTGCTGTGGCTGCAGCTTCCCTGGGATGATGGTGTAACTAATTCATTTCTCTGCTTCTGGGACACAAATCATCAGCATAATAGAGACATTGGTTTTCTTTGAGAGATGCAAAAAACGTTTCCAAACTTTCCTTCTGCTTCCCTTTGCTTTTTCCCCCCTTTCCCTTTGCCTACAGCTCGCCCTGCATTCCAGCCCAGTGTTATGGTCTGCAAGGAGCCCATTTGTAGGAATATTTTTAAGAGCTCCTGTATGGAATCGGTGGAGACGATGGCATGTAGGATTCCAGACAGTTGTTCTGTGTCAGGAATACAGTGTCATGGTTGAGAATAGACTACCCCAAGGCAGGAGCTGTGAGCACATGTAGGAGTAGCAGAATATAGCTAGCCTTTGGCTAAGTGCTCCTTGCTCCTGCTTTCGGTAGCATTTTAAAAGGCCACTGTCATCGAGTAATTTTTCATCGAATTCACTGTATGTAATAGCTTCTTTAAGAGCCTGGAAATTATTTTATTTGCCCTTTTACTCTGGACAAACAGCAGTTTCTTTTTCTTGGCCTAACATTCCATCGGGAAGACAAACCCAAGCCCTGTTCAGGGTGGTTTTGCTTCAAATTCCACATAATGCCAGTGCTAGCATCGGCCTAAGAGGAGGAGAGTTCTCAAAAGTGTGATTAATCTGTTCAGTGTATGACCTTGAAAGCTGAGCAAGTGGAAAGGAAATATTGATTATTAAAGGTGAGGTCTATGGTTTGGAAAGAAACTTTATGTTGGTGTAGTAAGAGAGATCAGTGGATTCATGTGTTGAGGGAAGTCAGTTGTATGAAAGAAGAGCCCTTGTGCTCATTTAAGGAGGAAATACATGTCGTTCCATCCTGTGTTTTATGGGAACGTGCTGCTGTTGAAAGACAACCCTGTAAAAGTCCTGCAGTGAAATATTCAGAACTGATCCTTTGCCTCGGGGCAAAACACAACCTGGACTTGCAGATCTCCCTTCATACCAATAGCAGAGAGGGCAAGGGCTGAGGATGTGGCATGGACTCTGTAAAGCAAATGGGAAAAACATCCTGCTGCTTTCCAGCCATTGGATTTGGTTGTCCAGAGTGAGTCTCCGAGAGGAGACTTCACCCTCCTGTGCAGGGTGGTCTCATTCTCCAGAGAAGAGCAGCCTGGGCATCCAGCACAGCTCAGTCCCCATTCCAGCAGGCTTTAGGTAATCTTGGGAGTGCAACTAAGCACAAGGCAATGGCAGGGGCAGAAGCTGGAAAAGCACTGAGGCATTTTCTATCCTCTCTTTGCGCTTCAGCACCAAACGTGCCTAAACCCCTGCGATTCTGGGTCAGGGAGGAGAGGCAGCCAAAGATCTGTTATGGACCACAACCAGGCTGTGTCCAACTCTCCCTTTTTAAATCCTCCTCTGAAGACAAGGCCAGGCTCTGCCACGCCAGCGTGGTGTGATCCATGCCCAGCAGTGTGGCACGGGGTCGGAGAGGTTCACTCCCCGCAGGGAGCGCCTTGTGAATCCCCAAAGCCCAAGCAGGAGATTTTTCTCTCTTTCTCTCTGCCTTTTTTCCCCTCCTTTCTGCCTGGGAAGGATGCAGCATCACAGACCTTGTCAC
>JAWWTY010000035.1:4671891-4791887 GCA_035222235.1 Margarornis squamiger | reverse complement strand
CTGGGCATTTCCCATCAGAATCGTTAAGGGAGAAGGGCTGGGATGTGGCCCGGGCTGGCGTTCCTCTGGTGCTGAGCAGGGCTGGAGGAAGGGGGAGGGCGAGAGGGGAGCGTGGCAGGGGGAGGAGGGTGAGGAGACTGGGCTGCCAAAGAGGAGGAGGAGGGATGGAAGGGAGGCGAGATTGGCATCTTCATGTGCACGAGGCTGGCCAGCGTCAGGACAGCTTGATGAGCCTGCAGGCTCCCATCTCTCGCAGTTGTTCTCATTGCAGTGATGGGCTTGTCTGGTGGCTTGGACACCAGCTTTCGTTATCATGCTCTGCAGCATTTGCAGTGGCGGGGAAAGAAGGGAATGGAGGAGGTAAAGAAGCCCTGGAGTCACACACACACACACAAATCAGAGACAGGAAAGGGAGAGAAACAGCTTTGGCTCCAGGCTATTGATTTTGTTCCGTGACACTTGCTCATTTCCCACTTAGTGCTGCTCGCTGTGGTACCTCCCCACTCCTGCTACAGCATCTCCTGGAAGGAATGGTGGCCTGGAGTGGCAGGGGCTTAGCAACTGAGGGGGTGATCCAGTGGTCTGAAGCCATTCTGGAAAGAGTGCCCTGTGCTTGCAGCAGCACATGAACATTCCAGTGTGTCTGCACACTCACCAAGGAGACACTTCCACGTGCTTTTCTCCACGTGTGCCCTGGGCTCCTTATCTCTTCCACATACTCCTTTGCTCCCCCAGCCTCTCCGTCAGTCTAGCCCTGCCATCAAGGTAGAGGAATCTGGAGGCAGAGCTGTCTAAATGGTTTCCTAGAGAAGTGATGGTTTTTGGAGGTGTTGCACTGTCACTGCCAAGGCAGCAGCTTTGCCCTCAGCTGTGGGTCAGAACACTGGGCCAACACCACACAGGCAGCATCAGCCCGTGGTTGTTTGCCCCGTGGTTGTTTTCCCCATGGTTGTAACTTTATTCCCTCTGAACTGAGCATTGTGGCAACAGAAGTTCTGATCTTTGCCCAGGTTCATTTTTTTAGTGTAACCAACTGCTTATCCCCATGGAGAGGGAAGGAAATTCCTGGTGGGCAGGAGGGGTTGAGGGGAGCAGGGCTGTCACTGAATAGCACCAGCCTTGGTGCTCAAAGTGTTTAACCTCTGCTGTGACTGCCAATATTCTATATGTTCTGAGGATTCTGGGAATTATCAGATAATAATTGTCTTTACACCAGCACCAGGAAGTTTAGGGGCAAGGAGAAGATGTGCTGAGTTGATGCTCCTTTGCTGGCAGCATCACTGTCCTTTATTTAGCTGCTTCTGCCAGAGCTTGGAAGTTTAGTTCAGCTTTGAGAGAAAAAGGGCCTTTTGGGGTAATGTAATTCCTTGGTCCCTGTCTCCCTTTCTGGCCCGAGCACACACAGATGCACAAACACACATGCACACAGCCAGCTTTCCCCAGCTTTGTGTCAGGGGATGTTGGAATGCCATGGCTGGCAGGAGCTACTAACTGGATTAGCTGGTAAATCCATCTGGAGCTCCCAGTGGGAGGGATGGACAGGTTCAAGATGAATAACAGCTTGTCTGAAGCAGCAAAATGGATTGTTTTATGAAAAAAGAAGGAGGGGAAATACCCTTTTTCTCCTTGCAGACTTTTGCCTGAGACAGGGAAGTAATTTCAAGAACATAAGGAAAGAGGAGATGGTTTTTGACAAGGGGTTGATTCTTACAGTGTTGCCAAATACAGTAGTCCATCCTTTTTCAGTGTATTTAACTGCACCTTGTCCTCCTATGAAAGTGCTCTTTTATTTCCCAAAACTTCGTAATGAATTTGAGATTGCAAGGGGTGATGCAGCTTATTTTTTTGTTTCTTCTTGTCCTTGTCTTGTTGTGCAAGATGCAAACCCCTTGCAGAGCCATGCCTTGGGGCTGCCCCCCGTGCATGGGCTGAGGCCACGAGGGCTCACAGGGTGCTGTCCCTGCTGCCAGGCTGGTGTTTGACAGGGGCTGAAGGAGGGAGAGCAGTGCCTTGTTTAACGAGGGCTGTGCTGAGATCAGCTTCATCTGGGGCTCGGCAATAACCTCACTGCAGGTTTACCTGTGCAAAGGGAGCAAACCAGCAGAATCTGAAATGATTATTGATAGGCTTGAGCAAAGCTGCATTTGCTGATGGATTGCCCAGATAAGTGGCTGAGGAAATAAAATTAGCTTTTCCTCTCCCTGCCCTCATCCTGTTGCATAATGTTTCCCCCACAAAGCCAAATGTGCTGGAATGAGAAGGGAAGAGCCTTTCCTTTGTCTTTCTGGTTATTTTATGTATCCACACTGGTGCCAGTTGTGTTGCAGGATTGCAAAAGGCATCGTGTGTTGTTATCATAGAAAGGCTTGGCTTGGAAGAGACCCCAAAGATGATCCAGTTGCAACCTCCCCACCATGGCAGGGACAACTTCCACTAGCCCAGGTTGCTCCACGGCCTGTCCAACCTGGCCTTGAACACTTCCAGTGTTAAGGGCAATATTCCTGCAGTGCCTACAGGAGTGTGAGAGGCTGAGGAGGGGCGGGGTGAGGTCCTGAGGGACCCCTTCCCTTGGAGCTGGGAGCATGTTGTGCCCTGGAATATGTGTGCTCACTGTGTCCTTTAAAGATTCTTGGGACCAGGGGTAAGAGGTCTAATTAATAACAATGATAATGATAACAGCAGCAATAATAAAAATCTTTTTGGTGCCATTAAGCGGTGACCTAAAAAGCAGAATGGCCGATGAGAAGTCTTTGGTCTGATCTCTCCCCCTCCTCCTCCACCCACGTCTCTCTGCTTATTTCTCTCTTTCTTATTTTTCTTTTCTTACTGATATGTTTTTTTTCTGCTCTGGACATATCCTTGAATCCTGGCCATTCCCCCAGCTTATGGGATTCCCATTATACACGCTTGATATTTAACAGCTTTGGCGTCTTCCATAGCTGGGAGTGAAAAGAGAAAAAACAGCTCAGAAACATAATGGAGCAAAATCTGCATACTGAGCCCTGGTTCCATGTCCCTTTACACTGTTTACTTAGGGCTTCAAAGCTACGAGCTGTGGCATCTACTCAGCCTTCATCAGCCCATGCTGCCCTGATGCTGGCCTTGGAGACACGGCCGCCTCTGCAGCCACCTCCTCGCACCGGGAGCTTCCTTTCCTCTGCTCCCCCAGTGCTGTGGAGCAGGAGGCAGCCAGGGACCATTTGTGGGAGCAGAATATATTCCCTCTGCTGAAATCACAAGTCCTGGTGATGGCCGAGAGGTGAATTTAGCCCCACGGGAATATCCGCTGTCTTTGGTCCCGTCGGGTGCTTTTATCCCGTGGCAAGATGTTGGTGTCCTCTCTGCAGTGCAGGGGAGGGGATGGATGGTTTGAAATGATTGTCAGCATCTTTATATAAAAAAATACTGTGCCACAAATGAGTGGAAATCTCTTATCTGAAGCCCTGCCTCCTTACATGCCAGCCTAGCTTTGCTGCCTTAAGGAGTGCCTAGAAATTCCCTTTTTTGGTGAAAAAGGATGGATGTCAGGTGGATCTAAGGGTCATGAACAAAGCAGCAATGACCCCCAGCCTTCTATCCCACTAGATTTGTGGTTTTCTTTTTTCATTTTTTAAAATTTAAATAAACCTTGTCTCTCTTTCCTTCTTTTATTCTATTTTTCTTCCTTCTCCCAGTGGATGTGAGTTTTATGGACAGCCGAGGAGCAGCACAGCATTCACAGTGACCTGTTATATTAAAACTGGAAAAGTGGCTTAACAGGATTTAGACAGACTCCCTCCTTTACCTGATCAAATCTGGGGGTCAGTCTGAACATTTTAGTGTTGCTTCTTGTGTTCCAGTGGGGACAATCTGACACTTCCAGAGGGCACTGCATGTGTTTACCTTCAATATTTATTTTACAGTAAGGGAAATTGCTAGTTTACTAAGGCTATAAAGAAAATAGTGAGGAATTAGGTCTGAATGAGGCAGCTCAGTTTTAGACATCTGAGTGAGACTTAATTTTTGTAGTTTGGGAGGTTTTATATGGTCTGTGGCAGCATCCACAGGTTTATTAAAGAGATTAAAAGAGCGTCAGCATCAAGATGTGAGACACCTGGCGGGTATTAACAACAGAATTCCCTCAGAGTCCCCCATGGCTGAGCATGGGGGGCATTCTTGGTTCTTTATGGGTCCCTTTGAGGGCCTTGCTGTACATCCCCTTGGCTTTTTTCAGTATCTCTGACCCAGCAGCACAGAAGGAAATTATCCTCTCTTGGTACAACTTCCTCATCTGACAAACTCCATGGAAGTGTCTCAAAGGTGCCAGTTTTGGTCTGTTTTCCCAAAGAATTTTTCCCTTTGCATCAAGAGCTGAAGCCCCATCCCCCTGAGGAGGAACTTCTCTGCAGTGCTGTGGTCTTTGGGTCCTGCTGAGCTGCAGGGTTGGTGTTTTGGGTCTGTTTCATGCCCTGCCCTAGAGCTGAGACCCCAGGAAAGGCTTGCTTCCCTCATTTTGGGCCTCAGCTGTTGGAAAAGCCATTACAGACCGTGCCTATCCAGGCTGGAAGTTGGCTCTCTCCTCTCCCAGGACAGCCCTGAGCCACCTCAGGCAGCTTCCTGTCCTGCACTGCTCAGTGCACTCTTTAATGACACCATGAAGAAGCAAATACAGCCTGAAGTCCTTCCACACAAGCTGCTGCCAAGACCATTGTCCCCTGGGACTGGAGAATCCCTGGATCCTCACTTAAATCCCTGGATCCTCACTTAAATTCCTGATTTCCATACTGGAAGTGAGGTGACACTTTGGCTTGCTGGGTTAACCCCTTTTCCTCAGCTGCACCTTTCAGGTTGGTAGATGGTCACACATTTCCAACCCTTCCCAAGCAGGTCAGCATATTCTTCCAGGGCCATTATCCTGCTGCTCCCAGAGCCTTCCTTAGGAACACAGCAGGGAGCTGCATCAAGGAAATGCATTAAGACGAATCAGCAAGAGAGAAGGGTACCTCTGGGCCAGCTCCCTGCTTCTCAATTATTTATACTTCATAATTTCCAGCAAATCACTGGCTGTTTATTGGGGCTCATCTATAATTGAAGAGTTTCCTAGATCACTGGCCAGCTTTGCTTAAGTTGTAGCTGGCCGTGCTTTTGAAAGCTGTTAGGAAAAGCCCACAGGGAAAGGCAGGGTCTCAGGAGTGGCTGGTCATCCATTGAGGATACACCCTTTTAATTTTTGGCTTTTGTGGGCACCTGGGACTGGGAGGTTTCCAGCATGTGGTTTACCAGCTCCCTCTGACCGCACCACATCAGGCTGCAGTACCAGCATGACCTTGAGCAGGAGGTGTTTCGAGGAGTCTGCCTTCCCAAGCCCTTGCTCACACAGTGTGCTCCTTGTTCTGCCAAAAAAAACCACCCCAAAACCAGTGGAAGGTTTTGATGTTCCTGAAATTCTTGGAGAGGCAGTGAAAAAGGAGCTACTGTTCTGAATGGAGATGAAAAGCCAAAGCCTTGAAAACTTTCAAGAGCTCAGAATCTAAAGGGAAAAACAATCAAGTGCATATTTGTGCAGGAGACAGAGTTGGATTTGCCTGCTTGGGATGGCTCCTTCCTCAGGCCTGGCTGCTCTTTCTCCAATGACACTTCAGCTTAATTTCTCTCTTTTAACTTCAAAATTAAATAATTTTGGCCAAAGCAGTCAAACCTTTCTGTTAAAACCCACCAAAACGTGCTAATTTAAAAAACCAAACAAACATGGCATTGTTTTCAAATTCAAAGATTGTCTGCAACCAGCTCTTTCTGTGTGAAGAACTTCCCACCGGAGCAACTTGGAAATTCTGCTGCAAAAAGGGGTTGTTGAAGTGTTCCCAACCAGCTCTATCCATCACTTCCTTTCAGTGCTACCCAATAAAAATAGCTCCCACATACCGCTGCAGTCAGGAGTGCCATGTTACAGAAGAAGGAATAACTAAGCCAACAAAATGACTCACATTCCAAAGATAATATATAAGGTAGGGCCTGGCCAACTGGTTACATTCAAATTAGAACCAGCCTCAGCCTTCGTGCCCCAAGCAAAGGGAGCACAAAATATGAGCTGTTGTTATGGTTTGATGTTTGCTGGTTTGGTTTTTCCACACATTCCCACTCGTGATGCCCCTCGTGCCTCAGTGGAAGTGGCCGTGCTTCTCACGCCGCCGTTTCTCCTCGGATTGAGCCCAGCTGAAAGCAGGAAGCAATGGGACTGTGGCAAGGGGGTTTGGTCTTGGAAAGAGATTTTTTTAGCTCAGTTTCAGCCTGGGGTTTGGTTAAAGCAGATCTAGACCCTCACACAATTGAAATTCTGCACTGCTGGGTTTCTCTTTTTGGAGTGCTGAGTATTGAGGTAGCAGAGCCGTGGCTCTCACAGAAACCAGCCAATATAATCCTGTGATTCTCTGTTGGGCATGAGCTTAAAGAACTGGACCACTGTGTTCCCACGTGCCCACAGAGCCTAAAATATCCTTCTTAATTTGAAGCATATCAATCAAAGGCATAAAACTCTTAATTTGATCGTTGTTGTGAGGTCCTGAGCTAATGCCCCGGAGTTTTTAGCTCGTTAATTCTGTCGATCTTCCCAAAAGCGCTCGTTCCGCCAGAGTGAGCCCTTCGTGTACGTACAACTTTTCAGCCAGGTTGGTAGTGCTTTTTGGAGCAGCTCATGGTTTAGGGTGAATGCATTTTAAAGCAATCTATAAATCTTTATGATCTTTGTTTTTCTTTCTCTTGCGTGCATACTTGGCAGGCATTTCCAGTTTGCATCATTGAAAACTCGATTCACCTACGTACAATGGGTGAGATTTGCCCACATCTGAAAAGCCAACATCAAGCCCTTTGCACCTTTTAAATCTTCAAAATAGGACTGAAGCAGGACATTATGGTTTGCCAAACCATTGCAGTGCCTCCCCCTGAAGCTGAACTGAGTTTCAGCCAGGTAGAGTGGAGGGGGTGAGGGGGGAGAATGAATTACTGTGACCTTGCAATGTGCTGTGAAAGAAAAAGAGGAATTTGGGGGCTGCAGGACTGATTATTACTTTCTTTTCTCTGTGGCTTTCGTGCTTTAGATGGCTGCTTGGACTATGGCATGCCATTTTGGGCAGACTCTTATCAAAATTTGGAAGCTTAGGAGAAAGTAATATGAAAGGTCTGCAGAGACCAACTTCTGGGGGAGGGTTTTGAGTTCAGGTTTGGTTTAGATGAGCAGCACACAGCGTGGATGGAGGAAGAAGCTGCAAGAAGAGCTGGGAATGGTGACTAGATGTGGAAAGGGGAGGTGTTTCTTAGTGGATCTGTCTGCTGGAGGGGTCTGTGTGTACCAGCAGGAGCAGTCAGTGTGTGCTGGGGCAGTGCTGCCCTAGAAGGTGACAGAATCCCTGCCCCACAAGGGTAAGGAGCAGGCCAGCACCATTCAGCTGCCTGCTCCCTGTCTGAGTTCCTCTGGCTGTCTGTCCATCTGGGCTCTTCCATTCTCTCAGAAAAGAAAGGAAAGTGCTTCTCCTGAGCCCAGGCAGCTCCCAGCCAGGACAGGCACCTGCCCAAGGTGTGTGTGCACCTGAGGAGCTCCAGGCTGCTGCCACCACCCTTCTGAAGGGAGGAATGGGAAGAATAAACAACCATGGAAACCACAGGATCTTGGAATCCCAGAATGGTTTGGGTTGGAAGGGACCTTGAAGCTCATCTTGTTCCACCCCCCCTGCCATGGGCAGGGACACCTTCCACTAGCCCAGGTTGCTCCAACCTGTCCTTGGACACTTCCAGGGATGGGGCAGCCACAGCTTCTCTGCCCAACCTTTGCCAGGGCCTTGTCACCCTCATACTAAGGAATTTTATCTTAATATCTACCTAGATTTCCCCTCTTTCAGTCTGAAGCCATTCCCTCTTGTTCTGAGCATTGTATTTGAGAGTGTTGGAGTCTGGAATGGCCCAAAATCCCGAGGTGCTGCCGTGTGTGTGCGAGGGATGAGAGGGACACGTGCAGATGAGGAAGGGACATCCTAAAACTGGGACTGGTGGACCCTTTGCCTCGGCTGTGAATAAATAAATCAGGCCAGGGTGAGGGCACGAGGCATTTCACAGGAGAGTTGTCAAAAAGCCTTTTGTGCCACAGACCTTTGACTGCCCCTGGCTTTGACCCAGGGCTGGGACTGCCAGTGTTTATGGTGCTCGCTGGTGTTTAGTGCATGGCTGTTACTGAATATCTTCGCTGGGTGTTAACATAGTGCTTGCTGGGACACCCAGAGGACTTAAGGAAAACAAGCTGGAAGTTGGAAGTCAAAGAGGATGATGGCAGTGCTGCTGAGTCCTCCTTCCCAGCTCAGTGACCATCCAAGGCCCACCTGGGGCAGGATGCTTTGGAGAAGCACTCCCTGTCCCTGAAGGGTCTGGGTGCATTTTCCTTCGCCCAAGTGCTGGGGAACTTTTTAACACTGTTGTCAACCATCCCTGGCAGATGTAGTGATTATTGGAATGATCTGCACCAGGAAATAAAGAAATAAAAGCCATAAGAACAGAAAATGCACCCTCCCAAGATAGCTTTTATGTAGCTAGAAAAGTGAGGTGGTTTCCTGTTCTAAATATTTAACATGATGTTTATGATATGTCCTCTGGGGGAAGAGATGCTTGAAAGCTAATGTTTATGAAGTAAGTCTGGAGGGATGGAAAGGGGAGGGAGGGCACACTAACTAGGAAAAAAAAGAGGAGGGAAAAAGAAAAAAAAAAGAGAACCTCAGGAGATGTCCTGATTTATGGCTTTACTTGCTGGAGAAAAATCCCTGTTTTGTTAAAAAGGTTGCAACTGAAGGAAAGCAACTTCAACTCTGCTCCTTTTGAAACCAGAAACCTGTTCCCTGAGTCCAGACAGGATCTGAGCCTGGGCCAGCAGGAATCTTTCCCTGGCTGCTGCCTTTGTGCTTGGGAGCCCTGCAGAAGGTGGTGGTGTCTGCATCACGTGAGGGCTGGACTGATGGGCTGATGCTTAAGAAGCTGAGCTACGTCTCAGAAAGGAGGGGTGAGTTTGGTTTCCTACTCTGCCAAAGGCTTCTAGTGTGATATTTGGGTGTTTAATCTTCCTTTGTCTCTGTTCCCTGTCTGGGAATAGCAACACTTTCCTGATTCACTGGGAGATTGAAAATAAATCACTTTATTGTTATATAGTTAAAAAATAAAGGCCTGCATGGCCATTATTTCAGGAGGGGTGACTGAACTCCTTGTGAAGCACACTCAGAATGGATGGTATTTTTCAACCCAGGTTATTAAAATTAAACCAATGCTTGGCTTGTTTTACCAGGGTTATTCTCTATGTGAACTGCAGCCATTCAGGACCAGCTCCAGAAGTCCAGGGAAGGGCAATGGAGCTGGGGAAGGGTCTGGAGAACCAGGAGCAGCTGAGGGAGCTGGGGGGGCTCAGCCTGGAGAAAAGGAGGCTCAGGGGGGACCTTCTGGCTTTGCAAGTCCCTGCCAGGAGGGGGGAGCTGGAGAGGGTTTGGGCTCTGCTCCCAGGGAACAGGGACAGGAGGAGAGGGAATGGCCTCAAGTTGTGCCAGGGGGTGTTTAGGTTGGATATCAGGGAAAGGTTCATCATGGAAAGGGTGCTCAGTGGAGTCCCCATCCCTGTAGGGATTTACACACCCTGTGGATGTGGCACTTGGGGACATGGGTCAGTGGTGGTCTTGGCAGTGCTGGGGGAGGGTTGGACTCGATGATCTCAGAGGGTCTTTTCCAACTTTAGTGATGCTGAGATTCCTTTGCCACCCCCAGCACAGGATGTGAATCCTTGGTGGAAAACTGTAGGTCACAGAGGCGGAAACAGCCAGTGTTCCCAGTGCTCCCAGTTTCAGCAGTGGGAGTTCCTGCTGTTTTATTTCCCAGCTGTGTCTGGTGTAGAGGGTCAGGTTTGGAGAAGGTCTGTGCAGCTCCTGCCTGTGGCACTGGGGTTGTCCTTGGTGGTCCCTTGGCAAGTGCTGTGGGCACCACAAGCTGTAGATCCTGGCATTGAAAAGGCTGGATGTAAACACGAGAAACTTGCAGCATAATCTTGTCTGAGATGAAACTCCCTGTGGCTTTAGCACAGGACTTTGAAGGTTTCAAAGAAGTCAAAGGCCAGGTAGAAAAATCCCATGTCTTAATCAATATTTCAGGTTTCTTCTCTGCTCTGTGCTCAGCCTGGCTGGGAGTCAGGCCGTTTGTTTCAATTATTAAATACAGATTTATGACCTGTTGTTTTTCTTGGAAATAGAGCCAGGCTTGGGACCAGTTTTCTCCTTGCAAATAACTGTGGCTGCAGACATTTCATGCAGGTAGAGACGTGTCAGTGGTGTTTATAAATACCCAGTTTCCCACTGGTTTTCTCTGTATCCTCGTGGCTCTAACCTCTCATCAAAGTGGAGCAGTCCCAGGTCCCTTTTTCTGGGATTACTGTGTTTTGCACGGGACTAATCTGCATTTGATGGCTTTTCTTTGGCTTGCTCTCAGCCAGCTCTTACAGAACTTTGCAGCAGAGAGAACCCCTGCCCTGTGACAGTGCTGGACAGTCCTGGTTCGATGACAGGCAGGTCTGATCATTCCAGCATGGGAATGTTTCCACTGGTGTGGATAATAGTCCTTCTCACTCAATTCCCTGGTCTGCTGTAGCCACTGTATTCCAGTAACAAGCTTGGATTTTTTCCTTTTATTTTGTTATTCCTGCCTGGCTCTTACTGAATAAAGTAATCTTGATAGTAGTTGAAAGAGGGATGATCGAAAAGGCATTTGAACTTGGGTAGAGTTCAGATGTTTGGGGTGAGATTTATCAAAGAGTGAAAGTTGATAATGTGTGACTGCAGTAACATGTTAAAAAAGCAGGGAGTCAAGTCTGCTGCTCCTTCCAGCTAATCAGGGGAGCTGCAGGAGGAGCTCTGAGGAAGGTGCTTTCTGTAGACCTGGTTGATAACACACAGAAAAGGCTGTTGTAGGTACGTGGCATTTAATTTTTTTTAATGCTCCCTTTGCCCTAAAGTTGGGAATCTCTTAAATTCCACCATGAGAAATGACTAAACATAAGAAAAGCAGCAAACCCTTCCCCTCCCCACAGCCCTCCAAAACTTCATGTATTACCTGAGCATCTGGAGCGCTGAGCTGAGAGGAACATGGTTTTTAAAGGGTTTTTTTTAACAAAAAATCCCTAACTCTAATCTATAACCCCCTTCAGACCTGCCTCTAGGGAGAAACCCACCAATTACTATTTACTTTACCAACCCAGAGTGATTTGTGGACGTATGTAAGAATTATTTACGGTTTCATGCAGGAAAAACTTTCAGCTCCCTATTTGCCCTTGTAAGTAATGAGTTGCCTCAGGGGATCAAAGGTCAGATTTTGGTTTTAATGCCCACCTCCTTTTAAAAAATAAATAAAGCAATCTATGTGAAAAGAAGAAGGAAAAAAAAACCCAACCCTCTAACAGTCTGAAAAGGCTCTGACTCCTGCTCTGCTTTGATGTTTTAGGTCTGGAAGGGATCATAAATTTGCTGGTGTGAGATAGAGTGATAATAAATGTAGCTTTTAACTGCTGGGTTTTTAGCTCACACAGCATCCATTATCACTGGCAACTGCAAAGGGAATGTACTTCTTTTTTTCTTTGTTGCTCTTTAGAAAGATAAATATTCACCCCACTATCCACTGATGTCCCAAAAGCTCAGATGAAGCCTTTCCTTGTGATCATTCTGCAGCAACTTTCATTCTTGGCCCAAATGATTCAGGGGTGTTGATAAGAGCCCACCGGGGCTAACTTGCCTCTTGGTTCAGCCTTCCTGTGTCAGCTCTTTATTGGATGGAAGTTTTTCCAGTAGTTTGAGGTGTGGTGAGCAGGGAATAGCCAAGGAACAGCTTGAAACAGCACATTTGTTTGGGGTTCAGAGATTGAGGTCCCTGAGAGGGCTGGAAGCAGAACAGCTGTTTGGTTTTTAGTAGGGTTTTTACCTCTCTGTTGTCTATCCTGTGAAACCCCTGCCCTGGAGCCCTTCCTTCCTCCTGATACCTCAGGAAAGGGCAGTGCCAGCCCCAGTGCCACTGTGTGCCCTGTGTCCACACCTTGGTGCCAGCCCCGGGCTGTGCCAAGCTCACACAAAAGAGGCCCTTTTGGAAATGACTTCCAAAGTCTGATGGATGTTCTGTGCCTCCATGGAATGGTGCTTCCAAGAGAACAGCCTCTGGTATGCCATGGCATTCTCAAATGCTGTTGTTAATAAATTATTGGAGCCACTTAGATGTCTATTAATGTCTTTTTGCTGAATGCCAGCAGCCTCATATTCCAACAATTTCCACAAGCACGTATTGATCACGTATAGATTTGGAATGAATTTTGCCAAATCAGTTTATTATCCCTATCTATCTCTCTCCAGCTGCTTTGCTGTGTGGAGTAAACACTTCAGCTCTTGTTTTTATTTTTCTCTAGATCAGCAATTAAGACATTTTTACTCAACTCTCATCCATTATGGATCACTTCTGTCGGGAGGATCATTTAGTTGTTTTTTTTTTGAAGTTCAACCATAGATTTCTTTCTTTGGTCTGCTGCAAAACTTAATGATTTTCTATATATTCTTTCAGGCCTCCAATCTAAATGAGAATGTCATCCACTCTAAATTCAGCAACTATTAGAAAACTCTGGGAGTAGAACAAATATTGGACAGCACTTTGAAATAAGCAACATTCAAAGGGTGTATTGAAAAAACACTGACCTGATCTTTCCTTATGACTTGCATGCTGTTATTTATGATACCTCTTGCTCTTGGCTCTTTTTAAGCATTTTTTGAGTCTTTATTGAAATGACATCTATCAGAGGATACCTTTTGTCACTTGGATTTTCTATTCCAATCCTGGAAATCAGCCTTTTTTCATAGATGCAAAAAATGGGAGGTCCAAAGGATGGGTTGTGTAGCCTGAATTCTTCAGGCCCTTTGACTCCACATAGTTCCAAGTGGCCAACACAACCTCCAGAAAGGTGGTGACAGGTAATTACTGTGGCTTCTCATCAGCTGAATATTGAATATTGAAGGTTGGACCTTCAGACTAAGCTCATCCACGTGGTTTGACTTTAAGCTACAGTTCTCTGCCTTTTCATGGGATCAGCTTTTCTTTGGCTTCGTCTTTGGGGCAAAGAAAATTTTTACTCAGTTGATCATGTTGTTTTCCTGTTGAATGTATCTGAGAATCATTTTGGAGTGTTGTCTGAGCTCATCACCCACACTTTGGCTGCTTGCTTTGGTGGCAATACCTGAGGTGCCATTTAGCCTGTACCAGTCAGAAGGGGAGCCATTTCACCCCCAGAAGTTCTCTAGGACAGATGGGATGTTTTACCTCGGGGACCTGGAGGATTACCTGGGCTAGACCTCATTTCCTGACGACTACAGTTAACTGAGATGGATCCTGCTCACATGCACATAGTTACAAATTTCTATAGCCCTACAACTGTTTCTGTGGGAAATAATAGCTTAGCCATCTGATTTTGTTGAAAGACTCTTAGTTCCTCAAGATGGGTCCTTGTATGGGTTTGTTCTCAGTTCTCTTTCTGATTACCCCTCCTCAGACTGTCCCAGCTATCTGGGAGCCCACATAACAAAGGTTGTATGGTTGTGAAACAGAAAATGGGTCTCTCATCCCCTGAGTAATCTGGATTTCAGTGACCAGTGGAATTGAGGCTGGGAAATTATCACAGCTTAATGTAAACTTGAGCTGGACTCCGGGCTCTAGATAAGGTCCACTCTGGGATTGAAAACATCTGCTCCCCTGGACTGGATGTTGTCCATAGTCCTTGGAACAGGGCAGCTCCTCGTGGGAGAGGTTAGCCAAGCTCTGGTTGTAAAATCTCTCTGGAAGCTCCTGCTGCTGTCCCTCAGCACACCCTGGAACTGGAATGCTTTGGGAAGATCCATCTTTACAGCTGCTGTTCCAGCTGCAGCCCCTGGCACACTCAGGTGGAGGAGCTGAGGGTGGCTGTGTTGAAATGACATTCCAGTGCTTGGGAAGAGGCAGTAAAATACAAGGAATATGAGGAATTGGGGCTGGGTGTCCTCGGGTCACCTGCAGCTGCCTTTTGAGAGGGGGGTGTATCCATGTGTGTGCATCCCAGCTGGGAGCAGGATCACACGGGGCTCCATAGGAGGGTGCAGGTCTGAACACAGGGAATCATCTTTGCTGTGTAGCCACGAGGCTCTCAGGGTGTGAGGGGCAGATTTGTGGGCAAAGAGGATTTCTTTGCCTGTTACTAAATTGAGTGAAATATTTAGAAAAGCAATCAAAGTTTTGGTGTCCTCTCTCTTGAGTGATTCCCAATTTGAGGCAGACTAGCCAAGGCTGGATATCTTTGCATGTATTCATTCATGTGTTCTCCCAAAACAGTTTGGGAAAGAATCCCAAGGGTGAAAACCAAGGAATTCCTGGCTGACCTTAGGAATGTCACCTTAACACGCTGTTTCCTTTTGTTATCAGTGACTAATACCTATTCCCTCCACCAACAAAATAATCACTGTGGTGGGTTGGATCATTTGAAAGTGGGCACCAGGGATAAGGAATCTGAACATCAAAGCAGTCGAGAGGGAGGCTTTATCAGTGGAGCAAAGGTGGGCTGAGCATTCCCCCATGCATCTGAGAGCTTTAACCTCCAGGGCTGCTAATCTGCACCGAGATGCTGTTGGACTTCAGCAATCAAATAGAGACAGATAGAAAAAAACCCAACTTAAACATTCAGCTAATCAGGATTACACCCAGCTAATGGAGAGAGGTTGTTTTGCCCCCCTTCCCTATCATCCTGGTCGATTCAAATTGATCCGGGCTGTGCTGAGCGAGAGCAGTCCTTCAAAGTTTATTCTGGTGTCAATTTTTATAGTTTCCCCCGCTGATCAATAGAATGCATAATCATTAAGGCAAAGTTTGTGAAAGCTAATCCTTCAATAGGAGTTTTATGAATGGCTCAGAGTCATGGCTCTAACCATTTGGATGTAAGTGGAACCTTTAATCAGGTGAGTGACAGGAGACAGTCAATAGGATTTGCTGAGATTGGATTCTGATTTTCTATACAGCTCTGCAGAGTGAGCAGGAGAAGGGGCAATGAGGAGGGCCAGAGGAACAGACACAGGCTCAAATGGAAGTTTCTCCTCTTTTATTATTTATAAAATGTATTTCCAATATTTTTAAAAAACACTTTGCACTTGCATATCATTTTTCACCTGGAGAGCTCAGATGGGGACATTTGCTGATTAAACACTACATCATCTTCTTGTGAAGGTGAAGAATTACTGCTGCCTTACACTGTGAGGGCTTCCTGCACCAGCTTTCCAAGTGCAACACCTTTGTGGCTTCTCAGCAAGGTGAGAGAAACAGGGCACATGGAATGATTTCCACAGAGTAGGACAGTGACAGAGGAGAAGGGAACCTTGGAAGTGGAATTGCTTTGGGGTTGCCCACTAGACATGTGGTTTAACTGTGGGTTTGGATTTTTTTCTTTATTGAGGCATCCCAATCCCCTGAAGTCACATGGGAGGGATGAATTGAACGATAAAAACTAAAATGAGGGGGAAGGAATGATATAAAACAGGGAACTGGAAAATAAGAGTTGCACTGAACTCCTCACTGCACAGCACTTGGTGACAACATTAATATCTCTCCTTCTCTCCTTTGCTGCCATTTCAAATGCAGTGAAAGCAAGATACTCGTTCTAGCAGCAAGAAGTAGTTTTGTCTGGGCACCTTAGGGTGCCAGGATGAGAAGAGAACAGCCAGGAGAGAATCTGGAGTGTTGAAGGGCCAGGTTGCAGTGAGAGCACAAAGAGCTCTGTGCCAGTTGGCAGCTCTGAGTGTTCCTCACCTCTTGGGTTGGGTGGTACGCTGAGGCAGAAAACCCAAACTCCTCTAAGGCAAAGCTGGGCTTTTCATTTGCACTTTCCAAGAACAGAATAACAAATGTGAGCAATGTAAAGAGTCCTTTGCAGATGGCACATTGAGGGTTTGCTAAAACCCTTTGCAATTAAGTTTAAAGTTCAGCAAGTCACCTGCTCTAAACTGGTACAGCTCCACTGGCTTCTCATGCTTTGCATCAGTTCAGCATTGTCCTCAGGCTCATCATCTAGTTCTTGCTGTTCAGGGCTGAACAAATGTTTCTAAAGCAGGTTGCTATTTGGGTGGTTGAGCAAAGGTGTTTTGAGCTCCATCAGCTGAGCTCTTGGCACTAAATCTGGGAGGGACCAGGTCATGGCCCTCTTGTGTGTGCTGTGCTCCTCATCTTGCCATTGCTCTACTGGGAACTCGGTAGCAGGAGGGTTTTTTTATTTTAGCTGAGTGTGTTTTCTCTATTTATTGCTGTTTCATAGTCCCCAGAGCATTTTGTCATTCTGAATGCATAGCAGCATGACAGATGACAAGAAAGAGAGAAACTCTGCTTATGGCAGAGTCTTCAGGAGTTCAGGGAACTCAGACCTGTGTGGGAAATGCACCAACACTTGCTAGGAGAAGAGAACATGCCACAATAAACCCAAGGACCTGGGGATATTGGCTCCATGTGCTGGCACTGGCCTGGAAAAGCAGACTGAAATGCTCTGAGGTTTCCATGTTCAGGGCTGTGGTGGGGCTGTGTGTGGTGGAAGACCCTGTGGTAAGGTCTTGAGGGGAAGTGTGTGAAGGATGAAAGCCCTCCTGCCTCACAGAGAGGTTACTACCTGGTGGCTGTTCGTACTGTCACACCTTCATCTAGATCTGAACTTTGCTTCTTGACCCCGTTGCTGAAAGATTGCTTTTTGGGATTTTCTGTGAGACATTTGTAAGCCTCTGCCCTGCATTGCTTTTAGTGACAAAGAGAGATATGGGGGCAGCTCCAAACTTGGAAATTATTAGTTGCTGAGATGTATTTCAAAGCTTTCGGTCTGACAAGGGCTAACCTTTGATCTGGTAAATGAGAACTCGACCCTGTGGAGGAGAAGGGAGGATGGATAAATAGGGGAAAGGGAGGATGCCTTGGAACAGGTCAGTGGGACCTCAGAGGTGGGTTTGTTCCTTCCAGCCCAGGTGGAAGGAGAAACTGGGGGAAAGGGTTATACATCATCTGTGGGGCTCAGGAGAATACAAACGAGTCACGTGGTAGACTGTGAGAGTGCTCCAACATCCATTCCTCTCCCATTGCCCTCTCCATGATCTGCTGAATGCTCTGCTCTGCTGTGCTGGGACAGCTGGGGTGTGGACACCAGCCCTTGAGGTTGGGTGATGGAAGGTGTTGTCCCACTCAGTGGCTGTCCCCACCATCCAGCTGTGTCTGCAGAGGTTGCACTTCCAGGGCAGACTGGGGTTGTGATGAGGCATTTGAGGCTCCCTGGCCCTTCCCTTCCTATTAAGCCTGAGTGTAGCTGTGCTGTCGTGGAGCTCCCAGCGCCCCTGGGAGGCAGAGGGCAAAGGCAGTCGTGTTCACACTGGCCCTGGCAGGACACAACATCAAAGGTGCTTTCCAGAGTTATTTCTCCAAGACATCAGGGCATTTTCAGGAGTCTTAGCTCACCCCAAAGCTGGAATTCTGTGTTTATGGCACATCAGTTTTTCCTTCTTTTTTGTCACTGCTTTCCTTCTGGCTGACCAAATAGTTTTCCTGTTACACCAAACCTTTTCTGCTGGGCCCTTGCAGAGGCTGATGGTGCCACTCACCAGCTCTGCTGAGATGCCTCTCTGTGAGTGATGACCCTGTTCCCAGTCCCTCCCCACAGCCCCTCCCCTTGCCTTTCACTATGGTAAATATTTTAGTACTCGTTGAAATCAATTGAGCCTCATCAATTGGAAATAGAGTGTAAATCACTGGGACTTTTGCATTCACCCCAGAAATCAATTTTCACACATTAGGGCTATTAGCTTATTGAGAAGTGTGTGACAAATGGCTGTGGGCCATGGTGGAGCCACACCTGCCAGCTCTTCATGCTGCCTGTGGCATTGGCTCAGCAGCAGGGGGATGCCACGGGTGGAGCAGAGTGGGGTAGGAGACACGGGGCCCGTGCCTGGAGATCAATAGCAGCACCAGCACTAACTCAGGGGCTGTGGTGGCTCGCAGCCAAAGCCGTGGTTAGGCAGCTGAGTCTTTTCCTCTCACAAAGATGAGTGTAATTTGGGGAGGAAAGGTGAAATGTAGATTGCAGACATTTAATAAAACTAATGCAGTAGTTTAAAGAAGCAGCTTTTGTGTGAGTAAATGTCCTTCTCCCACACAGCAGCTGCAGGTAGGGGGTAGAAGTGTCTCTCCCTCTGCCATGGCAGTGCTCTGGGTGAGGAGGGTGCACAGCTTTCCACCAGCTGTGATCTAGGGAGAACTGGGCTTTCCATTGTCCCCTTTGATTCCTTCCTATCCCCTTCTCATAGTGGCAGCTAATTAGCTTCTCCTGAATGAGTCTGGGATGAAGTGTCCAGTGCCCAGCAAGTCCTTCTGTGGCCATCTAGGAGACCTTGGTGTATCTTTCTAAGATAGGACATAACTCATTCTTCTCAGTTACTAATGCCAGTGAAAAACACGGGTGACTCCAAGGACTTGGAGCCTCTCCAGGGCTGTGCTCTGTGTTTCTGTGCTGTGTAGTTTGGCATTTTACACATATGAGCCACCCCTGGAGCTGTGGCAGTCATGCATAAGTAGGGCAGTCTCTTTGGCTAGAGATCTTCTCTCCTCCCTGTCCTTCTCATAAAAACCTGTCCTAAAAAAGCATATGTTTCCCAGGATTGGGTATTTGCCTGCACAACAGGAAAAAAGGGAACCTGGAGCACCAGGTCACCAGAGAGGTGATGCAATGTCAACAGCAGCTGATTTTCCTGCTGTGCAGTGAACACTGGGCTCATACACCCCTGTCATTCTAGAAATGAAATCCAGACTTAGTTTAAGAGGCATAGAAGATCTGTGTCATCCCCTTTAAGATGAGCAATGTGGGCTTAGAGGCAAAGCTCCTTCCTGTGAACATCTGCAGGAGGGTGACTCAGATGCTTCTTGGTCAGCCCATTCTGAGGAGGAAGCCCAGGCCAGAGGTGCAGGAGAAGTTTCCTTGCTCAGACATTGCAGATGTGCTGTGGGCTGGTTGGTTTTAGTGAAAGTGCTGTTGGGTGGACTTGAAGTGCATCAGGAGCATCCCAAGAGCAGGAGACAGCAGGAGAGCCAGCAGAGAGGACAAAGGTGGCCAGTAGGAAGTTCTTGGCTAACGCTGCCCCTCTGTTTTGGGATCCACTGTGTGGCTGTTGATGCCTCATCACCCCATGTATCTCTTTCCTTCTCACTTTTTCCCTTTGAAAGGCCAAACTGAGGGACTGAGAGTCCTGATTCACTCTTGGAGCTCTTTCCAGGCCAGCTGGAAGCAGCGCCCTGCTCCCCCAAGGGTGCCCGTGTGCTTTGGCAGCTCTCGGGGCAGCAGGCAGCTGCCTTTGAAATGTTCACACCTAAAAGCTCCTGTGCTTCATTGGGCCACAGTTCTGGAACATTTTCCAGTGGCTCCATCCAAACTTTTGTCTTTCTCCCTCCTCCCAAGTTTCATATCAGGCGGCACACGCCGTGCTGCTCAGACCTGGTGGTGAAGTCATTCCCAGGGTCTGCCTTTGAGGCCGAGACTGCCGGGCAGGGGCTGCATTGCTTCTCTGACAGTGCTGGGCTCTCACCCTCAGCTAATTACTTTGATCCTTTACACTTTGTAAAAATTCTTACAACACAAAATAAGTCCCCCCTGGCTTTAACCTTGTGACCTGACCGGCCCTTGTAAAAGGGAGGCAGAAAACACCCAGTGCACACCCAAACACACACACACTCCCGCATGTGCCTGGATCCACAGCCCCACAAACTGCCTCCAGCCCGGGGCTTTAATAGTTTCCTCCCAGGACTCCTACAAAAAGGCAAATAAAACTCCTTTTACAAGATAGCAGAGCAGCATGAAGGATCAACTTCACCAACAACAAGCTCTTTCTTCAGTTCATTTGTTTTAAACCTCCTTTTCGTCCGGATTTTGATCCTCTGAGTGCCTCTCCCTCCTCTCCCCTTCCACCGTTGTTCCTCTTGCCTGCCCTGCTGCCAACAGCTAAATGGCTAAAAGCAGCAGTGTGTTTTTTCAGGATCTGCTTGTTCACAGGGAGCAGCCTGTGTGGGAACACATGGTTTTAAATTCCCTTTCCATGAACAGGGAATGTTTCTTCTTTCTTCTTCACAGGACCCGGCTAAGAAAAGGAGTGCAGGGGCAAGAGAGGGAAACCCATCATATTTATGAAGGGCAGTTAAACAGACCAGGGCTCTACAGTCTGCGAGCTAGCTGAGGAGAGATGCAGTGCAGGTCTATAAAATCAGAAGTGGTCTGGAAAAATGAATAGGTTGTTACTCTTTTAGCTCCATTAGTACAAAAAGCAGAGTCAGTTCTTCACACAACGGGGATGTCCCTTTCCCTGAGCTGGGGGAGCGCTTCGGAGAATGGGAACTTGGGGAACAGCATAAAGAAATTGAAGGTCTGTATGGTTTAGATTAAGGATGGGGAAACAAATTTGTATCTTGCTCCCTTACTGGCTGACCTGTATTTATAAAACTTACAGACACTTAATAATCTCGAGACTTCGTTCTCCCTGACATATATAGTGAAGAATGCTCAACATTTTCTGAAGTTACCATAAACCAGAACGGAGTGCAAGCTGCATACACATCAGGATTCAGGAGCCTTGCCTCTTTAGGAAAGCAGAAAAAACCAAAAACCTTAATTTGCCAATAAAACCCACATTTGGATGCCTTTATCATTTCCTCAGTTAAGCCAAAACCAAACTGTTTGAAAGCTTTTCGGCTTTCATTTATTCCTCCCTTCTTTCTAGTATTTTCTGTTTCCCATGCTGGAATTAGACCTGGTAAAGGAAGGAGTTCGGGAATAAAATCCTGGATAGTCTGTTCTTCTTAATAACCTGAATATGACAGGGCAAAAAACTCTCTAGACTCAGAAGGAACCAAGAGTGTCATCTCACATTCTGTGGGAGCCAGGAAATGGATTCTGGAAATGCTGTTTTGAGGGGAAAACCACCCTGACCCTTCTGGGGAAAGGTCTGCAGTGACTGTGCTGGTCCATTTTGCTGGACACCAAGGTCTTGGATCCAAGGCTCGAGGCAGGAGTGAAACTTCCCCAGCATTGCAGGGTGGCTGTGTAGGCAATACCTGACAGGATCGTGTTGTATGTGTTCTTTAGTGAGAAAAAAAACCCCTGTACTGTGAATGTGGGCAGTTTCTGCTGGTCCATTTTGCAATTCTAATCCTGAAATGAGAGCAGAGGCTCCTGTTAGATCCCCCACATGAAGTCTCTGTGCATCTGTTGCACCCCTCAAGGCTCTGCTTGAGACCTGTGCAAGCCATTCAGCAGACAGAGGCATAATTAGGAAATGTGTGTGTTGGAAGCAAAGGTGGATTTGGCTGATTGCTTGGGCATTAAGGCTTTGGATCAAAACTGTGGCTGAGGGATTATGAGGGATCAAGGGGGAATCTTGGTGGGATTTTCATGTTCACCTTCCCCTAGCCTTGCTTTGAAGAGGAAGGTTGTTTGGATGGGGAATCCCGTGGGCTGGCAACTGACTTGTTTGTCCTTCTTTGTTCACCACCTAGCCTGGGAGTGCCCTTGCTACGTGCTTGGGAACCTTTGGCATTCCTGTACTGTGCTTTAGCAATGCTCAGGGATGAAACTATTCCTGCTCCTGAAGACCCTTGCCCAGCACCCCTTTCCCTCTGAGAGACCCTCTGGGTTTTCTCATCCCCTCCAGCCTCGTGAGCACGACTTTATCCCATGTCAAGGGAGGCTTGGACTTCCCAGCACTGAGGTTTTTCCCTGGTTTTATCCAGGTCAGCTTCCCCCACGTGTGAGTCTGAGTGGAGCCATTTGGAGGCTCAGTCTCTGTAGGGTGCTGCTCATGCCAGAGCTCTGACCACAGCCAAACCCTAGGCCAGGGCTCCAGGATGGTCTCTCTTCCCCCAAGTTGCCTGCTTGTACTAAATACTGGGGCAGCTCTCTAAAATACTGAAGGAACAAAGCATGCAAGGCAGTAAAATGAGGCAATTAAACCTATAAACCCAGGGTTTACAAGGGAATTTATAGTGTCAGAGGCTTTTTATAGCTTTTTTAGATTAGTTTAAATAAAAAAAAAGGGGGAGAGAGAAAGAGAAAAAGAGAGAGGGAGAAAAAGAGGACCTGAAACTTGAGGAGACTTAAAAGTTCAGAGAGAGGCTTTTAGGAAGCACAGAGGGGTAATAATTAGAGGCACATTTTCCATTTCACTGTCTTTGCAAATTGAAATTAAAGGAGAAAAAAAAAAAGGGCATGCACAGAAGAACAGGCAGTTTACATTGCCCCCACTTCCTCCTGGATTTTTCTGTTTCTGTCCTTTTGTTTTCTGGCCAGGAGAGAGCATCTCATCACCTGGGCAAAGGGAGGAAGGGAAAGAGTAATCTCAGGGAAGGTGAAATTTAGGGTTGGTGATTTCCCCCTCCTGTTGTGCTCACAGGGAGCTCCTGTTCAAGAGGTGAAATGGAGCCAGCACCTGATTAGGGCAAATTTGGTCAGCTGAGACAATGGCCCCTGTGTTGTAAAGAGCATGTTGTGTTTCACTGGTCCCTCCAGCTTCCCTTGGCACTCCACATACACAGCACGTGAGTGAGCTGGAGGCTGCCCTTGGTGTGTCTAATCAGGCCCAGTCTTGGCTTTTGTGTGAGCTAAGGGAAAGGTGACTCACACCTCCCAAATCCTGCATCCTTCTCCCTTGGAAGCATCTCCTGTAGTCAGGCCTGGTGCTTTCAAAGTGGTGTTTCTCCTCAGCTCCATGCACACAATCACAGAGTAGTTAATGTTGGAGAGGACTGCTGAAAGTCTTCTAATCCAATGTGCTGCTCAAAGCAGGCTCAGCCACTTCGGGTTGCTCAGGAGTTCCCAGGTGAAGAAGACATGGAGTAACTTGGCCTTTTCTGTCTCTTTATTTTACCATCTTTCCCTGGATCCTTCTCTAGCTGGTGCTGTGCCTGTTGAAGCCTTTCTTTGTGCCCCTCACCTCCCTCACCATGTTAAACCCCAGACAGGCTTTGACTGTACTAAATCAATCCCAGCACGTTCAGACAGTGTGTCTCTGTTCCCTCTGGGTCACCTGGCCCTGCTCCTACCTCATATATTCTCCCTTGTATCTTTGAGTTGTGCCAGGAGCTCCATGCCCATCCACACAAGCTTCCTGCTGCCTTTCCTTGATCTCCTGCTTGGCAGGATGGACCATTCCTGAGCTGCAAGAGGTTGCAAATCAGCAGCACTTCTGGACCCCTATTTTTTCCAGCTCTGTATTCCTTGCAATTTCTCTGAGTAGATCCTTGAAAAAGTCTGCTGTCCTGGACCCCAGGGTTATGATTCTGCTTTTTGCTTTGCTGCTTTCTAACAATTCTGGTGCCCAAAGCCTGTGCTCTGTGATGGCATGGGAATAGTCCCACCTCATACACGTGGCCACTTCTTCCTTGCATAAAGGGGGAATGTCTGCTGGCAATCTTGTCCTCATCACCATCTCATCTGCTTTCACGTCATTAGCAAGATCAGCCTTTCCGTGGTGTTTGGAGCATCTTGCAGTGCTGCCAGGGAGCTCTGAGTGTCAAAGACTCTGCTTTGCTCCTTATTTTTTCCAGCTAGTGTATGGAATAGTGTTGGATGGCAGAGGAGAGATCCTGGGTTGTTTCTCTAATGTGCAATTAGTAAATTACTCATTAACCATAACAATTTATCAGCCTTTGCTGTGCAGCTTTTTATGTAAACTTGTTCTCTAGGGCAATACAAGAAAAGGGCCCATCCTTTGCAAAGTAAACTTAGAGGGAAATAGGAAGTAGCAGGCTGAACACCCGAGGTGGGACACTTGTGCTGTTGGGGGGGCTGACATAGAGAAGGGTTTCCCCATCCTTGGGTTCTTCAGCAAAAGGGGCAGTTGCTCGTGGTAATCTTTGGTTTATCTGAATTAAATCCTTCCTTTTGTAACGATACAGCAGAGAGGGTGAAGGGAGAGACAAAACATACAAGGAATATGTGTGTGAGAGAAGGTGAAGGTAGAGGAGGAGGACTGAATTGAGATCTGATATGGGCACAGGCAGCTCCAAAGAGCTCCCTGGCCAAGTTGCAGCAGCTCTGAGCTGCGTCTCCTCCCAACTTCCCATCTTAAGGTTAAAACTGAAGCACAGTGAGACAAAATGACCCATTTCTGATCGCCCTGACATGGGGCTAATTATCCTCCTTGGGGACGTTGCCATTTCACAGTGAGATCAGAGTCAAGCCCAGCATTTCTGAAGCAGCGCTTTAGTTTTTAAAGTCTGCAAATGTGTGTTATTGCAGTCACATGATAAATAGTTCTGAAATCAATAGAGAAAGCTATTAAAAATGTGGTTTTGTCTCTGTCTAGCATGGTGCATTAAGACACATGTATCATTCTACACTCTCTTTCCCTCTTTATCCTTATATGTACGTAGGGGCGGAAATTTTAAAGTGCTCCACATTGGTCAAACTGTCCCCAATGGAAAATATAACATTGACCTCAAATAGCATCACATTTTAGGGCAGTGATGAGTGATTTTTAAAATGCTACCGTTAAGTATATATTTAAAGAGAATTACCAGTGGAAAAGCAAGTCTGTCTTCCCTGATCCTAAAGTTCTGTTTGAGAAATAGTGATGAGAGGGGGAAGGAGGCTGGGCAGAGCTCACCATTCTGGTCATCCCAGTCCAGTACTGGTTTGGGATTTCTGTTGGGATTTCCCAGCTGGCATTTATTTTTTATTTTTTTTTTGCAATCTGAAGAGCTGCTCAAGAAAGAAAGTGAGCCTGGAGTGACTAGTTTGCATCTTCTGTTATCAAATGCATCAAGAAAGAAAGAGCTGGCTGCCTAAAGCTTTCATAAGAATAGGGGGAAAAAAGCTTTACATTTGCGGGTTGCTAAATACAACTTTTAGTAAGCACTGAAGGCAAACAAACAACTTTTACGAGTGAGAAGATCCATCTGCTGTCACTGGTCTTATAGATCGTTCTGTTCTCTGATACTTCAGGATTTCAAACAACATCTAATGGGCCAGGACGTACAAAGCAATCGATGTTACTCAACCTCCAGAGCCTTCAGCTGCAGGTGTTTGCTGTCCTGGCCCCGTGGGCTTGGAGCCAGAGCCTCGGCTCATTTCAACCCCTGTCAGCAGTTTCCAGCTTGTTCAGGACCTGGCCCCAGAGCCTTTGAAAAGTCTTGGCCAGCAAATTGTCTTGGTCTGCTCTAAAAAAAGCTCCTTCATTGATACCAAGGGGATGCAGAGCCTCTTGGAATGAGTCTGCTGTGAGCCTGAGACCTGAGCCTGCTGGCTGAGGGGTGCAGGAGCCGGAGGAGAGGGGAGACCCCTCCAACAGCCCAACCAGGGGCTGGCAAGGAGAACTGGTCTGTACTTCACCCAGGTACAGTTTGCAATGTCCATGCTCCCAGAGACTTTTGTCGGGACTGCAGCTCCTCCTGGCAGGCTCCGAGACCGTGTCCCACTGACGTGGAGCAGCCCTCCCAAACCCAGACATGCACCTGGCTGTGCCCAATCCTGGCACTGTGTGTGCCCTCTGCACCGTGGCAGCTCTCACCACTCTTGGCTGCAGACTCGTGGTGGCCAGGAGAGCCCATGGTTGGCCTGAGAGCCTGACGGTCTGTCTCTGCCTCTCTCCCTTTCATCTTGTTGGCTCCATGTGTTATATCAAATGTCTTTAAAGAGCACAGTTTGAATGATGGAGCTTATAATTCCATCTCGGGAGTTCTGATGACTCGAGCTTGGTTCTTGTGGTTTATGATGTCACCGGGACCCATCGATGGAGTCGTAGCCCCATAATTCACCGTCGCCCTGTTATTTATTCTGGGCAATAAGTGGCTGCAGTTTAATCACCAGAGTAAATTGCTGAAGCATCTTTGTGGGAACTGGGCTGGTACCGTAGCAGTAACTATGGCAACAGCCATTCCATCGTGGTGGCTGATGCAGGGGCAACCAGTAACTCTGGTCCCACTGAGACAGGAGTGAGTACCAACCTCAGAGGGACACATCCAGCCACGCTCTCAGTGGAGAAGAATCCACTGATTGCTACTCAGGTACCTGCAGTGTGTGTCATATGTGGTTTCTGTGAAATTGGGTCCAGACTTCACCAACCTTGACAGACCTGTGGCATTGGTTTCGTGCCAAGGGATTTTGGGGAAAGGCTCCTGGCTCCTCCATGGAGAGGGAAAGCCAAAATCACCTTTTCTGCGCAATTTTTGTTTTGGTTTGTTTTTCCTTTTCCAGTTCAGGTAGAAAAAAAAGAACTGAGGATGCTTGAACCAAACGGTTCAGAGCTTGATTTGGTCTATGTTTGGTTTGAGTATGGACAAGAGAAACAGGAGATTTATCTGCACTGTCTTAGTTCTTCTTGCCCTGTGGCCTTGCATCCCTCTCCTTGCAAGGCCTTGTAAGATCTGGTATTTTAGTGATGGTGGAGCATAATCTACCTTAATGTATATAAAGTTCCTTAATTCTTTCTGGCAAAATACATTTGCCAGCCTCATTAATATCATCCAAAAATTCCTGGGGGTTGTGGGTTTGCAGTTGGCATTGGAATAAGTATAGGGCTATCGTAATAGAACATTATTTTAACATAAATATTATTTATTGTTTCTTACTGAAGTGAGATTTATGAGAAGGTTTTGCTTTCCAAACCTTAAGTTTCCATTCAAGCCCCAGATTTTCTGGATTTCTCCCCCCTGCCCCCCCCACCCCAAAAAATAAAATCAAAGCTCTAACTAAAACCTCTGTTTTTTTCTGATTTTAAGAAAAAAGTAAGACATTTTTCAAATATATCTGTATCTTCCCTCTTTTCTCCTTTACTCCACTTTCTACATTCCTTAATTTTTCTCCTTGGATAAAAAACGAGGAGAAAAACCATTCTCTGTCCATCCTCTTTCAATACCCTGGGAATGTTTGCAGTGCTCAGCTCTTTTTCTCTCATTTCCCCTGCTGAGCAGCCCTGGAGAGGTACCACAGCACATGCTATCAGTGCCCTGACTCTGCTGCTTATAGGAAATGTCATTTTACAATGTAACTGGCTTTTTTTAACTAAAGGTTTATGGTTTTCTACAAGGATCCATTGTTTTAAGCCACATAACCAACATGTGTTTCTTGAGGTATCACTTACCTTTTAAGCAAGTAGCAGTTGAGTTTTGGTCAAGCCAGGCTTGGCTGTCTCTGGATTCCTACAATTATTCTGTCCTGGTAACCTGATACAACCCAGCAAGGGAAGAACAGAAAGAAAAGCCTTTTAATTTATGGTAGGTCTCAGTTCTAATCTTGTAGTTACGTAGACTTCGACTTGATCATGAATCATTTTTAATGACAGTTGAAGAGAAAAGAATTGAAAAGCAAATCTTCCCTTTCTCATCACTGACAGCTTTTCATAACAAATCAGACTTTTTTATGGCATAGCCTTGAGGTGTGGGTACAATGCACATGAGGGGCTGTCCAGCAGGAGAGCAGAGCCTTTTCCTGCCTAGCACAAGATAGATCTTTGCAGCAGCAACTCCAGAACTGTCTGTATTTCAGTCTGGGGAGTCCTAAACGTTGTCCGTGGAGTCTCTCATAAGGAAACCTGTGTTTGCCCATAGGAAACCTGATTTTGTTCATCAGTTTTCAGAAGGTCTTTAGAAGTTCTCCAGGAACATGCCTGGACAAAAGGGGGAAAAAAGTTCATGTCAGAAGCCCTCATGGACTTGAATGTGGCCAGAATGTACCTCCTTCCCTCCAGTGAGCCTGGTGACATGTGCATGTAAAGGGAGATGCCTGAGGGGTTTGGGGTCACCAGTTACAGCCCCGAGGCTGCCAGAGCTCAAGGAGCATTTGGAAAATGTTCTTGGGAACATGGTGGGATCATTGGGGTGTCTGCAGGGCCAGAGGCTGGACTGGATGACGCTTGTGGGGCCCTTCCAATTCAGGATGTTCTAAGATTTTATTCTATTCTATGATTCTGTTTGCTTTGCAGTCCATGCTGTTGGTCAGAACAGAAAATCACCTGAAGAAATTGCTCCTTTGGTTTTTGATCCCTGCAGGGCCATTCCCTTCAGAGTTGGACTCGATGATCCTTGTGGGGCCCTTCCAGCCCAGAATATTCGGGGATTCTCTGTGATCTTGCCAAGAGACCTGGTTTAAAGGGTCACCCTTCTTCAGCAGAGCCCATGGCTGTGCATTCAATAATCAAACAGCAGGAGTTAAATGCTGAGCCACTGAGTGGGGGCAGCAGAAGGCACTGCCAGAGCTGCTGATGTGATGCCCAGTGGAGTTAACAGAGAGGTGCTCTCACTGTAATTGGATACTGGCAGGATCCTGCAGTGCATCTTCATGGCAACTTCCCATCAGCACTAATGTGGCTTTCTGAAAGCTCCCCTCTTTTCCTGGCATGGGCACTCCTCATTGGTGCTCTTGGAAACTCCCCCACCTTTTGGGAGCTTGGAGCTGCCTTGCTCTGGGTGTGTCACTGGCCATGGCAAGTTCCCAAGGCAGGCTGGAGCTTTTCTTGCTGCTGAAACAAACCCAATACATTTCTTAGAGCCCAAAGGAGCACTGAGATGCCCTGCATAGTATGAATCCCTCCTTGACAGGGACTTTGCTTGGCTTCTGTCATTCTTGTGTTTCCTCCATGACCTCCAACTTTTCCCTGTGTGGAGACAGGGTTCCAACTTAGGTTGGCTTCATACTGTGCTCTTTCTGACATGGTTTGACAAATTCGGTTTGATTTTACCCTGGAGGTCTTTCTAGACTTAATTTTATGATCGTGGAAGGTCATCAAAAGGGTAGTGCTATTTAAAGACCAAATTGTGTCACATTTACTCACGGGACTAATGCTCTTTTTCTTGAAGATGTCCATTCATTTCAGTGGAACCATCCGTGGAGTAAATGGCACCAGTTGTAAGCAGAGGCACTGGAGCTTGTCTTACTCATCTCAGTGGACTACTCAGAGAGTGGAAGTCAAGTCCTTGTCCTTGACATTGATTTTCCAGCCCCTGTCATTACAAGGTGCCTTTCTGGCCCCCTCTAGTGACTGCCCACGTGGGTTTTAGGAGTGAGACCCAACCTTTATGCAATCAGAAACAACCATTTCCAACCCAGGAGTAAATGGCTTAAATTTTTGAAGAGGCCTTTAAAATCCTGATGTGCTGAGTGTGTTCCCCTTTGCTCACAACACTCTCAGGAGCATCACATTTCCAACTCGCTGGGGCTTCTTATGGCACTGGGAACTGCTCACAGTGGTCAAGGGTGAAGCAGTTCCTACTGATGTTCATGTGGTGGCACAGCCCTGGTTATGCTCCCACAGACCAAGGGTTCATGTTCTTTAAGGAAACCTGGATGTTTCTGGTGTCACAGCTACACTACCAAAGGAAGAGCCATGAGTTCAATCAGGGAATTGTTTAGGTTGGAAAAGCCCTCTGAGATCGTCGAGCCCTACCCAGCATTGCCAAGGCCACCAGTAACCCATGTCCCCAAGTGCCACATCCACAGGGCTTTTGAGCACTTCCAGGGATGAGGACTCTACCACTCCCCTGGTTCTCCTGTGCCACTGCCTGATCACCACTTCAGTGAAGGAATTTCCCCTGATATCCCACCTGCCCCTCCCCTGGCCCAGCCTGAGGCCGTTCCCTCTCCTCCTGTCCCTGTTCCCTGGGAGCAGAGCCCGACCCTCCCCAGCTCCCCCCTCCTGGCAGGGACTTGCAGAGCCAGAAGGTCCCCCCTGAGCCTCCTTTTCTCCAGGCTGAGCCCCCCCAGCTCCCTCAGCTGCTCCTCCATGAATCAGGAGGTATGACCTACTGAATTACAGGGAAACCTGGAGCGAGACTTGGAGCTGATATTGAAAAGGCATTTTTCAAAGCCTTTCTTTTTCTTATTCTTTCCATACTACTGGAACTGCAAAAGGAATGTCCTTTAAAATATGAATTAGAAATTTTATACTTCTTATGGCTCTGTATTCTGGAGAAGCAGATACTTATCACATGCCTGCTTTCTTGGGGGAGTGTGCAAGGAGCTTTTGGAACAGGTTTTCTACTTTTTGGCTAATGAGCAGTGGGACAATTATTTATTCCAAGAAGCTGGAGCAAGGTTGACAGCCTGGGGGTAGACCTGAAAGCACAGTAACACTTTAGGCTTCAGAAGCTCTGAGATCCTTTAGAAACCACTGCCTTGATCTTTTAGTGCCCTGGTAAATCATTTCTTCTGATCACCTACTTACAAATTCCCCCTCACCCATGCCATGGGATGGAATGAGCTGGGTATGGAGCTCCCAGAGCTCCTGGCCATGACCCAGCAGGTGAACTGCAACTGAGCAGAGCTCCAGCTGGGCTTCCAGAGCACCTGGCAAAGCTCCTTGGTTGGGAGCAGCCCCAGTCAAGGCAGAGCTGAAATTCAAAATCCTCTGACAAACAGGCTGTCTGGAGCTGGAGGTTTTGGATGGGATTTCTCCCCTCTCAGGTTGCAGGCTGCAATCAGGACACTTGCTGCTGAACCCCCCTCTGCCTCTCCCTCCTCCCACACTGTGCCTTCCTGCCCCTTGACAATCTGTTTCAATTCCCCTTCCCTTCAGCATGACCAGTGTCCCCCAGGTTACCCAGCGATTCATCTCTCTGCAGTTTGGGAGTGCTGCTTCTCTGCTCCTACCCAGATTGGCAGGGGGGTTATTAGAGCATCAGAGATTACCCAGGACCCCTTTTGGTGAATATTTAGGTGAAGATCACTTGATGCCAGGTGTTATTTTCCATGTGTGATCTGACACCAGACTCCACCACTGCACCTCACGTTTCTCTGTGCGCGTGGGCTTGACCACCTTTTCCACCTACAACCGTGTTAGAGGATCCTTGATGCTTTGGGAACGTACATGGGGAATGACTTCAAGTGGAAGCGTGTTTGGATTGTCCTGTTTCTATTTCTGAAGGCCTCTCAAGGGAGCTCGCTCTCTCTTCTCACCCCATCGCTTCCGATGGGGCCGAGTCATTGCATTCCGTGTGCGCACTGTGACACCTCAGAGAGACTTGGACTGCTCTCTTGTCTCACTTCCACTCTCTTCCAGGCTGGATGCACACCCTGGAGGTATGTGGTTTGTCTCAAGATATAAGGCTTCCCCCCTCAGAAACTGCATTACTTCAACAAGCCACAAAGGGCTGGCAAGAGGGAGAAGGATGCTCTTGTTAGCGCAGCTTTCCTCGGAGATCTCCTCTGTGGACTCCACGCAGCTGGAAACAGACCCTGCCCCTGCTGAGCTCACGTGTGTGCACAGGCACACGTTCCCCCATGCAGCAGTGTCACTGGTGTGTGAGCACACACACAAACACCTTCCCATGGCTCCCCTTGGAGGGGGGTGTAGAGGCAGAAATTCCCTGAGAGCACATGCTCATCACCCCCTCCAAACTCCAAGCTGCTCTTTGTGCAGGTCCATCAGTGCCCCAGAACATGTGGACCCCTCTCCTGCAGGTTTAGGTACAGGTACACAGCCTGCAAAGGTCTTGCAGAATTTGGAGGGACAGAGGAGCAAATTGAGCCTGAAGGGACCTCTTGAGGTTTAGTCCAACCATTGTACCAAGCCAGCTCAAACTGAGTTCAGAAAAGGTTGCTCAGGGCTGTGTCAGTCAGATGTTTAAAACCTCCCAAGTCAGAGATGTGATAGCTTGATTTTGTTCCCCTTATATCCAGGCAGAACCATCACTCCTCCAATGTCTGTCCTTTCTTTTGATTTAATTTGTCTTTTACCCCCCTGCCACACCCCTGAGCAAAGAGTCTGGGTCTGTCTCCCTGTATATGCCATATTATCATAAGACTGCAGTTAACTGCCCCTAGAACTTGAACAAGGGGGACAAACTCCCTTCCCTCAGCCCCCTGACCATCTTCTTGATGGCTCCCTGTTAGATTTATTCAGGTTTATCAGCATCTTCCTTGTACTTGGGAGCTCAGAGCTAGGTATAGAGCAGATGAGGTCTAACAACTCACAATTGTGCCCCTGGACCTGTTGGCACAGGTGAGTGTGCTGTGAACTTTCCTTGCTGCCAGGTATCCAGAAAGGAGATCTCCAAGGAAAGCTGCACTAACAAGAGCATCCTTCTCTATTATATCTTTCCAAATAGGTTTGTTTTTGAGACTTGAGTAGCAGTTATTTGTGAACTGTATGTGAATGTCCATCTCTGTGTTCACGTGTGCACCCTCAGTGGGAAGTGTATGAGGGCATCATGATTGAGAGAAGAAGGATTTCTTATCAGTGCCAGGGAGATGTTCACAGAATCACAGAATGGTTTGGGTTGGAAGGGAACCTAAAGATCATCTTCTTCCGCTCCCTGCCATGGGCAGAGACACCTTCCACTATCCCAGGGTGCTCCAAGCCCCATCCAACCTGGCCTTGGACACTTCCAGGGATCCAGGGGCAGCCACAGCTTCTCTGCCCACCCTGTGCCAGGGCCTGCCCACCCTGCCAGGGAAAAATTTCTTCCCAATATCCCATCTATCCCTGCCCTCTGGCAGCTTAAGGCCATTCCCCCTTGTCCTTGTAAAAAGCCTCTCTCCAAACTTCTTGTAGGCGCCCTTTAGGTACTGGAAAGGTGCTATGAGGTCTTGCAGAGCCTTCTCTTCTCCAGGTTGAAAATGCTCGTTCGTGGATGGGATTCATTGCAGACTGTGTTCACCTCTGTCACTGCACAGTTCCTCCAAACTGTCACATGGGTGCATGCTAGGACAGAATGAGCACTGGCTAATTCAGGAAGGGACACATGCTTTACATTCAGGGGCCAAATCTGAGTTTTCCTGCTGAAGCCAAAAGTATAAGCAACACAATTCCATGGGCATGTTGCCTCTGAGTGACAGTTTGAGTGCAGGGAGTGACTGGGTTTGGCTGAGCTCTCCATTGCTCTGAAAAGAGCAGTCGATGCCCTTGACTGGCGAGTGGTGCCAAGTGCCACATGTGTGATGATGGCCACAGGCCTGGTCACTCTGCTCTGCCAGTCCCTGTGGATGTGGCTCTGCCCAGTAGCAGCCAGACTGCTTTGGGGACAGGCTTCTGTAGGAAATTCTTCTCTAGTGGAAGGTGTCCCTGCCCATGGGAAGGTGTCCCTGCCCGTGGCAGTGGGCTTGGAACAAGAGGAGCTTTAACCAAACCACTCTGGGGTTCTCTGTAACTTGTGTTGCTTCTCTGTAGGGACTTAAGGGTTAAGCCTCTCCCGTGTCTCAGATAGAGAGCACAGAGTAAGCTGTGACCCTGCAGGTTCCCAGGCTGCTGTCTGTGCCTGTGATCTGGGTGCAGGGTGTGTGGGAGAGCAGAGCCTGCTCACACCTTGGTGTCGGTGCAGCTGCTGCTGAGCACGGCTGTGTTTGTGTCGGGGAGGTGCATGTGCTGTGTATTATTCTCACATCCCTGCTAGCAGCAAACAATGTCACGTCCCTACCTGGACTGTAGCGTGACATCCACCTCAAAAACAACAGCAACAAGAGCCACAGGAGAAAGCAGAGCTGGCTCTTCTTCGCTCATCAGTCAGGAAATCCTGCCAGCGCCGGCAAAGCACGCTGGGATCCAAACCAGCTTTTGGGTTGGGGCTCGGGGGGCGAAAGAGAAGCAGTAATTTGTTTGCCATTGCCCTGAAGCCAGGAAATCCAAAGCTCAAGCACTTCCCAGGCCACGGCACGCAGGAGAGTGTCACCAGTGTCACCCAGGAGCACACCCACCCGCAGGGACACGCGGGTGCACACGCACGGGGCAGGGCCAGCGCTGCGGCGCCGAGATGCTGAGGCACTCTCGAGTTTTCAGGCCAGAGCTGTCAGGATGCTTCGGTATATTCATCACCCCCCACTCCGTGGTGATAAAAATTTACACAGCCAACGAAACGAAGATTAATTTCATGTGAAAAGCTGACAGAATGGCCCATGTCATTGCTTTATTTGTGCCAGCACTCAGTAACTCGGTGCAAGTTCCATTGAGGTGGCAGACACCCCGTCCCCTTGAGCCATCTCATCTCCTCTCTAATGATGCCACCGTTTTGACAAAACCAAGCAACACAGCCGGTATGTGCGAATTTGGAATTAATTTTCTTCAGAAAGGTCAAGTATGTTAATGAGCTTTTGGCTGCCTGCATTCTCTCCCTTGTGTTTTTCCCCTGTGAACAGTGGAGGGGGAGAGGGGGAAAAAAAGAAGGGGGAAGACATAATTACAGAAATAAAAACGAAGCAAGGAGGAAAAGAAAGAAGCTGTGAGGATTTCGAAGAGGCAGGACTGTGTGGTTTTTCAGGGGCTCTCCTTTCCCAGGACTGAGGCGGGCTAATTGTATCAGTGCAAGCCTGTGCAGTTTGCTTGGAGCTGTTGAGCGAGGCCAGGGATGTCATGGATGGATGGCAGAGTTGGTGTAACCTGGCACGGAGGAGGTGAATGGCACCTCCTTTGCACTCAGGGACTGAAGGCAGCTTGGTGTGTTGGCAGCTGCCTTCGGCTTCCAGCACGGAATGGCTGAGCTCGGCTCGACGCGGGGCTGGGCGTGCTGGGGGAGCAGAGAGCAAGGGGAGGTGAAGGAGAGAAGTGAAGGAGAGAAAGGCTTCATGGGCTCCAGCTCTCCTGCCCATTATGAGAGGAAGCTGGAAGAAAGCTCAGCTGCTCTGGGAGAAAGGCCAGGGCCAACTAATTCATCCAGCTTAGAAATAGGACAAATAGGCAGTGTAAAGGGAAATTGTTCGTACAAGTGGCATGAGATGTTTGAACTAACCACCTCTCAGCCCTGTGGTTCCCCTGGTTCTTGCCTTTATTTCTGCAAGTTAGAATTTGCCACTTTCTGGCATCCTCATGGCAGGAGTTGCCCTGATTTCCCAAGGCTGGGTGATGAGCAACGGGAGGAAAGGTGGTGGAAACAGTAGATGGTGTGTCAGGGCTTAAGGGAGCAAAGCTGGACTCCTGGCTCTGTCACACATGAGTCACACTCACCTGGATAGGACATTCAGGGTAGGATTCATGTCACCTAATTTTAGTGTTCTTGAGCAAAGTGTCCAGACCAAACTAATTGTCTGGTTTTCCCTTCTTGTTAACAGAGACGGTAAGGAGGAACACATATCCCACCTAATTTAAGATGAGAGAAATTCCATTCTGGCAAGGAGTTTCTTTCTCATTGAATATAAAGTGAACTGAAACAATTAGTTTGGACTGAACCCCTACCTTTTAGAAGCTTAAAATTATGGGGTGTGATTTCCTCCTCCTCCTCTTCTCCCTGCTCCCATTCTGGCTCTTGTTTCCACGTAATCCTCCAGGCAGAGGAATCCAGCGGGTCTCAGAGTGGCTGCACTGGCAGGGTTGGATCAATGTCTGTCACTCAGCTTGCCCCGGCTGGCTCCATGCTTATCCACTCTTGTGGCAATAGAACCTTTGGCTGTGATCTGGCCCTTCCTGCCTTGCTTTGCTGGAGCCAGCCCAGCACACAGATTGTTGGGCATTGTCCAAAAAGCCTGTGTTGACTTTGGAGGGTCCATGTTTTGCCAGCCTGGCTACGGTGGAAGGAGAAATGATGTGCAGTGTAACAGCACCAGTGTCTTGTGTGACATATCTAAGGGTGTCCTCGATTAGGATTTTGCTTTGTTTTACACCTTCCTCAGCTGGTTCTGGTGTGTGGCTCCATCTGTTTATGGCTTGTTCCCCACATGACTCATCCTGCAGCAGGGCTGCCTCAGACTCGTGGCTGGGGCATGCATTTCAAAAGCACTCAAGTGACCAAACTTAATGATTTTCAGCTGACTCCTAGGATTGTCCTAAACACAGAATTCCTGCCCATAACCCACTGTGCTGCCCACGCTCTCCCTCTCTTTCCCAGGCTCTGCAGTGTGCGTGGAGGCACGTTCTGCTCTGCTGACCCTGCTGCAAGGTGGGCTGGTGGCTGGGGCAGTGGATTCACCAGGGGAGCTTTGGGCTGTCTTTCTCACCTGTGCTTGCACAAATGGTCTCAGGATATCCATGGCCATCCCCAGCACTTGTGTGTATCCTTCCTCTGTCGTGTTCTCAAGTGGTTGCTTTATTCTTCCTTAGAGGAAGTTTCTGTGATGGAAGGAAATTATTTACTAAGCTCTGCTAAGGTGTAAGTTTAACGATAAATATTAATTTGTGCACAGAACAAAGGGGGTACAAGAGAGATTTAAAACATTTTAGTGGCAAATTGTATTTTGAGTTCTCAGTTCTAGCAACAGAAAGAACACAGGAAGTGTCTGCACAGGGCTTGCCTCCTTCACACCATGGTGAAGTAGGACATCCCTGTCCTGTGGTTGCCTGGGATGCCAGAGCAGGATGAGATCTAGAAGAACTTGAGTTCTTAGGGAACTTCTCACCCAGCAGCTCCCTGGGGCTTCAGCTAAACTGTGGGATACTCAGTGTTTCCCAACTCTCGTGTCGAGGACCGTCTCCCCACTTCCCAGCTGTGAGCTCTGCACCATTTCTGTGTCCTCCCCTCCCACGCTCTGGTTTCCACAGGGAGGAATCCTGGGCATGTGAGTCAGGGAGCTGTAGTGCTCTGTCACCAGTGGGAATGAGTCAGGCCTGAGGCAGCACAGCACACCTACCCCCTGATTTACATATCACCCTCGGGACACTCAAAGCCACATTTTCCCAACATGCCAAGTTCTTGAGAAAACCCAACCACTTGTTTTGGTGCTTAAATAGAAACATAACCCCCAAGAACAGACACGGAATCTGTGAGATGCATCAGGGCAGTGAGCCTGCTGTCCCCTCCTAGTGTTCCTCCCATGGGTGAAGAGTGTCCCTTCATCCCTGTATTGTGGGGATTGTTTGTGCCGTTTTCTCTCAGCTTCTGTTTCTTTCTCTGCCTCTGTTTTTCCCCAGTGTGAGAGGACTGGCGCCTACACTGGAAGGTCACCAGTGGGGTTACTCAACTGGCTCCAAGGATTAAGACGTCCTGCTCTGCTGTGAAGGGCTGCCAAGTCCCCCCTCCCCTCTGCTCACCACAAACCCAGTGCCTGTTTGTCTCCCTCTCTCCCCTTCCCATCCCTCCTCCTACCAAGACATTCAAATCTCTCTCCAGCAGACAGAGTGGGAGGACAAGTCACCCCAAACTACCTTCAGATGTGTTTGCTTGAGTTCCCAAAGCAGTGTGGCCACAGGGTGATGTTGCCAGAAGGTGAACTGTCCCCATGTGTCCCTCCAGAGTCTGTGGCAGGTTCCCATCAGGATCTGACCCAGGAGTTGGACTCACAAAAGGCTTTTATTTGCACTGGAAAATGTCATCATCAGGTTTTTCTAACTGCAGGCCCAGTGGAATCCATGGATAACTGTGAAGGGGTTCATGAACAGTGACTAAGGAGAATGTGGATTTTGTCAGCAGATGGCAATAGGTTGCACAAGAACCTGTAGCTTCCTTAGCAAAATGGTAGGGGAGTGATATGGGGAGGAGCAGAACACAAGGAGAGCTTTATTTACAGGAACAGAGCATGAAGCAGAAAAAAGAAACAGCTAGAATAGGATCCTGTGAGGAGGGGAGGAGATAAATAAGGTGGGAATGGCAGGGGGGGAGAGGATGGGATGGCTGGTCCCAATTTTTTCTAAAAACGAAGTGGAGTGGCGATGCTGCTCCAAAAAGCACCGCAGAGATCGACCACATTCAAGTAAAAACTTCATTTTCTTTAAGAATAACCCAGAAGCCCTGCACACTAATGGTTCAGCAGGAGGAGGAAAAGCTGCCTGCTCCACCCCAGTGTGTGCTGAGGTAAGGGTAAAAGCAGAGCCCTGGGGCAGGAGCCTGCCAGCCGTGCACGCTCAGCTGTGGACACAGCCAGCACATGTGGGGTACTTGGGCTGGCAACGAGCCTGCTCTCAAAGCAGAAGAGAAACAGCTGCTTTGAAAGAGAATTTTAGCCTCTCCAGCTGTGGCTGGGTCCCTTTAGCTCCCTGTCTTTGCTCCTAACTCCCTTTTTGAAAGATCCCAGAGGAGATTTCCCACTGGTGTGAGTGCTGCTGGGGTCACCAGGCAGGAGCTCTTGTCTTTTTCCCAGGAACTCTAAAGATGCAGTAAACATACCTTGAGGGGTTCTTTGGGAGCATCACACCTGACTTTGCCCCACTCTCTCCCAGTTTATGCTAAATGGAGACCGCAGAGACCTCATTTAATGACTGGGTTTGTGTAGGTGTAAAGCTCTTTGAGGTCTCCATAAGCATGGGTGTTTATTCATTTAGATTTCATTTTGATTTTCTTTTAAGATTAATTCATTAGCAGGGAGAAAGCCAAAGCTTCACTGTTAAAAACCCAAGTCTTGGTTTTGTTGTCAGACACGAAACAAGTATAAATTAACTAGTTAGGATTTTAGTGCTGGTCCTTCAGCATGCCACCATCCGTGTGGTCTGTGTTCTGGGAGCTCATAGACAAGGAAAAGATGGGAAAAACACTGAAATAGGAGAACTCCTGCCTTGTTTGATGGCACCCTGGGTTAGCTGCTCCTTCGGTTGTTAGGGCTATCACATTCCAGGGATGCACTGCTGTGGTTAAGGGGTGAAGTGAGACAAATGAGAGGACAGAGGTTACACACATGAGCTACAAGGATGTCCCCATTTGGATGCTGGGTAGAAAATCAGATGGAGTGTGCTTGCTCCTGCCCTGGGGCTAAGAGCAACAAAGAGAAAGAGCAGGGGATTTATCTAGCTCCAGTCTAATACTCCTTTGGCTGCAGCAAAGGCTGCAGCACTTCCCGACTATCGGCTGGCGCTTTCACTCACACACATCTGTGATTGATGGGCAGAGAGTATAAACACCTCATTAGTGCTATAATTCACTGGTTAGGGCTCAGACTGGGCTGTGGGAGGGAGGGAGGGAGGGGGGAAAAGAGTTGAGAAAGTTTAATAAAGAAAAAAAAAAAATGGAAGAAGGAGAAGAACGGATGTAAAGGCCACACAAATCATTCCGGGGAGTTATCTGACCTGCTTTGAAAACTTTAATTGCTGATAATGGACAACCTGTTGGGTGGTATTTTATTAACACTAATAGATTTTTACGGGATATTTCTCACATTGCTCTCCCAGAGCCTGAGGAATACATTAAATATTAAAAGTTAATGCTCTTGGTTGCTGTTTCAAGGATGCCCCACTGATAACGAGCTTTCCCGCAAGTTAGAAACCAGCAGAAAACAGGAGCTGCCTTTGCCACTTACGGCCTCTGCAATAATAATGAGGCAAACACTTGAAGCTGGTGTGCACCTTGCAGCTGAGCTTCTCAGCTCTGGCCTAAATGCTCTGGAAAGGCAGTGCCCAGCCCAGGGCTGGTAGCTGTATCTCATCTCCAAGCCTGGATTTACAAGAGCTGGATTCCAGAGTCCCACGCCGAAAGCAAATGTTTGTAACCCCCATAGGCTGCTTTACATTTCAGTTATTCAAAGCAGAGGCTGAGCCGACAACCCATTCCTGTTTCTCAAGAGAACTTAGGTCTGAAATGGATGATATTTTCCTTTAATGTGCTGAATGGTTTTATAAAAGTGTTGCTTCCACCCTAATCTGTTACAGAAATGACCCAGCTCCCTGGAACAGAAATGGAAGCGCCCCAGGAAACATCTGCAGAGCCTCCAGGAGTAGTGTGGGCAGAAAGAGGGGTTCTGGAGAAGGCTCCAAAGTCCTGCACACAGAAATGAACCCTCAAAGTATGGAAAAAAAGGTCAGTTCTGTACTGTAAAGGGGTGGATTCAAGCAGCCCAAGAAGGAAAGGAATTACTGCAACATTGGGGAGGTTTGCTGGAGGGAAAGTAAATTTGAAACAGGATAAGCAATAACCAGCTTGTGTGGTGAGTCAGAGGGCTTGTGTTAGAACTGGCAAGTCGTAATACACTTTTGTGCTCGTGGGTAAAACCTGGACTTCCCCTTTAGTGCCTTCCTTGGATGCAGCAGCACTGTCAGCAGGCATAGCCTGGACCTAGAAAGCCAAGTTGAATGTGTCAGCCCTGCCTGTGGTGGCCTTTCTCTTTGGTGTCACCAACCCTTGCAGCAGCAACAGGCTTGTTTTTGGATCTCCTTCTGACCACTGTTTGTTCAGCACCTCCTTGTGCCAAACCGAGCTGGACTGGATGGCCCCATCCCTGCTCCCTGGAGCAGCCCTGGTACAATCCTGGCCACCAAAGCAGCTCCCCAGCTGGACCTTACCAAGAGCCTGGCTCCAGCTGCCAGGCCTTTCTGTAGGCAGCCTGCAAGAACATGGATTTTCATCCCTCCTTTCTCAGTAAGTCTTTTCTTATAGTCAGCCCATGAACACTTTGAGCTGGATTATCTTTGCCTCTCCACTCTTCTCACCGTTTATATTTTCAGACACGGAGGAAAAGCTGTCCAAACTACCTGCTCACCCTTGGCAGCCATTCCCATCCTCCTTGCTAAAACAAGACATATTTTCCTCTGTATTCCATGCCCCATTTCCATGGAAGTTTTTCAGGTTAAGTATAGGGTTCAGCTGCTTTGGGGTGGTGCAGGCAGAAGAGCAGAGGCTCCAGTTCGTTCTCCTCTGACTTTGTAACTGACTTTATGACTTTAATAACAGATATCTCATCTTGGCATCTTGAAGATGAGCTGCTAGAGCCAGTTTTCTGAGGAAATATGGATTAATCAGAGAGACCAGTTGTCTTCTCTTATCTATGGACCTGCTTGGGTTGGAAACATGCATTGCAAGTTTCAGATTTGGCTGGAGAACGTTTCCTTACTCCTGTCTGCCCTGGAGGGTGTTTAAGGGCCTTCAGGGGCTGGACACCAGCTAGTCTATGTCACTTGGCTTAGATACTATTTTTTTCCCCAGAACAGTCCACAGGGAAGCTTAATAAAATAGCAGGTTTGTGTTCTTACAGTAAATGACATCACAGCAGCTGCAAGGTAAGTGTAAGTAAAACTGGGAATTTCAGGTTCTGGAAGGTCTTACCTTTTCAGTTAGACCAGGTGCTGAAGTGATGGGGCATGGGCAGGACCAGCCTCTTGATTTCCTTGAACCAGATTGCTTGGACTGAACTGTCTTCAAGTGGTTTAAGAGTCTGTTCAAATTTTGTCTCTGAAAGATGGATTTGAATCATAGAATCACAGAATGGTTTGGGTTGGGAGGGACCTGAAAGCTCATCTCATTCCATCCCCTGCCATGGGCAGGGACACCTTCCACTAGCCCAGGGTGCTCCAAGCCCCGTCCAACCTGCCCTTGGACACTCCCAGGGATCCAGGGGCATCCACAGCTTCTCTGCCCAACCTGTGCCAGGGCCTGCCCATCCTCACAGACAAGAATTCCTTCCCCATATCCCATCTCACCCTGCCATCTGGCACTGGGAAGCCATTTGCCTTGTCCTGTCCCTCCATCCCTTGTCCCAAGTCCCTCTCCAGCTCTCCTGGAGCCCCTTTAGGCACTGCAAAGGGCTCTCAGGTCTCCCTGGATCCTCCTCTTCTCCAGGTGAACACTGCCAGTTCTCTCAATGAATCTGGGTCCTGCTGAATTTGGGAAGAAGTTACTTAGAGGTGAGGGGGAAGGAAGAGCCAGGAGACTTGGCACAGCAGTTCTTCCCAAAGGATAAATCCTTTGGCTCCCACCCTCCAGGATGTGCTCTGTTTCTAGACTGCTGTTTAGCAATAAAATGGTCTTAGTTCCTTACCGGGAATTGAGCGGGTCCCTTCTCCTCCCCCTGCCAGCCCAGCCGTTCCCCCGTCTCCCCTGCAGTAATGGCAGCTTTTCCTGATTGACCCCACAGGCTTACGAAAAACCTTTTTACTTAAACGTGTATTGACCTCAGTCTTGCTGCCCAGTGAATTATGTCACAGCTGGCAATGTGAAAAGCATCAATCAGGGCTCCAACCCGGGGAGCTGTCTCCTGATGACACGGAGCTGAGCCTTCATCGATGAGCCTTGGACCAGGTGCCTTCGTGTCTCTGACAGCTGGGAAGGGAATACCCTTTTTATGGTCCTTTTCTGTCGTCATCCCATAGGCCCTGGGATTTTTTTTTTTATTTCTTCCCTTTGATTTGGTTTTTTTTATTTATTTCCTTCCCCCATCTGTCTTTGCACTGTATTTGAAATTTCCTTCCTCGCCTTAACCCACCCTTCAAAGGGAAAGGAAAGGAACCTGTCAAACTTGACATCTTGGATAGGCTTAATTCTTGATTCTTAGGCAGTGTTAATTTTACCAGTCTTTCCTTCCTCCCTTCCTGTTTGATTTTTTTGTTGATTTGTTGTTGTTTCCCTTGATGTGATTTCAGGAGCTGGACAAATGCACTGGACAAATGAGAAATTTAATGATACTGGAAATATTTCTCCCATATTTTGTGAAGCAAAGTAATTCCAATAGATCTTTTGCCCCGTGACTTGGGATGTGCTGCCTTGTTGTCACTTTGTGGATGAGGGATGGGGAATACTCCATGAAATGTGAAGCATCACCACAAATTCAGTCAACCCTCCTGTCTCTGTGCAAGTATTGATCGAGCAAGAAGGAGGGGACTCGCTCCATGACAGAGTTTGTAAAAGGAAGATCCATGTTGAGCTTGACTGAAATAGTAAAAATGCCATGAGTTTTCATGAGTCCCTGTTCTTTTGGGGGAGAAGAGAGGCACAGCTTGATCTTAGAAGAGCAAGGCTTGAGTATCTCACATCTTGCATGGGTGGCAGGGCCACAGAAGGAGGGATATTTGCTTGCTTTCCCACATGTCAAAATGGGGCTACATAAACAATTCTTGACTTTATTCTGCCTGTGCTGGAATATGCTGCACACAATGCTGGGAAAGAAAAAGCATCTTTTTCAGTTCTTCTAGAATTAGTGGAAATACTGCCTTGGTGACAGACCCATTGCTTGTTAGAGATCTTGTAAGCCTGATTTTATATCCGTGGCACATTCCTTCCATGTGCCACGTGAATTCTTCAGCTCAGGAATGCCTTGAGTTTAGGAGATGTTACCTTTTTGTCTGTGTCTTGACTGACTTTAGGAAATGCAGACAGATGAGTTTGGAGATAGCTCTGACACCGTGCCTGATGCTGAGGCCAGAGCTGGCAAGGCTGAGCTCAGTTCAGGGCTCACGTTGGCTCTGAATGTCACCAGGGAAGCTGCGAGGGCCCTCGGTGGGTTCAGAGCTCTGCATGGAGATCGGGCCCCGAGATAACAAGGTGATGACAAGCACTCTCAGAAATCCTGACACACAGGCAGATAAAAGAAGATGCAGTAATAACGTGTAGAAATAAATCCTTCTCATTCTGCTTTTGATCTTCTGAGTTTCTTACATATAAGAATTTTCTTCATATAAGTTTCTTACGTCATCCATAAGCTCGTGCCCTGCGTTTTAACGGCCTTACACAATGTTACTCAGAGAAATGGATTCAGGCACTTATTTTAAAGGCACTATCTGTATTTAGATTAAAATCCTCCCCCACAGTGTTTGCACTATAATGTTTATGGCACTGGCATGTGCAGCACTGCCCAGAGAATGGAGCTGGCTGGAAATTCCCTCATCTGCATAAATGCAAATGACTACAAAGTTGGACCGGTGGGAGAAAAATGAGTAGACTCTGGGTTTTATTCCTCCTTTATTGATGTAAATTGCAGGCATGTGTAATGATGGTCGTGATTTGAAAGTGGGCTGTGTCCCTTCAAAGAAAATGGGAGCTCATAAATCCTGGGAGATTAGAGATCCTGAGGCCCGACGTGGCAATGGCTGTGGGTTTATGGCATTCCTCAGGACAGCCAGCATGGGATGTTCTGGGACCTGGCTTTTATGAAGATCAAAAGGCTTCAAACTGTTGAGAATAAGATTTTCACCCTGTCGTCCAGGGGGAGACACCAAGCTGTCAAGTGGGAGGAGGCTCTTTGAAGTGTGGAGATAAGGACCTTGCTAACCCTCAGCCAGGTATGAGAGCCATTTCCAGGCAGCAGAGGAGCGTGCCATTGCACTGCACTCTGTGCCAGGGCAATTCATGGAAACACCAGCTGAGCTGGCCCAGCTGAACCCCTGCCAGTGTCTCAGCCAACCTATAAACGGGACCAAACCTGGAATTCTTGAAGAGGATTGAAACCACTGGGGAAATGTAAAAATTGATGGATTGGGGGAGGTGGGAATTATATGTGGGAATATCTTGCTGTGCTCCAACCAGCCTGAAGCCAGCAAAGCACCCATTGTGGGGAGCTGGAATAATGAGTGTGGTCCCATGTGGATTATCCCAGCCTTGGATCTGGGCGTGGAGGAGCAGGTGGGAATGCTCACAGGGTGGGAAGAGGGTGAAGAGGGACAGAAAGTGGCTTCACACCTCTGTATTCTGGCCAAAAAGCCACTGCAGGCACAGGAGCGAGGAAGGATTTCACTGCTGCTGGAGCCCAGGAATAGCCTGTGGGAGAAGCATTTTGTGGAGCACAGCACTGCTTTCCCATCTGTCCCAAGCTCAGCATCCAGCACAAACACTTGCATGTTTGTTCATTCCCTTCTCAGATTCCTCAGAGGGGTTGGCATTGGCAGCTGGATGGTCGTGGTGCCTTGAGAAAGAACTTCTGCACAGTGTTTTTCATGTAAGCAAAAGCTGTTAGCACTGAAAAATCTTCCCAAAAAAGGATTCCCCTGAGCTGGTAAGAATCATTTCTGGTCACATTTATAGAAGTTTAAATGGCATGTAGACAAGATAAATATTCTTAATGTTCTGTCATCTTTGTGCTGATGAACTAAAGATACATTTACTTTGGTGTAATGACTTTCTAAGAGAAAACAGCTAAACAAGAGAGAATAAAAATACCATTTCATGATGTTGATACATATGTTTCCTCTGTAATAAACTCAGTCCTTGGCTGACAGTAAAATAGGAATTGTCCTTAGCCAACATCTTGAAAGCTGAAGGTGAAAACAGAGTGGTAGGAATCATATGGCTTTATAATCCATGGCCAAGCACTGAATTCTCTCACAGCAGCAATTTTTTTTAAAAAGATCTTGTCCTAATTATCCCAACTCACATAGATACTCTCTAGGAACTGTTGTACATAGAATTGGTCAGGAGCACTTTGATAGTCTGGTTCCCATTGGAAAATGCCATTTCCTGTTGGAAATGGTTGAGGAAATCACAATGGTTTGGTTCTTTTTATGTTTTCAGAGGAGTGATAGAGAGAAGAGCCTGACTGAGTTGAAGCCATAAGTTTTACTTAGGTGTTCTTTTTATTTTCCAATGTCTTTTGCTTGTTTTTCTAGTCCTGTTTAATTGTGTATAAGACATTTCCAAGGTATTTCAGGGGGTCCAGAATGAAATTGTGGAGGGACTATTGAGATTTTGGGTGTTCTTTTCATAAAAAACCCAAAATAATTACTGAAAGTACAAAGTCATGCACCAAATGGAACTTCTATTCCTTCCCTCATCCCAACAGAGCTGTCACACTCAGAGGGTGAGCCGTGCATGGGTTACAAATATTTCAGCAGTAGGACTGCAGAAGGAGCTCCCTGTTTCTCTCAGCAAGGTTTGCTTCTTCTTTACTCCTGACTGTTCAGGTCTTCTTTGTCATCCTTTTAAAGCATCAACTTCCCAAACAGCAGAGCAGAGAAGGGTGTGTTGTCAACCTTCCCCTCAGCAGTGAAAGGAGCAGGATCCTGCCCACAGGTCTGATTCACACAGAAATGGCTGTGTCCCTGTCCCCTTTTAATTGTAAGGTTCAAAACCTGTGGAGGCAGACATAAATTCTTACATTGTCATTTAATCTGGAGTGAGTCCAGTGTGAACCCTGAGCCCCTGGAGCTGGTCCAGCCCAGTGGCAGGAAAAGGCTGAGAGTCCTGGTAAACACCACCTCATTTCTGGTATGTGCAGGGCATCTGCTCTGCCTGCCCTTGCAGTACCTTTGGCTGCTCTGGAGGAGCTCCTGGCCGACTGGTGATTGTCTTAGGGCCTGGCCCAGGGGAGGGGGAGCCATTCAGCTTGTCAGCCTGCTCCCAGGAGGAAAGCTGCAGTGAAAAAACCTTGCTGTGGGCTTTGAAACCTGAACTGCAGCCAATTCCAGCGGAGGGATGTGACGGTCGCCTCTGCTGTGAAGGTGCCATCTGAACAATGACACTGTTGTGTGGTGTGAAAGGACAAGGAGCACTGGGAAGGAGAGGTGGCTGTGGTGTGTGGCTGGGCAGGTCTGTGCTAGAGAGCAGCCCAGGCCTTTGGATTTTCCTTAAATCATGCACCTCAACATCCACAGTTAGACTTGTGTCAAGGGGACACATGTGCCTCCCAAATTTTCGTCTCTTTCAAGCTCTGTTTGGCTGGACCATCTGGCTGTGCTTCTGCTCCTTTGAAAGCTTTGCCTTGTTAACCAGGCCTGGGAGTTCAAGAAGGAAAGTCCCAGGAGGGGAACAGGAAGAGGGATTGCTGAGATGTGCTATTCCTTAATAAAATAATAGTCGAAGAGGAGATCACAGCTTGTAACAACCAGGGAGATCCTGCTGCTAAGATTCCCTGCAAAGCTGCTCTTCCCATGCCCAAATCCAGCTGTGCCATGCATGTGCTCCACAGCCCTCCTAAAGTCATGGCAGGGAGGGTGAGAGTTCTAATATATCCCTCCAAATGGCAGCATCTCATCTTTTGATTTCAATTTGCTGGGACCAACAGCTCCTCTCTTATTGTTTATGATTTGCCACTCCTGTAAGAGCCCAGCTGAAGTCATTTCACTGGGTGTGAGGTAGTTCAGCCTGTGAAATACCTGGATGAACAACACAGTGGATGGGCAGAGGGGGTCACAGAGGCTGGACCTGCTGTGTCCCCTCTGCAGGACAGGAGCTCAGGCCTGGAAACTGAACAGTTTTCCCTTAGCCTCAAAAAGAAGTGGTGGCAGGATCGAGACAGCAACTCAGCTCTTCTCCAGTCAAGACAGAAACATCTCTTTTGACCAGTGTTTTCAATGACAGATGAAATGGCCAGCCTGAAGGTTGACTGAAGGGTCAGTAGTATTTATGAACCAAGTCCTTTGCTCCTGCATAGTCATGTTGGAGGTGAGGATTGCTGTTTTCCCACCCAGAGCCCCTCAGACATCTCAGATTTACTGTTTGGGGGGTTTTTGCTTGGACTGTTCATTCAGATCCAACCACAGCTCCAACAAGCTGAAATCCTGGGAGAGTGTCTGAAGCACTGAAATCCCATGAGGACAAAACTATGGGCTGGACACAGAGGGCACCTCCAGGGATGTCAAAGGCAGGTAAAGCTCCAGCAGAATTAGACAGTTATTAGAATTTTCACTTAGAGGTTTAGAGTAACCTTGACTTTTGGGCACCCTGCCTGAGATGAATTAGGGCTGATTTTTCAGGATTCCCATGGGAACTGGACATCTAACAGGGTTTTTTGGGGGTCTGGATGTTGTGAAACTTGTGGTCTTACGGTGGACTTTGTATTGTTATCTTATTGAGTGAAAAGCTGAAAGCTGACTAACAAACTTCAGGAACTGACCATGTGCTTTATTCCAGTGTAAAATATAATCTGCCCAAGCCATGGACACAAAGCCCAACAGTCTTTTGGATTTATCTGAGCAAATAGGCTTTACCTAGAAATTGAGAAAATTCAGTTATGTTTGTATGCTCCTAAGGAATAGAAATCCTCAAACCCTGGGGACAGGGAAGTGTAATTAGTGAAAAGGGCTGGGTCACTTCAGAGCCAGGTTAAACCAAAACTACCAGCATTTCCCTATGGACAGGATTTTGGATGAAGTGAACCAACACCCTGCTTGGGGTGACAGCTTGGGGTAACCCACTGGTGACCAGAAGGTAGAAAGAATGCAAAATAGTGTCGCATTTTTCAAAAGAATAAGAAAACATTCAGATAAGCAACTATGCAGCCCTAAACACCGAGGCATCAGCTTCTCTTCTTCACTCTGCTGTTTAGTGTATGGCTGTGGCACAAACCTCTTTCCAAATCTGCTGCAGGTGTTTTCATCTGTCCAGCACTGCTGTGTAGTAAGAAACAATACAAATGCTATTCACTAGTAAAGAGTGGAGTGAAAAAGCTCTTGTTGCAAGATGAAGCATCCCTGGAGAGGCTACACCACGTTCCAAGAGGTTGTCCATACCCATTTCCCAAGGGTTAGGACTATACTATTGCAATTCTCCATGAGATCTTTCTTACACAAGCTACAGACCTTGTAGCATCTTTCAATCCCTTTGTCCAGACTAGGAGCAGATGTTGGGAGAGGATCCAGGCCTGTGTGTTGCACTTAGAAGAGACCATATGTATAAATCCCTTTTCTTTCTACAGCTGTAATATACAGTGTATACACCTTATTATCAGAGAGACATCCAGAGTACAGAGCACAGCATAACCAGGATAATGAAGGGTCTTGGGAGATTTCTCACCCTCCACAAAAGCTGAGAGAATTTTATTTGCAAAGCCAGACTTGGGAGGAAAAGCACAGGAGTGAAGAAGGAGGAACCACTTTAAGTGTAATAATGTCTGAAGGGAATAAGGCCGTGCGAGGTTCCAGGGCTGTGTGAGCTGGTGTCACACGCAGGGATAAGAGAGCCTTGATTTAGGCTAGGGACGAGCCAGCAGGCAAGGAATTTGCTCCAGACACAGTCCTTCCTAGATCCTGCGTGCTACTCTAGCTAACAGTCATGTCAATAGGCTTTAAAAGGTGCTTCAGAGGAATTGGGAAGCAAAGACAAATAAGGTGGGTGGCTGAGGGAGGAATGGAAAGTCCAATGGTTACTGAGTGAGGCTTGAGTGTGATGAAAATCCTGGCTGTGCTCCAGAACAAGATTTCCTATCACATTAATTATATTGCAACAGGCTCCAGGGCTTTCTGTGATACAGACTTGGAGTATCCAAAGTGCTGCACAGACATCAGTGGTGGAGTAACAAGATAAACTTGCTGTGTTGTCTCCCAGCCTTCCATGAAGGCACCTCAAAGATGAAGCCTGCAAGTCCTTAGTGCTGTTCCCTTTGTGCACATGGGCAGAAAGTGAATGATCCACGGGAAAGGAGGAATAATCAGCTCTTGGAAATGTCATGTTTCTCTCAAAAAGTAACTCCATCCCCTTTCCTTTTGGTAACATGCTCTTGGTTGGCATTTTTGTGGCACTAAAAGGTGTTATTTGGAACGTGTTTTTTCCCCTTTTCTCTTTTTCCCCTCCATCTGGGTGCACTGGAGGGCAAATGGAAAGATAGAAAATGAGTATGGAAGAAGTGTGGTCTGGGAAAGAGGAGCCACAGTAGGTATAATGCCACCCTGAACAGCACTGAAACAAAAGCAGAAGCCAGACAATACTGACAGAAAAGGAAAGAGCCAGGACCATCCCAACTTGGTCTTGAGGGCAGAAGGAGAGTCTGATGCTGTGTTTTCCACTCCTGGCTGTGCCACAGTTGCTTTCTGTCTGTCACCTGGATATGAGGTAGATGTGGTAAAGTGTTTGCAAATAATGCCTAAGGCACCTTATTGCCTTCAGTAGTGGGGGCAGATCTGAGTGTAACAGCCACTCTGCTCTGGAAAAGGAGTGTGTGGAGCCAGGATTGACTTAGACCTGGGGTGTGGAGTCTGTAAGGCCTGGCTTTTACTAAGCCAGTTGGGGTAGGAATGAGGTGGGGTTTGGAATCTCCTTTACCACTGAAGTGTGGAGATGTAACTTGAGGAGGACACAAAACCACTGGAGCCCTGTTTGTTGCCACCACTACTGTTCTCCTTTGTGCCAGAGGTGAAGACTAAAGCTTTGTGCTGACCAAGGAGCTCCTTAAATCAGGAAGCAGGTTTAGGAGGCTGATTCCAGATGCTTTTCTTCTAACCAAAAGCGTAGAGAAGGCATGAAAATCGGGTCCATTCTGGAGTCCCCACCAGCCCTCCCAGCCTGGTGACATTTTGATTACAAAAACACGGAGCATCCTCCGTTTCCACCTCCTCTCCTATGGCCAAAGCAGAGTTAAGCCTCCCTGTGCCTCTCTACCCCCCAAAAAAGTGCATTGTGGGATTCTCTTGCCTGCCTCTCCCTCCTCTGCGCAGAGCTGTGTGTTTGAAATGATATCTATTTCTCTTTGTGACAGCACACCGTGACTGCTGCCTTGACGCTGGGGCGAGCTGACGTGCCAACCGGTGTGACACTGATGCCTTTGGGCAGAAATCAGAGCCGGTTTGCTGCATGGCTCTGCGCAGCCACGGTGCCCGGAGCGCCTGGCACAGCCCGCCGTGCCCTGCCGCCCAAAGGGAGCCAGCGTGGGCCCCGCGTGAACCCGGAGCACGGGTGTTCTCCTGCCCCTTCCCGGCTTTAAGTGGCCACATTGACATGGGGTTATGCTTTCTCTCCTTTTTCTCTCTTTTTTCACTGCGAGAGGGTTGGTTTCCTGTTTCTCCCCCGGCTGTGGAGTCCGTGGGGACCTGGGTTTCCGTGAGCTGGAAAAGGAGCGCACAAGCGTCTGATCAGCCCTTATTAGTGTTGAGAAAGATCTAATGGTTCCTGGCTGCTGGGACCATTACCTGTCATTTACTTTTATTAAGGCAGTGATGAGAAAGTTTAAAATTAAAGGCTTTGTAAATTGGATTCCAGTTCTGAAGGGAGGCACCGACCAGGAATTTCGTGCCAAAGCCTGCACATGGGCTGCTGGGAACAACACCGGGCTGGGGTTTGTCTTGGGCAGCTCTGACAGAGGCCCTGTGCCAGGGCATGGAGGGGAGGTGGTTTGGGCAAAGCCTCAGGGCACGTGGACATTTTCAGCTATGTGAACCATATAATCCTCCCTTTGCCAGGCTACTCGTGTTCAGACCTCCAGCTGCTGCTCAGCAGGAAGGGTTGTCCTCTGGTCAGGCCTGTGAGTTCTGTTCTTTTCCAGCTGGATTGATCCCAGGCAGGTCATGCCATCTCCTCATGGCTCATCTCCTGGTTTATAAGGAGGAGATTGATCTTGTTTCTTACCCCTTGCCTGGTTTGGGCAGTCCAGCTCTTTGGGCCAGGTGCTGTCCTTGAGTCTTGTTCTTCCAACAAAGGCTCCAACTCCTTTGAGTTTCAAGATGAAAATAAAGGCTTCTGTTAAGTCTGGAGGAGAAAGCAAGGAAAAGAGATGAGCCACCTAGTTAGGAGAAGCATCTTATTCTTAGGGCTTATAACATTGTTGTATTCTCTGCTTTTGGACCTAATCTTTCAATTAACCATCCAAACGTATTTGCAAATGGAACACCCGGATGGCACTAAAGCAATCAGCTAATTATGGTGTGACAAGGGAAGCTCAGGGGCCGATCCCAACAAAGAGCTGCTGTCACTTCTGTTCTCTCAGATGAATAAAAGTCTTGTGGTGACATTGCTCTGATGAGAAGCAGCATGAACTAGTGTTATAAGTGCAGCCTGGGAATGAGAATTCTTGGTTCTTGTGTCTCAGTTTGTCTTTGGCTGCAGTGCCATGGGAGAAGTCGCCTGAGGTGAGGATTTTAAGGTTGCCTCCTGCCCATCCTTGCATTGTTAAACACACAAACTGTGCCTGCACAGCTTTACATGGAGATTTGAGGTTCCCACTGTGTGTCTGAGAGGCAGAGCACAGTGCTCCACCAAAGCACGGGGCTTAGCCAGTTAGAAATAGACTGCAGAATTAAGTGCTTGTCTCCTGAAGGCAGAATGTACAAGGATGAAACAGATTCCTTTTAAACTAATGCTTCCTTGGAGAAGTTTACCTCAGGTTCTCCCTGAGTAGCTTGGCAGTTTTCATCTCCCTGTGTTTATCTCTATTTTTATTATTGTTGTAGTTGTATTAGATTCTATTATATTTATTTATGTCAGAGGTAAGATTGGTGAAGATTTGGAAGGGATGTCCTCTGCCCATCCTCTCTAACACCCCTGCAGGCAAGCTCCAGGTGTGACTCCCCACTTTAGGGAAGGTTCTCCTCTATTTAAAGAACCAGGACTTAGAGCAAAGTCTCACACCATCCACAGGCCTTTCACCTTCTTTCCCCAGAGCAATTCCAAAGCACACAGGCAGGAGGTGGGATAATACACCCAGGGGAAACTGTGCCACCGAGGGATGGATAAGGAGGGCCCAGAATTCCTGCCTGTGTTAACTCCAGGCCATTCTTCCTGTCTCTCCCCAGGCACAGCAGCTCCTTGACTTCAGCTAATGACAGCATTCCTGTGAAGGAGGAGTGATGCCTCTCCCAAGTTTCTCCATGAAGGGCTGATCTCTGAGCTATTCAGTGGTTACTGACATCATTCCTGTGTTCCCAGCCACCACAAAGGCTTTCAGAAGGTAATCTGGGGAGATTTTATCAAATGTGAAATGTTCCTAGACATTACTGGAGCCATGATGTAATGAACCAAAGGTTTTGTTCTTTAAATTCCACTGAAAAACCACAAGCCCCCAAAAAAATTGTTCCGGGGGAGCAGATGAGTTTTAAGGAGGAGGCTGAGATCTTGGGCTGGGCTGTGCCATGGTGGGAGAGGAGGTTTTCACTTTTGTGAAGACAATTCCAGCCCAAAATCGTGCTCAAAAAGACCAAAACCCATGTGGTTCTATGTGCTTTCTTAGGATCAGCCATGCTGGAGCTGCAATCTCAGTGCTTTGAAAGCCCTTTAAACCCTTTTTTTAAGAGCCACAATGATTCCTGAGTCACGTGAAGCCTTCCTGGCATATTTATATCTGCCAGAGCAGGATGAGACTGTCCATGCTTTGATGCTTTGGATTTCAGTACCTGTTGAAATCCCCTGAACAAATGGTGCTATTAATTACGGGGCCTGGCTTTGATGAATGATGCAAAGGGGACAACATTTCATTTTGTGGGGGGGGAGTGGGCGGGATGGGGCTGTTTGGAGTGTTCAGTGATGCAGGAGAGGTCCTGGGTGTTGCCTGATCAAGGGGAAGTTGCTTCCTCTCTCTGGAGTGCTGTAAAGTCAGTGTCAAGTCACTGTGGCATCTGGGTTGTGTCACCTGCTGATGGGGCTACCCCTTTATACAGCAGATTTGCTCAGACAAAAACCAATTCAGCCCTCTCCCTAAAAAGCTTTCAGAGTTGCTCTGAGGGTTACAAATAATTACATCCTAAATGGCTCCTGCCTGCCTGTGTCACTGCCCAGTGCCCAGGCCATTTTTACAGCAGAGCAGTGATTTTGGGGTTCAAAGCAGAACCACGAGGTGGGGGAAGGCCCAGGGATCCACAGCCTTTTGAAATCCCCCAAACCAAAGTTGTTTATATGACAAGGTTGTAAGAAAGGCTTGCTCCTGAAGTGGTGAAAAAGAAGCTTTTTCCACAGCTTTGATTTCGTTTCTTATTTGTGTGGATCGTTATGTTTTGGTGCTGTGAGATCATGTTCGTGCCAAAAGGTTGAATTAATTTTGGGGGCACCTGAAATTTTTGTTCTGTACAGACAACACAACTTGTTGTTTCAGTCTAATGAATTGCAACCATCTGGGAACATCTCTGGTGGGTTTTCACAAAGGAGTTCTGGGCAGGGTAATGGAGTGTTAGAGACTTTCCTTCTGGGACAAGAGGACTGCTTCTGGCCACAGGACTAGCAGGTGGTGGGTCTGTGAGGTACCAGCTGCTGTGGTTGGTGGGAAACAAGAGCATTCAAAAGGGAGAGGAAAGGAAGGGAAGTCAGAAGACAGTGGCTTTGAAACTAAGGACAGTGACAGTATTGTCTCCTTTCAAAGCACCCAAAATGACAGGGAACAAATGGCATTTTGTGATGTTCTTTTGTGGCCAGGAGGAGTCTCAGCAAAGACAGAAGGCATGATTTCTTTCAACTGAGTTTAGTTTACACTGGAGATGTTTACGTGATTTAGTAATCCATGTTCCAGTTTAGTGATTCACTTCAGGATAATTTGAATCATGCCATGGAAATTTCTATTTCTTGTTACTGACTGTAAAGGTTTCCTCATGATACTGGCTCAGGTGAGGGGATCTATGCTGCATCCACCTGTCTGTGTCAGAATTAGACCCAAAGTGTTGGGGAAAGGGAGTTCAGTGTCAGGATCTGAGTGCTGGAGACCTCACTGCAGTAAAAGGGCAAGAGCTTGTTCAATAGATGTGGAGGAACAGGGCAGAAGTGAGTGGGAAAGGCAAATGGGTCTCAGCTGGAGGGGCAAAGGCACATTTAGGGAAGCAGAAGTTCAAGAGTGAAGGTCAAGTGAACAGGAAATGCACGTGGGAGGACAGAACTGAGTAGGGGAAAGGGTTTTCAAATCTGTTCTAGTTTAGAACAAGCATGTGGTTATTCAAAAGCAGAACAAGAACTTTGGTCACCCCAGAAGAAAGTAGTGCTGATGGTGTGTGGCTGTGAGATGGGAAACCAGAGCTCAGTTCTCCACCTTATTCATGTCATGGACTAGAACCAGTGTGTCCCACCGTGGGTCTGGGGGCACTGGCTCAGCTGCAGTGGGTGACTGGGAGGGGCTTTGTCTTCCTGGAATCATTCAGTTTTGTGATAAAGTATTTACATGATAAATACTTGCATGTAGTGTGAACCTCTGGGTAGCCCACATTATACACAGCAACCCTGAAAACGAGACACAGAGTGGAGTGGCAGAAGAAATCCCATGCAGTTCCTTTTTGAAACTCTTCTTCACGAGAGAAATCTCAGTTTAGCTTAATTGACCTTTCCCAATGAAATGGCACTGACAAATTTCCTGAACAGCTCTTGCAGGGAGGCTTTGGAGACAGGAGGACTGGAAGAGCACTTCAGTGTGAAGCATGCAGAAGGAAATAAGTTGTGACCCGAGTGGCTGAGCAGATTGCAGAAGGCATTGCCAAGGAATACAATCAGCAAAGGCACAGATATGTTGAAGGGACATTTAGAAGTCTGAGTGGAGGTGTCTCCATGGATGGCTATGCTGGCCACCTGATGTAGGAAGTTGTTAAGCAGATCAGTATGGTAGCCAGGTATGTCAGGGGGAGATCACCTGGGTATTGTATCCTCCCACACAGGGGCTTCTGCTGAAGGTCAGGCACTGAGCTGGATTGATTTTTGGTCTGGCTCAGTGGCATTTGTGGTGCTTGTTCTCAGAACTTCTGCATCTTCCTGCCCTTGTGACCATACTGCAAGGTTCCACTGGGTTTGGTGAGCCTGGTGTGTGTGGCTGGCCTGTAGGGTCTGTCTGGGCTGTGACTGTGTAGTGTTCAAACACCATTTCTACATCCATGGAAGGCTAAGGAGACCCTCCCCTTGTGCCTGGCTTTTCACAGGCTGTGCAGTGGCCCAAGCCAGGCAGCCTTCCTTTTGTCAGTGCTTCCCAAAAGTACAGAGCAGGGGATGAACTGCAGCAATGTGTTTGCCAAACAGACTATGAAAAAGAGAATTAAAGACAAGTGTGTAGCCTCCTCCAGCTCCTTCTGTCATTTGGGCACGCTCATGCCATGTGTCAGTACAAACAGTGGAGACATCTGGAACGGGTTCATGTGAGTCCATGGGGTTTGGATCCTTTTGCGTGGGAAATCCCTCATCCTCTGCTCATTCCACTGACAGGCAGCTCATCCCTCCACATGACAACACAGAGACAGAGCCTTTGCACAGCTTCATGGAGGAGGATGTTCTGATTGTGATCCAAAACTGCTCTCACAGTAACATCATCTGATGTTTAGCCCTCCAGATGGGGAAGGCTCTTGTATCTAGCACAGACACACTGTGTATAAACCACTAGAAACCACCCTTTTTGTTAATCCAAGGCAAAACCTGCTCCCATCCCCTGGGGTGGTTTTACACGTGTTTAATTCCAGTGATCCAGTTTCTGCCTCAGCACACTGGAGTCTTCCCAGCTGAGGATCTGCTTCACACCTTCCAGCTGAAAGACACCTGAGCAAGGCATTGAAACACATCCTTGCCTGGAACTGGGCCTGAGAGTGGGTGAAACCTGGTGCTCAGGGGGCACATGAAGTGAATGCCCTGTGAAAGACACATAAAAATAGGTAGGGTATAGACTCAGAGCCAGGGTTTACTACACTTCTTTGTGGTTATAGGGCAGCTGTCTGACCTCCTCACCTAATTTGCAAATAATCTTGTCAGGACAAATTAGTCCATGCTGAGCCTGTGCTGGTGAGACTAGAGGGTTATCAGGACCTGCACTAGGGAATTTTAAGGCAGTTCTGGTGTCTCTGCAGTGGTGTGGAGTCACTGTGGCAGTGACTGCTTTTGTGTTAAACAGAATGAATATACACAAACCCCTCTTCTACAGAAACCTGGAATTAATGGGTTTCCTAGCTGGTTTCTTTCAGGCCATTTTCAGTACAAGGATGAGTGTTGAAAATAAAGATTTAAACTGCACTTGGAAGTGCAGCTCTGAACACTGTGAATTGCTTAATTCATCTTAATAGAGGTGTTCACTCTGAACCCGAAAAGCTTTTAGTTGAGATTTAGCCTGTGGTTTGATATTACAAATTGCTTGGTGGTAACATTGGTTTAAGACACTGTTGTCTCCTGGCCTCTCGTTCCTGCTGCTCTGCTGGCACAGCTACTCCTGTGGTTGGGAACCAGATGGGAGGAGCCATTTGGCTTGGAAAGAGAAAAAAAAAAAGAGGTTTCACATGTTTGGTTTTCTGTTTGTTTGTTTGTTTAAAGCAGGAAAGTTCCTTGTCTGGTTCAGCGCCTGGTCACACGGAGCTTTCCTGGCACAAACGAGTGGAAAGAGCACTTTGGCATGGAGGGGAAATGAGCAGCAGAGGGTGAAAGGTGAGCACAATTACTGGGGCTGGGAATGCCCCAGTGTACTTTAATATCAGCCCACGATCTGGAACTGATCTCAACACGTGAAAAATGCTCAAATACCTTTAAAATCATTGGGTTTGATCTTTGCTTTTAGGTGTCTTGGCAGACACTTCCCATTTGTGTCCTTATCTGCCAGTCTCCAGCCGTCTTCAAAGGTTTTCCAGCTACTGTGTCCTGCAAGTTCAAAACCCTGCAGCCCTCTGGGATTGGAAATGTGTGAATGAGCACAGTGGTTGGGGTTGAACGACAGACACTGTGAGTATCAGTTGTCACTGCAAGGAATGTTTCCTTCATTTCCAGAATGAGTTCCTGGAGAAAGAACCCCTTGGAATAAAAAGGAGAGCGGGGTTTCCACGGTGACTTTCTCAAATTTAGAAGATCTTGTCACTTAAATCCAGTTTGCCATGGGACATAAAGTTCATTTGCTATAGACCACATCAAACCAGCTGAGTCCAGAGGTACCATGAAGAGTATGGGGATGTGCCTGGAAAACCAAAAAAAAATCTAGAAAAAACAAGGCACTAAAAGTGGGAAATTAATCTCATTTGCCACCCTGCTCCCAGAAAGGGAATAGTTTCATAAATAAATTCCCTGCAAACACTGAGAAAAACAAGCCAACCCAGAACAGTAAAATACCCAACTGATTTGGTTAAAGAAATATTTGCTGTGTTTAATGAATCACAATGGTTTTGATGAAATTTCCCTTTGCAAATTTGAGTTGTACTTGACAGGAGAAAATTTGTACCTCCAAAGGCCTGTGAAAAACTGTGTGCCTGCCTTCTGCCCATGTGTCCCTTCGTCCACGGAGCACAATTCAAGTAGTTTCCATGAGTTTCTGGCATACATGTGGAAAGGGAAACTCTGGCTATAAATAGCAATATATAGATAATATTATGGTGCACTGACACAGCTTGAAATCTCAGCTCTCTCCTTTGATTAACGTATCTCATTAGTGGCACTGCTGGGCCCTGAATGTGGAGTTCGCTCCGGAGCTCAGTGTGTGACGAGCTGGGAACCCCTTTTCCCTCTCCATCCTTTCACTGCATGGCCCAAGACTGTGGAAAAAAGAGAAAGATAAGGAGAGAGGACTCTCTGCTTTGATTTCTTCCCAGCGACACGCCGACAGAGGCAGCTCAGGGGAATCCTGCCCAGCAGAGGTTAACGTGACCCACATATAATTGTGTGAAAAGATGCCACTCTGCGCCTTTGTCAAAGAGGCTTCTCGTTACAACCCGAGCTCCCCAGTCCCCAGCCCCTTCAGCAAAGCACAGTTTGCTTGCATTAAATCACCACTGCCCTCTTGCCAGCTGCTTAGAGTTTGCACATTATCCAGAGGAGATATCTAATATATATTTATATATTTTTAAAACGTGACAGATTGTCTCGTAACATATGTGGTATTGCCTTGAAATGAGCTACGTGCATGTGATGGCCGAGCCAGCTCTGTGTGTGTGGCTGGGTGGGTGGGTTGTGTTTTATTCCTTCTGTTGGGAATCTGAGAGGCTGGGACACTGGAGCTTTTCACTCTGAAATATTCATGACGAGTTGACGACCTTGATTCTTTGATACCTGCCATTTATTCCTGTGCCACTGACGATAACTGCTGCTAAGTACATATGTCAGTGACATGGTTGAGTGAGCTGCTGATAAGGAGAGGGAGGGCATGCGAGGCATGGATGCTGGAATAAGATTACTTGAGAAACTCCCAGGGCATTTTAGGAGCCTGCCATGCCATCTTATTCACCCCACTTCGTTGTTTTGACTAAAGCCTGTTTGCTTTGCTGCTTCTTCAGCTTTTTCTTCCGCCTGGAAATCTGCTAGTTCGAGGCTGCTTTTCTTAAAGATGGTCACTGGCTCGTTATCAAGTGAATTGCTAATGAGTGAGTTACACTTAGGGTTCTAAAAAAGGAGATGCAAGTCTGGGGAGACTCAAGGAATTCTTCTCCAGCCAGAAACAGATTCTCATTGAAATGGGCCCCAGGGTTAGATGTTCATGGGCATTTTGGTGCTGTGTAAAGGGAAGGAAAGAGGAGGGTAAAGCAGAGGAAGATAAAAGGAAGAGTAGGCAAGAGGGTAAGCACCAGTATCACCTTCTAAGGGTGAAATTTAAACAGGAAATCTCATTGATTTGTGTGATACACTTCTTTGTAACCTGCAAGGCACAAGGCTGAAGGTGGGGGAGTAAATTCAATAACATAAAAGGTTATGGAAGTGATGAAATAATTAAAAATATGGGGAAAGAATTCCTGAGTGAAAATTAAATGAAGTCCAACCTGAACCAATCTTCAGTGGCACTGCTGGATCAAGGGGTAAAAGTGTTTTCTCTGGGGAGTGAAGGCTGGTGCTTTCCTGACTGGGATACTCTGATTGGAGCTGGGCTTTGGATGGGAGTTGGAAAGGTCAGATGGAGACAGCTGGTCCCCGTCTGTTGGATGCTAAAAAAGGGGATCTTCTGGGTGGATGTATTGACAGAGTTTTCCTTCATCTCAACTGTGAAGTGAGGGAAGCCAGGGATCCACAGGGTCTCCTGTGGATTTTCTTCTCACCATATTTCACATAGAAAATTGCAGCAGTGCCTCTTTTTTGGACTATCATTTTCCCCCTCAGAAGTCACAGCACAGGGTTGTATTGCAGTGTACATTCTCCTGAACATGACTTTCCCCCTCTGTAAGAAAATACGGGGAAAAGAAAGAGGACACGAGGGTTGAAGTAAAATTAACAAGGCCTAAGGGGCTTCTGCATGTGCTTCTTGAACTGCAGCCGTCCTGGAGAGGCAGGAGATAAGGTGGCTTAGGGAATGCAGCAGGGTCCAGAGAGGCATTTATTTAAGATTGATATCAAACCTCGGAATTGTGAGTGGGAGGATTTTTGAGGCAGGAACAGGATGTTGCCAGGAAGGAGGGAGGCTGGCTAGGATGATTTGTTGTAGGGGTCAGGCGCAGGAAGTCGCTGGAGATACGTGATGGTCTGAAACACAGGCCAAGGAACCCGCACGAGGACACTGTTTTATGCTCTGAGATTCTGGCTCCTCAAAACAGGGCCAACAAAGTGGCTGGGTGGTCTAATTAGGGTCATCCTTGGTGGTCCTACATGCAAGTGTTTCGGTCAGCTTCCTTGTCTGTGTGTGTCTTGCTGTGCATGGTGACCCATCCTGCTCTGGGGACTGTTACAGAGGCTTCTGCCATTAAAAGAAAAATTCACTGGCCTTGCAAGAGAGATTTTCAGGCCTTTTGCAAGGCAAGAATTTGTTTGGTGCACATGGGGGCATGAAGTAGTCATATTTCTCATTAAGCTTCCCTCCTCCCTATAGGAAAATTTCTTGTGATCCAAGAAATGAAAAGACTGGCAAGAGAAGTTAGGAATGACCTCTTGGGCCATAAACAGAATTGGAGAGCTCAGCTGGCTATAAAGCTTCAACTGGTTGTCAATGTGAAATCTGCAGCTCCACATCATTGCACCAGGCCATTTATGTCGAGCAGGACTCCTGTAGGCATCCATGCTTTTGGATGCTGATGGCTATCAGTGAATTACTGATCATTAAGCACAGCCACCTTCTGTCCAACCCACTTCTGAGGGTCATTTTGCTGTCCTGTCTTCTGACCCAGTCAAACCTGGAGTCCTCTTGTGTCAGGAGCAGTTGTCCTTCCTGAGAACACAGATGATGTCACAGAGAACCCTCAAGTCAAACAGGCAGGAGTGTGGAAGAAGGATTTAGGCTCCCTAAATGGTTGGGAAGGCAGCAGTGCTTTGGAGTGAATGGAAGGATGCACTTTGACTCCAGGTGACCTTAAATGACTTGTCAAAGCTCACACAGAGAAGTCACTGCTTGGGGACAGGGCTAAGCTCCTCTCTTCTTCGGGGGGGTGAGTATCTAGATAATTCTCCCACATCCCTGTTCACCCTCTCCCTAGTGCAGACTTGGCTGTGTTGTGGTTTCCTTCAGTGCATTCCACCCCTGCTGCTCTGCTTTTGTTCCTTTCTGCAGCTCTTCTGGCTGTCCCCACTGATAACAGATTAGACCTACATGAGGGGGTAACATCTGAGCTTCTCATGCTGTCCTTTTATCTAATGTCCTCCAGCTCGTGGTCCTGTTGTCCCTGCACAGCTTGGCCTGTGGTGATGTTCACTCTCCTGCTTACACTCAGTGAATGATTTATCATGTGTTATCAGTAGGACTCTGTACAGTGTCCAGGGACAATGTTTTCTTCCATCTGGTTCCAAGCTGGTGGAACACCCTTCCATATGGTTTTCACATGTGGTCCTCCCAGTACCTCCTTTCTATTTTTTCCCCTCTGGATTCATCATTATGCAGTTTGTCTAACAAGTACACTTTGTTTCACTTTATAAATTAACCACGTGCATGAATTAAGACTTCAGCAAATGTGGATATTTCTGAAATGACAGAGGAAACCTTTGCAGCTGGGTGAATCTCTCTCTTCTGGAAGAAATATCCAGTCCCACGACATCCTGGAAATTAACTGCTGCAGCATTTCCCTTCTCAGGCAGACATGAACCTATGGCTTGTTCTGGAAGAGTCTTATAATGTGTGGGGAGGTCTTTGATTCTGGTCTGTGTTTTGAAGGTGCTGCTTGCACTTACATGTTCATGATGAGACCATGGAAACATCTTCTTATGTCAATTGTCTTGAGACACGGACAGTGATTCCCAATGACTTGATATTGGGCATTCCCAGAGACAAACAGCTCTGTCTCCCCAGTCCTCTGGGGGATCCAACCTGCAGAAGGGCTCCTCTGCTGCTGCATTTGTTGGTCTTTGCAGAGAACTCTTTTCCTGCGGTCTGTGTTGATTTTATGTCGTTAGACCTGGTAACACACTTTTATCTTATCTGCCTTTCTCTCTTCTTTGCTTTCCATGTTGTTTGCCATTCCAGAATAAATACTGGAGGCCAGTGCACTGTGTTCCTCCCTCCTAGAGCAGGCAAATATTTGCAGCACAGCAGCCTCTGAGCCCCGAGACGTGAGCGGCGACACGAGGAGGTGCAGCCGAGGGCAGGGGCAAGGCCAGAGGGTGTGAAACCAGCACACGGCCCCGGGACAGTTGGCCTGGAGAGTTTGGGAAGCACTTGCCTTGTCTTCAAAGCAATGGGGAAATTGGGGCTTGACTTTGGGGGCTTGGACGTGTGATGTGCACATGGGTGTGAGTTTGTGGGGAGGGGGGCGTGTGACAATGGGGGGCTTCAGCCAGTGAATGTGTAATGCATAGAATGTGTGTACACAACAGGGTAAGGCTTATGAGGAGAGGCTGAGGGAGCTGAGCGGGGCTCAGCCTGCAGAAAAAGAGGCTCAGGGGGGACCTTCTGGCTCTGCAACTCTGACAGGAGGGGGAAGCCGGGGTGGGTCAGGGCTCTGCTCCCAGGGAACAGGGACAGGAGCAGAGGGAATGGCCTCAAGTTGTGCCAGGGGAATTTTAGGTTGGACATTGGGAAGAATTTCTCCAGGGAAAGAGTGGTCAGACACTGGGGAGGTGGTGGAGTCCCCACCCCTGGAGGTGTCCAAGGAACTGTTGAATGTGCCACTCAGTGGTCTGGGCTGGTTGACAAAGTGGTGATGGGTCCCAGGTTGGACTCGATGATCTACTAGTTGTGTAGGTTCTATTAGGAGAGACGTGTGTGATTTCTCCCTTTAAGGGCACGTCCCACTGTCCCCCTTGCTGGCTCCCATCCCGGTCACCTCCGTCACCTCTGACTCGGAGCCGCCGCTGGGTTTGCCGAGAGGGTTATTTGGTGTTGGTTTTGGGGGTTCTGCTCTTTGCTCACGGTTGCCTTTCCCCAGGCTGCAGTTTGAAGTTTGCCGGCCCCGGGGCCGCTGACCCCTCTGGGAGCTGTTGGGGCAGCCAGCACACACCGGGGCACTGCCAGGAGGCTGCTCCATTCCTTCGGGGCTGCTGCTGTGGGCTGGCTCCATCCTGCTGCCAGGGCTGATGGATGGCCTATTGACAAGCAGGGTGACCCTTGCTCAGCAGACTGACGTGCTCCCTCCTCGCTGCTGGGGTTTGATGTGAATCAAAGAGGTGGTCAGGTCATCAGAACAGCCAATTAAAACGATAAAGAGGGAGGAGTGGAAGAGGAGATTTTAACTCTTTCCACCCTATCCTAAAGTGGGGCCGAAATGAGGGGGGTTAAAACCAAAGATCCATCTCTGTGGGAGCTCTTTAAAAATTGAGCAAGTAGAGATCAGGAAACAATTAACTGTCTATACAGTGGTCAGTGATTTAGGGCTTGGAATGAGACTGGATCAATTGCTTTCCTTTCCATTTTGTATTTGATTTCTGAACAGCAGATCATAGAGCAGACCGTGAAATTCAGCATAGGGCAATGAATATATAATAGCACATCTCAAACACTGCTTGGAAGACATGAATTTTCTATCATGGCTATTGCTACCTGAAAAGGAGAAAGACACTCCCATTCCAGTTGCTGCTAGCTGACAGCTGGCAGGAGGCAATAAATTCAGGAGTTATCTAGCTTTGAATAATGGCATCAGAACATGCTCTTCACTTGAGGAACCTAATGAGGGAGAAGTGCTAGAGCCGGGAATTAAGAGTACAGCTGGGATCAGGGATAATAAAAGGTCTCTGCTCTGCCAGGGGCTGATGTTCATACAGTGAAGGGTCAATCCCAGTTGCTTCAGTGTGAATTTGAGGGTTATGTTTTAAGACCATGCAGCCTTTCCTAAGACGCCACCAAAAATGCACTAGAACCCAGATTTTTTTGTCTGTTGAGCTTTAATCCACACTTGCTCTGAATTTTCCAGGTACCTGTTTTAATGGAAAAGCCCACAAAATAAAGATTGGATGTAGAAAGGTTACTTTTTGAACAAATCATCCCCTCCACTCTTAGTTCCTTGTTCAGACACAGGACTTCAGGGCAGCATCCTCGGTGCTGTACTTCAGTTTCCAGCCTATAAAAGGGGGAATAACTCCCTTGTTTTTCCAAGAACACTAAAATCTGTGAAACACAATGATGCAAAACACTATCTTGGTGTCTGGATAAGGGAAAACAAAAAATTAAATCCCCCTCAGAAGGTACCCTGCTATCCTTGAGTGCAGCACACACTCCCCATGCATCGTCCTTCACCTGCTTGTACTTGTTCAGTTCTTGCTTTAATATCGTCATCTAACTAATGCAAAGGCATTGAATCCATTTTCTGACTGTTGGGTAAATGATGGTTAAGTGTCAGGAGATTTATTTAATTGTCTAGCTATTAAAAAAAAAAAAAGATAGGTCTGCTGAGTGAAAGCTTTTATGCTTTTAAACGAGGTCTTGTTGTGATTAGAGTTTAAACAGCACTGATTTCCTCAAAAATGCATTGGCAATAATCGCTGGCTTGTTTGATTGTCCACATAACTGTACCACCCTCACTGCCAAGAAACTCATCTGACCCACCAACGATAAGAATAGCTATTTTTTTCCATTAAGTGTGCAGCAGATCTAATATTCAGGGCCAGGAACATCTTCATTAGGCAGTACGGAAAGTGAACACATTGTTCACGAATCAGCCCCCAGAATAATGGACTAGAGAGACTTCAGAGGTGAGGGATGGAGGTTGTGGGGGTGGGAAAGGGGCTTAAAGCTTCACAAACCACATACAGAGAGGATTTTAGTGGGATACGGGCAATTGATTCCCTTAAGTGTCTCTGAAGAGGCCGGTGTAGAGGTGGAGAAACTCCGGATGAGTCACTGCAATCCTGCTTAGGCTCAGTGCTCATTCCACTCTTTTCTATTTCTTTAATTCAAAAAGCCCAGAAAACAAAGCTAATTCAGCTGGCATAGTCCAAACCCCCAGCACCGTGGTGGCAGGTTCCTGAGGTGAGGCGATGGCCTGCAGGTAAAACTGCTGCTCCTCAGTTTACCTGAATGTCTCAGAGACTGCTCAACATCTGAGACGTTCAGGGCAAACCTTCTCTTTATGGTTTTTCCAGGGAAAATCCACTTTCCAAGTGAGTGCCACTTCTTGTCCCAAACCCTATCGTGTGCCAAGCATGCAGGCCAGGATGAGCTCTTTGTGGGGTGTATGGAACACGCCTGCACCCACAGGCAAAGATTCTTCCCTGTCCTTTGTGTCTTCCTCAAATTCCCACTCACTAATACATTTAGGCACTGAGAGCTACTGGTTCCAGGTGTCAGGCTTGGGTAGGATTAAGGCTGACACTTGCCCTGCGTCTCAAATAGGAATATTGGTTTCCCACTTCTCATGGCCACCCCCTGCCTGGGAAATCCCAGCAAGGAGATCCCCGTTGTGTCCCTGTCAGCACCCTGCAAAGCAGAGGAGGGCTCTGTGTGAGCAGGGCTAAGCTCCTTTCCCTCCTCCCTCCGAAGTGCCATTCAGCCACGTTGGCTGCCTGCTCCTCCCGGCTGGACACCGATTACTCCCTGTTGGAGAGCTGTCAGTGAGGGCAAAGCCATCCATCCCGGTGGGAAGTAATCTCACCCAGCGGGGGGGCACCTCTTGCCAGCCAAAACAACGAGGCTTTGACAGGCTTGATGGATTTATTATCTTCTTGGGGGCAGAAATGCTGCCACAGCAGGCAGGAGGCTGGGGGGAGGATGCTACTGGTGGCTTGGAAGAGAAAACAAGAGGTACTGAGTGCCAAGGAGTTGCCTGCAGGGAGCAGGGGCTTGGAACTGGATGGTTTTTTGAGGTCCCTTCCAAGCCAAACCATTCTGTGTTGGTGTGATAAGGGCAAAGGAGGGTACACAGGAAAGGAAAAGCTTATTGTAAAAAGGCAATTCTTTTTCCTCGTGTGCTTAACTCATCTCCTGAACCTGAGGGGTGAGAAAAAGCAACCAGAAAGTGTAAAAACAGGGGCTGCAGCCCAGAGGGGTCATGGTGTCCCAGCCAGGCTGAGCCTTTGGGGGTGGGTTTAGAGGGCTGTCACTGTGGTGAGGAATGTGAATCCCTGCCTCTTGTGCTCCTCATCCTCAGGACTTGGCTCCCCTTTGGTCTTGCACTGTGATCTGGGAGGGTTTCACATAAGTACCATTTGCCAGCCCCAGTTTGGGTCCATTTTGCCTTTACAAGGTGTTAAAGGCCATTTTGACTCTGCAGCTCTGCCAGTTCGTGGGATTCATCAGATTTAAACTCAGCCTGGTTACCAGGTTGGAACTCCTAGGAAGCAGTGAGGGTTGATCAGGAGCCTGGGCTTTGGGAAAACAGTGGCTTCTGAGGTGATCCACATCTTTTCCTCCAGTCTTCCAAGGGTTAAACCCCTTCTTAAAAGTCTAGAGCTTTCCTCTGTGGCCACATCCAGGTGTTTTCTCTTAGCAATAATTGATTAGTGATTGGCAGGGCCTGAGTGCCCCCACAGGGCATTATTACCCTGACCAGCCTCACCTGGACCTGTCTCACCTCATTGGTCCAGGAGCTGCATTTAAGCTCAGTCCCTGGGTCTTCTGTTCTTTTACCAGCCTCATTTTGTCTTTGGATAGTCCCTTTGTGGCTCGTGTGGAGGAGTCAGGTTCAGTAGATGTAGGCTTGATTCTGTCTTTGGGGTGTGTTACCTGCTATCTGGAGAAAAGGAGAAGAAGCTAAGCTATGCTGATAACTGAGGAGTAAACTCTTGGCTGTTCTCAGCCTGTGTGTAAAATGACAAGTGGGGAGCACGTGGAGTCTCCTTCAAGGATGAGAAAAGTGATTCCTGTGCCACGAGGAAAACCCAGTGTGGGGTGAGGTGGCTTTGGCTGAAATCTGCTGCTGCAGGGGCTGAAGTGAACTGCTGCCTCTGCTGCAAAGGACCTGAGGAGGAGCAGCTGGGAGAGGTGGAAGGAAGGACAGGCCCTACGTGCTCCTAACTGTGAGTAAGTGAACTTTCCATGCTGTTTGGAATATGGTGGTAGAAGACATGTGTGTACTGGGCAGCAGGGCTGCAGCACGGGGCCTCTTTGTGGAGGTGCTGCTGTTTCCTGGGGTCATTGGGCAGTGGATGTGTTCAGAGCCAGCTGAGTCTTTGGAGAGGCTTCTCTTCAGAGCAATGTTGAAGGCTCATAAGCTCCTAAGTACTAAAAAAGGCTCACCTGGTTCTGGTTGGAACACAGATGAAGAGAGAGCCCTGGGGAGCTGAATTGTCAATGCTGGGCTTTTATTCTTGTTGTGTTGAGGTTGGCTGCTTGCTTGGTTTTCTGGGCAAATGGGGGTGGGTGAAGTGTTTTCTTGGTTGAAGAAAGGCCAGATAAGCAAATTCTTTTAGGTTAGCCTTGAATTCTCAAAAATGGCTTTGAAATGGTGAGATTGTTTTGGTAGCTCACAAAATCATGCTCAGGTGGAGAGCTGAGTGTGATCCTGCTCAGACTGGCTGAATAGCAGAAATTGGGCTCCAGGCTGTGGTACAGTGAACAACCAGAACTTACCCCTCTCTCTTTTTCTGGTTATCTCTTCTTGCATATTGGCTTTAGTGCCAAGAACTTTATGACAATATAACTATTACTGTTATTGGTGCAGCCAGGAGCTTTTGGGATGGGTTTGTTTATTTAATGGTACAGGTTATTGAATGAAATCTTCCTGCTTTGTGTGGATTGCTGTGGTGCTACAGGGCTTCTTTGGTCCAGGTGAACCTTGATTTGTAACAGGCTGGGCCTGTGTTACCAGTGCCTTTCCAGGTGCTTTGCAGTACTTGTTTTGCACATTGGTTTCTCCCTTCTGCATGACCCAGGTTTCTCCACAAGCACTACGGGGCTCCCCCAGCTATTGATTATTCTAATTGCAGCCTTGGGTAGCTGATGTCTAGGAGGCCACAGCATTTGTGGTATAAACCCTGCAACCCCTGTGAACTGTCTCCTCCTCTTCTTGGTTTCCAACTATTGGGGGGAGACACTCTGCTGTATTGTCCATCTTAGGTTGTTAGATCATCTGCAGAAGTCATGGAATCATAGAAAACAGAGATTCTGTGATTCTGTGAATGGCCTGGGATGGAAGGGTCCTCAAACTTTATCCACTTGCCTTAGGTAGGGATGCCACCTACTAAACCAGGTTGCTCAAGGCCCCAGTGTATTGTCTGACAGCAATATTGATTCCTTCTGGCATTTCTGTATCTTTTCAACTCTTATTTTTGGGGAGTGAAAACTGCGGTAAGGGCAAAGTGTGGTGCTTGTTCAGCTCATTAAAAATGTTTGGGGTTTTTATTTTAAAGGATGTTGAAAATATGATAGGAGGGGCTGAATGCACTCCTTTGGGGTAGGAGTATCTGTATCAAGTTCTTGCTCATAATGAAATAGTCTTTAGGAGGAAGGAAAGCTTTGCAGAGTGCCCTCACAATGGTGAGATGTTGGTTCCATAGCCAGATTGTTGCTGTTGTGTGATCAGTGCCAGACTTTGACCTGTGAAATGCTGGAAAAACATCTTGCTGAAGGAGACAGGAGTGCTCCAGCCTAACCCACTCCTGAACTCACCATTGCCTTGGTTATAGCAAAGAGGCACAAGTTCAAGTGGGACACATGCAGTGGTTTACTCCTGTGGCTGTCAAGGGCATGAATTAAGGGCTTGTTTTCCTCCTCCAGCCCTTCTGTGAGCCCAGTAGCTCCATAACCCCTGGAGCCAGACAGATATAAAGAGGAACTCCTTGCCAAGCACAGGTTTTCTTGTGCATGACCAACCCTGGCCCAGGTGTTGGCTCTGCCCTGCTGTGGTTTCGTCCTTCTCTGGTTTGATCAAGTGTCAGTGTGCCCTTCCTTGTGGACCTTCTGCTCCAGGCAGCTGCCCCACGTGCTGCTCTAATGGCTTGTCCAGTCCTGCAGCTCCTGTGAGCTGCACCAGTCCATACTGGTGGTTTCCTGTCGTATTTCATGGCTCTTGATGGCAGCTCAGCTGAGGAGTTAGGAAATTCATATCCTCTCTGCCTAGGAGAAAATGGCAAGTGGAAGATTTAATATCCCAGAGGGTTGGTGTAGGAAGTTGTACCAGAGGGGAGGAGGTGGGGGCTAAAGCTTCAGGTCCTTCACAAATCTACATGAGTCAAGCTTTCTAAAGGCTAGAGAGCTGTGAATTACACCAGCTGAATTATGTGCATGGCACAGCTTTGCAGCACTTGGACTGGATTCCCTTCCCCACCAGTAATTCTGGGATTAAGGTTTGGAGGAAATGGACTTGTTTCATTGGTGATGGATTTCACTTACCAGCACAGAATGCTGGGGGATCAGGAAGGACAATCCCATGGTAAAATGTGTCACTTTAGGGTCATGGATTAGGATTAGGTCCTTGTATCTACAACAAACATTGCAGTTTGGGGTTTCCAGGGGGAGCTGGAGCTGACCCTTTGTCCAATACAGGGGATAGAAGCTTGTTGAGTGTTGGGCTGAGGACATCCAGTGATCCCCAGCTCCTTCAACCACCAGTGCTGTGCTCAAGCTGCTCCTTGCAGTGGAAGGGCCAAGGGCACAGATGAAGATGTGATGTGATCTTCTGGCCAGCCTGTGCCTGAAAGGCAGCAAAGGCAGCACAGGTCACATGGACAGTGTTGTATCAGCACCTCAGTTCAGTGTCAGGGAGTCACAGGATGGTTTGTGATGCTTTGTGGTGGCAGCACTTGTGGTGAAGCCAAATGTCAAGGACCAGCAAAGTGGTGCTTTTGGTTAGTCAAGTTTTACTTAGCATTTTCCTTTAAAAAAATATTAAACATTTTCAGCAGTTTTATAACAAGCAGTAATGAAACTACCTTAAAAAGGATTCTTTTTTTTTCCCTTCCTCAAAAAGGTAAAGGCTTCATCTCCCTCCCAACATCACCAGAAATGTTTCAGCACCAAATTACTTTGAAGTTCACAAAAAATGGAAAAATAATTTAGAGGAGATGGGGGGAAAAAAATAACTGAAAAGCTTCACAGATGGAAGATTTCGTGCCATGAATGAAAGCAATTTAGGGAAAACTAAAATACTAAAAATGCTGATGTTCAGATGGCAACTATTTTTGGACAAAGCAACAAATTCAATCCTAGAAGAATAACAGTTGCACTCTCTGGCTCTTGGAGCCCTTTCTTTTCCTCGTGGATGTGTTGGGTAGGGAGCTGTTGGTTGCTTGTTACCAGAGTTGTTTTAGTGAAGCTGTTTCTGCCACATGGTCCGTTCTCATCTGCCTCTTCTGACAGGAGACATCAGAAGCAGAAGCCAGTCAATCACAGTGACAAACCTCTTTTTAGGGATGGTAAAATGTTCTGTTGGTTTCATATATATATACAGAACCTCCTGTTTGTGTCTCTGCTCCCATCCAGTGTGTCTGATGCAATAGAGCAAGAAGGGTGGTCCTGGGACATTCCTGCCCTGCTCTGCAGGGGTGAAAGGGGAGGATCCCAAACCCTGAGTACTTATCCTGGCTGGTGAGCAAGCAAGGAATAGAATCATGGAATATCCTGAGCTGGAAGGGACCTGCTAGGATCATGGATCCAACTCCTGGTCTTGCACAGACACCCCAGCAATCCCACCCTGTTCCAAACCCTCCTGGAGCTCTGGCAGCCTTGGGGCTGTGCCCACTGCCCTGGGGAGCCTGCTCAGTGCCCACCACCCTCTGAGGAAAGGACTTTTCCCTGAGATCCAACCTGACCCTCTCCTGACACAGCTCCAGCTGTTCCAGGGTCCTGTCCCTGCTCACAGGGACCAGAGATCAGAGCTGCCCCTCATGAGGAAGCTGCAGACCCTGATGAGCTCCTCACTCAAGTCTCCTCTTCTAGAGGGTGAACAAACCAAGTCACTTCAGCCATTCTTTGTATGACTTCCCCTCTAGACCCTTCACCATCCTTGTAGCTCTCCTTTGGCATAGGTAGCTTGTTGGGAGACTGGAGATTGTCCTAGATTTTGGTCTGTCACTGGTGGGAATGCTGTACATGCCACCTGAAACTCTGGTAAGTACACCAGGTAGATGATTGAGCAAACCTAACGGGTGATATCTACAGATTTCCTAGCCCTCCACAAGCTTGTCTTCCCCAAAGCTTCACAATTTAGCCTTATAAGCATGATGTCACCTCCCTTGTGGTGTGGAGGACCTGGAGCTTGATTGCCAAACCAAGCACTGGCCTGCAAAGTGGCCTCAGACAAGTCACTTCCCTGCCTTGTGCTTCATTCCCCTGACTGCAAAGTGGGGCTGATAACCAGCCTGGCCCATGACAAGTGTGAAGGGAGAAATAAGCTTTCTCCTTGGATGTTTGTCAGGATGCTGACCTAGATCTGCACAGTCAAACTGCATGTAAGCTGCAGAGTGTAGCTCCACAGGACAGCATCTGGGCAGATTTGGGCTGGCTGGCAAGTCACTGCCATCCATGAAGGTTGCAAGCATCAGTGAAAGGCAAAGAGAGTGGCTGATGCTCCTGATTTAAAAGGGGAGATGTATGGTGTGTCAGGCTCAAATTCCCTGGAAGGATAAAAGGGAAGTCTGTGAGGTTCAGTTCTGTTGGTGGCACTCTGGTTTCAGTGATGTTCATCATGGGGTTGGAGTGGATATGGGTATATAATATATATCTTGAGTCCATACACATTTTAGTCCTGTGTCTTTAAATCCTCTAAGATCCCATGTTCCTGTGGAGCAGCTGGATTCCTGCCCTGGCTCAGCAATTTGTTGGGGTGTTACAGGCTTTTCACTTATTTGACTCCATCTCTGGGGCTTTCCCCCTTCTTCCTTCTCTGCCCCAGGTTAGGAAGACTCCTCCCTTGTCCCCTGCATAGGGACAGGGGACTTTATCAGGGTCTTTGGTGTGGATCCTGTCACTCCAAGTGTAGTGGCAGCAGTGCTGCTGCTGTGCTGGCCAGTCCTCTCCTTGCTGACATCCAACTTCTCCAGGAGTGGGATGAAATCCAAGTGGCAGGGCAGGCACCTCTGAGGAGATAGCTCCTAACTGTTCCCACAGAGCTTGAAGAAAAAGATTTGACGGATTTACAGAGGAAAATGGCTGAGAAGGGATTGATAAACACACACAGAGATCTAACTAGTGTGTCCCATCACTCTGAATAGCTGCTCATAGCGAAAGTGCTTCAGGGCAGTGTCGGGAAGGATTTGTTGATGTGAACTCGTGTCTCCCTGAGAGAATCATGCTGTTTCGGGGAAGGGACCATCCAGGGAAGGTTGTCATGAAGCAAAATGCAACAACAGTGGGGTGGGCACGTGTGTCAGGAGGAGTTGGAGAGATGCTCACCAGTGCTTTCTGAAGGCAGGGCTGTGAGGGTGCCAGCCAGGACTTGATAGCTGAGCTTCCTCACAGCAACATCGAGGCCAAGCTCCTTCCCCCAGTGCCAGCTGGGATCCCAGGCATGAGGAATTCCCTGCTGCAGTTGGGAATCTCCCATAGCTCCCATGCTTAGGGCTGCCCTGAGGTGACTGTCTGCACATACCTGGTGTAAACTACTCCTATGGTCCCTTCAGTGGCAGGGAAGGCTCAGGAAAGAGGGAAAATGTAGCTTCTTCAGTGAGCTCTTCAAAGGTCAGGCTGCTGTTGCAAGTAGGCAAAGAAGTTTGGGCAGTTCTTGCTTGAAGATCTTGGGGTAATGTCCGTTGTTAGGTATTAATAATTTAAGAAGGTCCCTGCATGACCAACCCGTGGTGTTTGGAAAGTTGTAGTGAGGACTCAGTTTGTAGTCAGTGTGTTTGAGGGGGAGGTGTATGAGGTTCCCTGCACAAATGTGCAGAGCTGCACTAAATATTCCCTAAAAATCTGCTTTGGTGTGTTACAGCTCACACAAACCATTGGAGGCAGAACTGGGGAAACTTTTTGCTAAAATTGGGCCAGGAGGAGAGCTTTGACCCAGATGATTTGTGAAGTCTTACCTTATGTGGAAAACACCACTGTCAAGGGAATTGCCATTTTTTTAATACTGAGTTTTGCTTAACCTGGATTGAGATATTTTCTTAGACATTTAATGGATTGAAAATGTGTATTCCCAGCAGGGCACAATTTTTAAAGGGATGTTTCAAAAATTTTATTAGCAGATATCATATGTTTATTGATTCTTTAAAAATACCTTAGCTTTTGCATTCCCCTATTCTGCATGAGAGATATCATGAGAGTTAATAATTTCTGGTTGCTGGTAAGGGAAAAGATCCAAAGTTGCTGTGTTGGTGGAGGCATCCAGACAAATATTTACACCCTCCTTTGAAGCTCAAAACTAGGAAATTCTAAGTACAAAAGAAAATAAGAGACACTGAGGCTCTGAAACATTCAGAAGTGTGACTATTTTATGTTTCCTTTAGTAAGGGAGAGGTGTCCAGCTCTTGGGAAGCTTTCTCCCTAAACACAGCTCAATTTAGCCCAACCCAGGATCGTCAGGGATATTTGTGTGCATTAAAGAAATGTTCTGATTATCTAACCAACTCCACAAGAGCATGGCAGAGGGGTGGCCACTGCATCCCTTGACCTGGGAAGGCTGAGGGGAGCCAGTCCTTTGTAAGGGTGTTTTCCAAAGCCTTTGTAAACAAGATGTGTGTGTGTCTTACACTTCAAGTAAAGCCACACAAATTGAGCTGAGCCGCAGCAGCTCTGTGAAGGCTGGCTATGCACACACAAGGGCCTGAGTTGATTTATCTTGATGTTTGGTTGAATTCTTCGCATTTTGGGTCCCTTCTGTAACCTTTTCACCTCGTTCTTTTTTGAGGTGGCTGCCTGGCTGTTACAATTTATCATGAACGCATCTCACTTCACTTCTGGCTCCTCTGACGGAAGGAACAGCCGGTCTCCGGGAGGTCAAAGACATTATTTTCCCCTCATCTTTCTCAGTTTCCAGCACATATTTGTCACTTTGAAAAAGCATGAATTCTGGATTTGATGCACTTTAATTGATTTCACCCTCAACAAGTCCAACTGTCCATCAACCTTTCCTTTTTCTTTCCTCTGTCCCTTTCCTTTGAGAGTGATGTTTTCACCCGCCTGCATGTTGAAGCTGTTGCAAAGCCCATGACCCTATCAAGGCTTACTGTCACTAGCCATTTCTCTCATTTTCCTTATCCTCCAAGCTGAACTTTGGATGCTGAGTGAGAAGGAATCTGCCTTGTAGGAATACTGGTCTTGTAGTATCTTAGAGATGTGCTCCTTGTCAAAGTAAAAGCGGTGGCTGATAGCAAAAAGTGGTTGATGGTCTATTTATTTTGAGATATCTGTGTAGAATTAGACCTACAAGGGAGTGAATAATTAGTTCTTGATATCCTGGTGTTGGTATTTAAAATAACTTGCAGTACTCTGGCAGAGAGGAATGTGCTGTCTCTTCTTTCCTCCTGGAAGGATGTGTATCCCAGTGATGTCTGTACATCCAGTGTCGTGTGGCTGTGCATTCAGTGTGTAAAATGACATGGGAACCTCATAAAATGAGTTCATAGAATCATAGAACATCCTGAGTTGGAGGGACCATCAAGGATCATGAGGTTGAATTCCTGGCTCTGCACAGGACAATCCCAAAAATCCTATGAGATGCTGTAGCACTCTGGCTTATTTGGGGAATTCTGGCATGAGTGGAGTCAGGGAGTGAATTGAGTGGGTGGGGAACACCTTGCCCTTGGCACTGAAATCCTTGAAGCGTGCCCTGGAAGCCAGGGCTGGTTCCAGTGCAGGCTGAGAGGTTAATTATGTTCCTCTGAAGGCTGTCCTTACAATCCTGGGTGTTATCAGGACACGGGCTGGGAAAGGGGCTTCTGTTCCCAGCAGAGCAGGGAGATTGTGGGTTCTCTGTGCTGTTCTCAGGTGCTCAGCAGCACCCACCAGAGACAAGGGTGTTCTTTGGGCCCATGTGCCCCCACTGAAGAGCTCCAGCACTTCGGGTCCTTTGTGTGAGTGCTTTCAAGGTGAAACCCAAAGCTCCTGCCGCCGTGTGCTGGCAGTGTTTGTGGCGGCTCCGCGGTGGGAACTGCTGTCCATGGTCCTGCGTGTCGGAGCTGCAGCGGCTTGGCGTGGATGCAGATCCCTCCATCCCTCTCATCCCGTGCCAAGCTGTGCCAAGCCAGCTCTGCAGATACAGGCCAGTGTTTGCCAGTGCGAGTGGGGGGGGAACTGAGGGCCCTTGGAGGAGTTATAAAGGGTTTCCACTGGTGTTCATGGAGCTCGTGCTGAGCCTTTGCTTCCTTCACACTGACAAACGGTGGGTTTAGATGAGTATATTTAGCAAAAACCTCCTCCCTGTGAGGATGGGCAGGCCCTGGCACAGGTTGGGCAGAGAAGCTGTGGCTGCCCCATCCTTGGAAGTGTCCAAGCCTGGAAGGGACTTGGAGCAACCTGGGATAGTGAAAAGTATCCCTGCCCATGGCAGGGGAACCCAGGGCTCAGACCAAAACATTACTAATATGAAATTAGAAAGTTTCAAAGGACGTTAATTTCTTTTTCTGAGTGGGTACCATCATTTCAGTTCAGTGCTGTGTGTGGGAGAAATAAACCAGTGATGAGCTCTGAATTTTGAAAGGAGTCCATTCAGCTGCTCTGGGCACTGCACTGAATAGGGAGAACAGATTATCTGGTATAGAGGTGAACTGCTGTTTTACTGCCTTCTGAGGAGTCTTTTCTATGGCCTTTGACTCCAGTTTAGAGTTCCAAGAGATGCTGGTGTGACATGAGGTTTCACATGTGTGTTGGGAAATCAGAGTTGGAGGATTTGTCTGACAGTCTCTTTTTAGAAAGGAAAAACCCAAAAAGACTTTATATCTCTGCAAGAGCTCCTCCAGGCATGGTTCTACTGAAGAAGAAACTTTATTCTCACCTATAAAATAGCGACTTTAACTATGATTAGAAAGGTTTGGGGAGGAGATTGGGATGTTTTCGAGTCACTGGACTACAGTATTCTTATCTCTCTTCTAGCAGATACTGGCTGAGTACAGAGCTGGGCTCAGAAGATGGGGAGAGCTGACCCCATCTTTTCACACTTCATTTGTGGCAGCATCAGAAAGGTTTCAATGTGGGTTTTTTGTGCTGGGTCAGTGGATTCTCTTGGGGAGAGGTGTGAAAAGACTCTCATTTACTGGAAACAAGAATCACAGTAGTGATCAAGGTTTCCACTTGTTCCTTCAGTACAGGCTGCCCAGGAAGAGGTGGAGTCACCAGCCCTGGAGAGATTTAAACTGCTGGTTTAGTGGTGGGCTTGGCAGTGCTGTGGGAATGGCTGGACTTTGTCTTAGAGGGCTTTTTCAGACTAAAAAAAAAAAAATCTGTATTTTCTCAGGAATGGTACAAGCTGAGGAAACTACTGTGTTAAGGTATCTCAGCATGGCAGCACTGGAGCTGGGAATACCACAGACCCAGTCTCCCATCCCTGAGGTGCAAAGTAAATGGGATGTTAGGAAAGGAGCAAACACTAAGCACTCCTGCTTACAGAGGCCTTCAAATAGCCCCAGGGTTGTGGGAACGTTCAGCTAATGCTGGAATCATTCTAGGATGTCTAAGATGTGGCCTCAGATTTGATACTTGAAATGATCATCCTTAAAACTCAGTCCAGTTCAAGTCCAGTGTTCAGAGCTCTAAGAATCCCTTTGAGCTCTAAGAATGCTCTAATTTTAAGCAGCCTGTGTGTTCCCCTCTACTGTGCCTGACAGACCTGAAGCAGCACTTGAGCAGACACACCTTCCTCTCCTCAGCCCAAATGCAGGAGAGAATGTGGTGTGAATTTACCCAGATGACTCCAAGGGAGGTTGCACAAGCCATGGTTTGGCAAAGCTGTGCAAGTATTCCATAGCACCTATTTCAATAGATAGTCAAATGAGGAGAGGAAAAAGGCATTGCTCGTGCAAAGGCAATTGCATTAGGCAGTTGATAATTTCAGTCTGAAGAGCTCTGAACTCCCCTCTGAAATCTTCTCTTGGGAGTCTTAGTTCTTAAGTTAAATGACTAATTAGAGCCTGTTCACACCACAGATCAGCCAGCAAGGCAGACTCCTAAGAGCTAATGTTGCTTACTTGCTCCCAGAGGAAGCTGAAGGTCTCAGAATCTTGCAGAGGCATTTTCCCCCTGGAAGTCTGTGCCTTCTACTAGCACACTGGGGAATTTAGGTGGGAGGGAAGCAAAGAAAAATCTTTCCTCACCACACAGGGCCTGTATCAGTCCCTCTCTCAAGGCAGTTTCTTTGCTTTGTTCTTTGTCTGCTTCAGCATCTTGTTTAGTGGGAGAAAAAATGTGAAACTAAGTGCCCCAAGCTGAGAGATGCTGGGCACCCAGCAGGACCCTGACCTTCCTTGTAGGTGACAAATTGGATGGCATGTCTGCTGAGGAGGGAGGGAGGGGGATGGCTTGCAGGGGGTTAAAGTTACAAAGCCAACATCTGTTCCTCAGGGTATGTATGGGCTGCAGTGCTCTGCCATTCCCTTTGGGAAGGCACAAGGGAATGGCTTGGGGTCACCAGGGGACAGGGGCAGGAATGGGCACAGTGGGTGGCTCTGAGGGCATATAGAATGGGTATAAATATATAAAATAGATCCTGAGGGGTTGGTTGCAGAGGGGTAGAAAGTAGAGGAGAAGGGAGAATGATGTGTTTTTCTGTGAGGTACAAAACAATCTGGGATTGGTTTTCTTATCTCAGGGCCCCCACAGGAATTAGTCATCCCTGAGTAATGGAGGGAGCTAGAGCTGTTTTTCATCTCTCCTGGTTACCAAAAGTCCTTCCTCTGACCATCTCCTACATTCATGTCCTCTTTGCTCTGTCTCTGACTTGGATCTTCCTTGCTCTTTAGCACCATAAGCCACTGCAAAAACTACTAGGTAGGCCTGGCAGTCTGGAGTCATCTGGAGGGATGTTGTTGTGTCCCAGCTTCTGTGGAGAAACAAGAGTCCCTGGGCAGTGACATTTCTCCTGCATTCAGCTGTGAGGTTTTGCCCCAAATGCCTTCTGTCATCTCAGCAGACCCCATGGTTTTTGCTTTAATTGATTCTGTCTGGCTTTAATGTGATGTGAGAATAGACCTCCCATGGTGAGTGCTGAGAGCTGGAAGTTGGGTGTAGCTGTGAGGGGCACAGGGTTATTTTGTTGTAATAGGGAGACAAGCATGTTTTGGGAAAGACACTGTAAACCCACTAACAATAGAAGCGAGGCCTTTCACTTCCATACTGGGTTTGTGGGAAGTGCTTATATAACAAGTGGAAAGCAAAATACTAATATAATAATAATAATTTTTCCTTATAGCTGTGCGTGGGGTTTCCTGGAGTCACCCACAGTCTAGTTGGGTTGGCTCCATGTAAGAGTGCAGTGGGAGACATTCCAGGAGACCTGGCCTTTCCCTGGGGATCCAGGCGAAAGGAGAAGGGAATGGCTTTGGCTGTGCTCACCCAACTGCATGATGGCAGAGCTGAGGATAAATAGGGAAGTTGAAAAGGAAACCTCCATTGTGAGTCTGGTCAGACAAAGTCTAAACAGTTGTTGAGTTTGTTTTATCAAATCAAAATATTTTGGTTCAGTGGTGTGTTGGATTGAGTCAGTGTGTCTGGGCTGACACAGTGTTGGAGAAACACTGGTTTGAGGGGGCTGTACCCCTGTCTCTGCAGGGTGGGGGGGAGATCAGAACTCTGCTGTCTCCCCTGAGCCATACGAAAGGGGAGAGAGGGGAGGCTGGATGAGAGCAATCCCATTCCAGTGGCTTGGGGGTGAAGTTTTCAGGTATTTAAGGCCTCTTCAAAGCTGCTCTGATGCCCCTGTTCAGTCTGATTTAAGTGTGCTGCTGCTTGGACCACAAAGAAGGGTTTTAAGTGGAATGGTAACATTTTTGAGGCAGAATAGATGAATAAAGTATTCAGAGTTAATTATCTGCAAACCCCTGAAATGGCACGAGTAATAAAATATAGATAGGTACACGCTTATCTGTATCATGCCATTAGTGGTCTGTGCCTCTGTGGCAGACGATGGTGTGCTGTGAAATGTTGCCCTGCACAGGAGTAAGAAGATACTCCAATATACAAAATTATTGCTTGCCATCATCACTGAAGGCTCAGGTCTTTGAAAGCTTGAGATGTTCTTCCAAAAGTATCTTGCCCAAAATGACGGTGGTGAGGACCTAAGAACAAAACAAGAAAAGCAGTTGAGGTTAGGCTGGAATAAATTCTGTGTAGCTCCCAATCTCTCCCAGACAAAATTCCCAGTAAGACCTCATTGTTCTTCTAAAAAAAAAAGAAAAGATTTCTTCCTATCTCTTAGTTTTGTTTAGGATTTGATAGAAACTTTAAAAAGTAATACCATGTAGTTGTTTTAGTTGAATTATTTCCTCCTTTTCTTTCCTGGTCCCAGCAATCTTCCTATTTTTTAACTTATTTTTCAGCCATTCCACCTGACCCTTCAATATTTCCATATTTCAAGGAGATTTAGCCAAATGGTGTGTTTCCATGGCTGATATGCAGCAATAATGCAGGGTTAATACCTAATTAGTTCCCAGGGCCATTGAGCTTTTCATGGATATTCAGTAACAAAAGCGACAACAAACAAGCTGAATTCCTAGGTCTTAATTCATCGAGGAAATAGGAACCTAAAAATGCAGGAATTATTCAGTGCTGTCTGAAAGCTCCGTTTTTTCTCTCATGAAGCTCAGAGGATGCTATAGTAGCTGACAGGGGAAATATAACCTCCTCCTCCTTCTTCCTTCCCTCCCTCCCTCCCTCCAGGGGGACTGTGTATGTGTCTGAGTTTGCAGCCCTGACATCTCCCAACAGGAAAATTCCCAGTTCCTCAGCACACTTTAAACAGCTCCTTGCAGATTCCCCTCCCTGCCTCAAGCCCCAGTGAGGCTGACCCTGGTTTTTTCTGACATCCAGCCATACCTGATCAGTTGTATCCTGAGCAGCTGGATGTGATCAGAGCTGGCCTTCCACCTCCCAGGATGGCGAGCATATGGGCCCGCGGGCTCCAGCCATTATGTTCCTGAGCACTGAGCTTGGCTGCCTGTGGCTACACAGGGTTTTTTTCCCCCCTCTCAAGCAATGGCAAATAAACCTTTCTGATAAGTAACAGCAAAACAAACAGGCCCTTTGGCTCTGCAGGCAGTGAGAAGGAGGGAGGAATAAAAACCCACCCCAAGACGGAAATCTTTGCTGTGTTTAGGCAGAGTTGCCTCCAGGAGGGAGGAACTGTCTGCCCTCAGCCAGACAGAGCTTTTCTGGGAGCAGGAAGGGCTCGTTTCAGCATGATTAGCCCTCAGTGCTTTGCAGCCAGGCTCTGGTGTGGGAGCTGCAGGGGATGGGATGGGATGGAGGAGATGTGACTCTGAGAACAGCCCTGCAGATGATCCAGCCCAACAAAGTGAGGCTTGGAGGTGGGCAGTGTGGGCAGTGTGGTGTCAGCCTGCAAGTCACAGGGGTTGGAGGTTGAGAGTGGCTGCTGTGAGGGTGTCCAGCCTTAGCCCTTGGCAGAAGGGTGGTGCAGTGCAAGAGCTCAGGGCAGTTGTGGGAAGAGGCTGTGGACAATCCCAAACAGCCTCCTGGTGTCCTTTCCCATTTCCAGAAAGTGGCTTGGCTTCTGGAATGGGTCACGGGAGACCTCTGGCACTTTGCACTCTGTGTGCCAAGGGCAGTGTCACCAAAGCAAGTTTCCATGATTTGGGGTTCATTGTAGTGCTTGGAGAGATGGAGAGGAGTCCCTGAGTGCCTCCCCTCACCTCAGTGTGACCTGAGCCCTGATCACTGTGGAAAGATTGAGGCAACCAAGGGATTTCTGCAAAGAATGTGTTATAGAAATGGTAGGTCCTACCTTCCTTCTGTTTTCCTTTGCTGTATGCCAAGGAAACAAGGCTTCAGCTGTCCCAGACAATCCTAGCTTCCCAAAACTGTGTAACTCAGCAGCCAGAAGTGCACACTTTGGCACCCACATGGGACCTGGCACGATCTTAAAATTATGATCTAAGCCTAAGGATGGGAAAAAGCCTCATTTTGCCCTCTGAACCCTGCCAATGCAGCACGCTGGCTATTGCTGGTACTTGGGGCCATGAGAAACCTGTAGATGTGCAAAATGGGGGGAAAAACTTCCTCTGAGGTGTTCAAGAAACATGATGAAAGGTGATGAACTCGAAAGCTGCCTGGTAACACAACACCTTTTAGGCCAGGGCTCTACATTCTGGGTAGATGTACAGTGTCGCAGGGTTCCTTTAGGGGTTGAGCCTCTCCAGTGCACTCCCAGCTGGTGGTAACCTCATTCCCTCAGTCAATAGATGGACTTTTTCAACTTGGAAGCCAGGCCTGTGAGAAGCCTTTGAACCCTTTGCCTCGGCAGATACGGCCAAGGTTATCACCCTGGCTTGTCCCCAGGGGACTTGGATGTTGTCTTGAAGCACTGCCAGAGTCTGCACCACGCTCGTGCTGAAAGGCTGGAACCACATGAAGGGCCCCATGGCCCTGTCACCTCCTCCTGCTCCCGGTGACAGGAGCCAGAGCACCGATGTCACCGCACAGTTACGACACGTGGCACCAGGTACGAGTTGTGTTGCTGCCAGGGTGTCCTCTCTGAGGTCTTCAGTGGGAATTACTCCTATACAGCAATGGACTTCTTCACCCCTAAGTGCTTGAACTGAGCAGAGAAGCAGCAAATCCATCTGGGAAATTCATTCACAGAGGGGAAAATGAGAGTATAAGCCATGGGATCAGCACTGAGCAGGCCAAACATTGCTGTCAATTACATCCCAAGCAGCTCCATTGAAGCAAACAGCATTAATTGTAGATTTATGCCAGCGTTTCTGAGAGTCACTCTTGGGGCAGAGCCAGTTCTGGGAGAGGATTAATCTCGCTGGGAAACTCCCTCTTGTTCTTTGCCTGGTCCCTGCCACTAGCACATGCACACAAACCAACCTCGGTGACCCTCGGACAACCCAGTTAGCTCGCAGGGAAGGAAGGGATGTGAAATCCTAGCTTTTCCTCCAGCACAGCCCTGCATCTGCCACAGCCCTTTCAGAAGGCAGCACTAGCCACCTGCTAGTTGTTTTGCTCGGAGAGAAAATGTCTCTTGGACACATAGGAAACAACTAATCCGGTCCCCCGGGAGGGACTGGCCATTTGTCATTCCCACAGTCTCCAGCACAGGTACTCAGCACCTTCCAGGGGTACTGGGGCTTTTTTCTGCTTGTTTTTCCACCTGGCAATAGTTGTGTGTTTTGGTTTTGTCTCATTGTAGTATTTCTCAGCATTGGCACTTGGTCATCCGCCTCAGGACAGTGAGAAATGCAGTGTGCCCTATTGGCACCCATTCACCCCTTGTTCTCAGCTTAAAAGTTAATGGAGGAAACCATGATTGCATGTGCTGGGTGTATGTCTCCTTTACATGTGCCCACAAACTTCCTGATGGGACATTTGTGCAATATAGGATTTCCAGAAACTTCTGTAGTTCTCACTTGTCTCTCTGTGCCTAAAGAATGCTCAGTGGCATCCTCTCACCACACTTCCAGAGTGTCATTGCACTCCACATACCATGGGAGTGTGATTGTATTTTAGTTTTGTGATCCAGATTTGCTAGTGGAAGTGCTACAGATGCTCCCCTGGAGTCTCAGCAACAGAAGGGATACTTTAATGGTCTGGAGCAGCAGGCTGGGAATGCCCCAATTCCTCAGGAACAGCAGGCTCAGCTCCACAGGCTGCTCAGCCTTTCCCCTTTCCAGGGGCAACAAATGGAATACCATTCTGTTCACTGCCTGCCCACAAGTTTCAAGTGAAAGAGGTAGGAGGGGGGAAAAGCCAACCCCGAGGCCAGTTACCCCGTGGGTGCAAATCAGTGTGGCTGTGCTGGCTTACACCAGCTGTGGGGCTGGCCCCGAGGTTTTGTGTTCCCATTATCCTGGGGCTCATATTGCAGGAATGCAGGGTTGGCCAGATGTGCTGGCCACAGTATCCCCTCCCCTGCCTAAGTGACAGGGTACCAGCTGCCACTCCCTGCCCTCAGGGCAGCTTGGTGCAGCAGGGAAGGTGCTCTGGGATCCTTGGGAAGGGCCACCAGCACATCAATGCTACCTCAGTTCCACGACAGAACTCTGAGTAAGAGCAGTCCAGGAACTTTTCCCCCTTGGAAGTGATGTTCATCTCCTCCCCCAGCCCAGCATATGGAATTCTGGATCACATTTCTCTCTCTTGCCAATAAATATTGCAGATTTATGGCTCTCTACCTGGTGGGCAGTAAATTGCATTCCACCTCTGTTATAAGGCTCTTTGCTATGACACAGTCTTGCAGCTCCATTAAACCTTAATTACAGCAACACTTCATTGGGTTGCTGTGATGGCCTGAGTGCCATTGCAGTAAGGGAGGATGTATGGCCAAAACAGGCTGATGCAGAGAGGCTTTGTGTTGTTTTCTTTCCTCCCTTTTTAAGGATTAGGGAGAGTTGAGCCCAGCAAGGGGAATAGATGGAGCCTCAGCCTCCTGCTCTCTGCTCATTTTCCACGACAGCTGGCTTCACCTGCCGCAGCCCCGGCAGCTCCTCAGGCCCTGATGAAGTGCTCAGCAAACAGTGTTCCAAGCTGCCTCTATTAAATGCCTTATTTGCATTTGTGCTGAGGAGATGCATCCTAGATGGAGTTATCCTGGGGTTGGATTGCGTGAGGAGAGCAGAGTTTGGCCAGATGGAACACCAGGAGCAAAAAGGGTGCTTGGATTTCTATAGACTGCAGCAAGACAGCTCTGAGAGCAGTTTCACTGGTGTGCAGGCTCAGCCTTCAGCGGGCAGATTGCTCTGTGTCAGCTCAGGGCACTGTTTCTGGTGCCATCTGTCCTTCCCTGCAGCCTGTGACAAGGAGTGAGGCTTTGCAAAGTGCTGGCTGCTGCCACAGCTCCTCAGAGGCCAGCATTGCCTGATGTTCTCCCCGAGCTCCTCTGGCCCTGCTGCCTGAGGCCACAGGGAAGGCTGGCAGAGGGTGGAGGGCTCGGTGCCTGTGGACATTGGATGTGTGGATAGATGGTTCTCCTGTCCCCTCTCCAGCCAGGCGTGGAGGAGGCACAGCTTGGAGCTCTGTGAGAGGCTGCCCAGTGCCTGTGTTCCCTCTGGGCTGAGAGGGGGTCTGCTTGGCCTTAGGGCTTTTGTCTTGGAGATGATTCCAGGTCTCGGATGAGTCCCCCAGCCCCTCGGGCAGGTTCAGTATGAGTGTGCACTGTGCAGACACCTCTTCTCCGATGGATGCTCGGGCCTTTCTGCGGGATGATGAGCGAACCAGAAGGCTTAATGGCTGCACCAGCCACTTGGACTCGGTGCTCTGTTCCAGAGGGGAGCACTCTGTTGCCAGACCTGCCCAGGAGAAGGACTGTTTTGTTCCCAGTTTGGAAATTACTTGCCTCCCTGGCTTGGTGTGATACCAAGTGTCAGACGTGGTGTAGCTCTGACAGGAACTGGAGCTATTGGGATTATCCTCAGGATTCTCTTTGCCCACATATCGGTGCCGATTGTGATTGTTGTGGTCACTGTGTGTAATGCTCATCATCCTTGTGAGTCCACTTGTATGAGTAAGGATGTTTATTTGGCTGCAGTTTACCACATCTATAACTTTATCTGGTCAAACATCCCTCAGATATCCAGAGGGAATTGTAGATAGGCAGCACAGAAATCTTCTACACTGCTGGTGCAGAAAGCAGCTAAAAATCTTTCTACAAATTCAGTTGCTAACTCTTTAACAAATAACCAACACAGGGGAAATACTTTCCTTTGGAGAGCCTTGTTTGTCCTTATTCTCCCCTCTTGCAGCAACCTTGAGATGTCAGACGTAGGAAATGTGGCCACAGCTGTTTATGCACTTAGAGGGTTTTTTCCAAGGCCACATCCTTCTATTCTCCTGTAGATTACTTGAAAAGATGCTGCAGGGACTCCAGAAAGCCAAGGTCTATGTGCCATGTGCAGGTGTTGCCAGGAGATTGACATTCTGAGCATTTGAAAACTATCAGAGAACTAATCTGGTGGTGGGTTGTTTTTTTCCCTCTCCTCCTTCCTTCCCTCTTGAACTATTAGAAGGGGTTTTGCTGGGGATTGATATTTCTAACAGAGCCACAAGATTCAAGCCATTTCAAACCTGATAGCAGGAAGGATGAAGATGGGTACCTTGTCTCCAGCAAAGTGTTCACCTTCTCTGCATCCTGGACTGGGATAAACTGTCCCTCATCAAAGCCTTGTGCAGCCTTACCTTCCCCTGTAGGTAGTAAAGTCATACCCACCCTAAGTGGGTCATAAAATGCCACTGCATCAGGTTCTTCTACAGAAATATCAACACCTTGATGGAAACTGATTATTTTTCTGTGTGCAAACAGATAAGTTTTGAGGAATTCTTGTTTAAAGTAACGTAAGAGGGAAATAATGTCAGAGGTCTGGCTTTGGTGGGTGCAAACCAAAGGAGTTTGTTCTTTCCTCATGAGGGAAAAACTTTCATTTTTAAAATGCAGTTTATGTGTAGACAAATTAAAGAGGTGTAAAATTAAATGGGAATGTTTTGAAGGGACAGAAAAATAAATATTTTGATTAACTCAAATGAATTTAAAGATAAATCATGGTGAAAATGAAATGTTCATGGGGGATTTTTTTGGCCCTCATTTGAAATGAAAAATAATTTGCAATCTTGACACTTTCCATGGAATGAAAAGTCCATTTGCTGATTAAGGTCCAGATTCATCCTGGCTAATTTCAGGCACTATTGAACTGCTTAGTGCCAAAGGGCACTTTAATCCACCTGAGATTTAAATTGCCCTCTGGAGGTACCTATTTCTTCCCCTGATAAGACAAGGGCAACGTGACTTCTCCTACGTGTGCCTGAGATAACCACCTGAAGTTGGGTGGCATGAAGAGGGTGCAGTGCTCTGCCTTGTCTAGATGACCTTCCAGGTCCCTTCCAACCCAAACTAGTCTAGGATTTTATGAATTTGGCTGCTCTACACACTGCTGTTTTCTTCATATGCCCTTCCATCTTTCCCCCAGAAGTTGAGGAACTTGGGTTTGGGTTGGACTCAGGATTTGGACTCGATGATCTTTGTCGATCCCTTCCAACTCAGAGGATTTCATGATTCTATGATGGCTTCTTTTTTCTGAAGGGGGAGGAGATTTCTGCTAAAATACAGTTTTTTATCTACTTGTTTCCTGTTGGTAGAAAAAAAAACCTGGAGGCCTGGCAGGATCATATCTGATGAAAAGCAAAGAAACAAGATTTGTAGTTAAGATTGAGGGGATCTTTGGTCAAGTTGTCCATGCTCTTTCAAGCCCCACATAGCACAACTCCCAGCTCTCACATCTGGTTGGCAGAAGGCAGGTCCTCTTCAACAGCTCCTCCACAATGTGCCGAACACTCTACTCCATCTTTAGTACTCCTTGACCCAGAACAAAAGTGAAAATGCTTGGCATGCCAGGAAAGGTTAACAAATAAAGTGATGCTCACCCTTCTCCTCCCCATGACATCACTTCCATGTGAGAGAACAGCCTTTGTGTCACACCTGGCAGTCTGGTGACAGCAAAGGGACACATCTGCTCCAAGTCTTTTTTCCATGCTGGGGTTCCCCAGCCTGGCTGGATTCCCCACTCTCCTCCAGGCTGAGGAGGGAATGTCCAGAGGTCGGGTCTCACCCACTTTATGCTGCAGCCTCAGTTGATGTCACCTCATCATGTTCACGAGGGCTTTGGTCATCTGTCCACTCAGCCAGATGGATTTGCTTTAGGTAGCTGGACATTTGGGAAGTATTATTTCTTTTGAATATGTAGTCTGTACTGTTCTTATTTTGGGCTCATAAAACATAATGAGATATGGGTTGTGTGGAAAATTACCTCCTTGGAAGACTTTGTGGAGCCGAAAGCTTATCTGGTATTAACTCTAATTATGGTCCATTGAGCTGCACAGCACCAACTGTGGCCTTGGACTAAGACTTTCTCCTCTAGAGAACTCCCCATTGCTGTTGCATCTGGGCAGTGGGATGTGCACTGGGACGTGGTCATGTGTGAGCATCATTCCTCCTCTGCTGTGTTTTGGTGGGAATCATGGAATGGTTTGGGTTGGGACACTGTAAAGATCATCTGGTTCCAACTCCCTGCAATAGGTAGGGACACCTTTCACTGGATGGAGCATCTCACTGCACCGAGCTCTTTTCCTGTCCATGATGGAGCATTTTATTCACTTTTCAAGTTTCCAACAACTGTTGTAAACTTCTTGCAGCAGCTCCTTGGCAAGGCACGTAGGATATGTCTGAGACCTTCAGTCTGAGCATCATGAGCATGTGCTTTTGGAACAGCATAGGAGGGTGGGGGAAGGAGATTAAAATACAGTTGTTGGCTGATATGAAAAAAAAAAAAGAAAAACAACCCTTAAATAAACCACAAATTACGAAAAGCAAAAAAAAAAGCAAACCTAAAAAATCCTGTGAGAAAGAAAGAAAGTAACAAGTCTGTGGAGGATGGATGTTTGGAACTGTTCAGCCTAATGCATGCCAGATTCCTTCTCTCCTCTCTCCCCCCACCCCCTCCCGCTGCCTTCCCCTTACCAAATGCTGTCTGCTAAACTTCTGAAACACCCTTTGCCTTTTTGACCCTTCAACTCATCTTGAACTTAGGAAAAATTGGGGAGGCGGGAAGCACTAGTTGCCTATAGAGTGCGTGTGGCTGTGCCGGGGCAGGGGGTGTGCGCTGGGAGCAGGGGGGCTGCCCCGGCTTTGGGTGGCTGATGCTCCCCTGAAAACAATTTGTATGCTGTTAATAGAATTAGTAAATATTTGTAGCTCCCTTTGAAGCCCGTGTCCCCAGGGGAAGGCCGGGGGTGGGGGGCGCAGAGAAATTAGAGACAAGTTGCCGATGGAGTCCTCGCAGCCCCATCCCCCAGCCATGCTCTTTCCTTTGCTCCCTCCTTTATGAAGACACTAAACAGACAAATTGGAGGTTGGAAGCGAGGCTTGTGCTGGTGCCTGCGGAAGTGACAGGGCTGGTACGAGGGGGCCTGATATCTGCTAATGCAAAAGCCATTCATGGCTAATGAACCCAGTTGGGAGCCAAGTTCCTGAGTGCTTGGGGGGCCCCATGATGGGCAGGTGCCTGGGGGTGCTGGCAGGGCTCTTGAGCAGGGCACTGCCCCATGGCACGTGGGGGTGGCTCTGGCTGGTGGGGTTTGGCTTGTTGAACTGTTTTCTGTGGTCTTTCAGCTCCATCGCACCCCAAGCAACCCAAAAGGAAGATATGGGTGTACATGTACAATGTCACTTCTTCAAATCACAGAATGCTTTGGGTGGGAAGGACCTTAAAAACCACCTCGTTCCAACCCCCCTGCCATGGGCAGGGACTCTGTCCACAGAGCAGGTTGCTCCCTCTCTCTTCTTCCTGTGTAGGATTATAAACTGGTAAAGGACAAAGGAAGAAGAAAGTGATCTCGGATCGGAAAACTGAGTCACGAAGGGCTGAGACCTTTCATTTCCCGTTATTATTTCTGAGTTGATTCTCCACAGAACTGCCCAGATGCACAGGCTGAGCTTAGATCACCTGCAGGATTTTAGGTGGTGGATGTGTTCCAGCTCTCTGCTTCCAGCAGCTGGCAGTTAAAGTCCATGTGAGTGACAAGGGCCACCCAAAAGGAGGATCAGGTTGGAAATGGTGGAAATTCAAAGAGCTGTGAGCATCTCCAGGCTTGGCAGCATCACCTGGGAGGGATTTTGAGAGGCTTTGGGGAGGAAGTTTGTTCACATTATGTTACTTTAAGCACAGAAGGAGCCTGTGTTGTGCCATTGTTTAGAGACACATCCCATTGATTTGATAAATCTACTCAAAACCATAGTCCTGTGATCATGGAAAGCTCTTGACAAAGCAGCTGAGCTCTTAGAGGTGAAGTTGCTTCTGAAAATGAACATCTGAAGCGAGCTTTGCCTTATACATTGTCTGTACACAAACTGTTGGCTGGGGGGAACAAGGAGGGGGCACCACCTAACTTGGAAACCCTTGAGGTTGGGTTGGAAACACTCAGTTTGCTCAAAAGGAGTTGCTGTGCTCCAGGTGTAGGGAAATCAGATAACCTAGATCTTCTTGATGCTTTTCCAAATGAAACTGGTTGGACTTGAATGCCTGTGTTTTGTGGGTTCCCTGTTTGTAATATCAATGCTTTCCATGAAGCCATGTGAACCCTGGCTGGGAAGGAGGGCATGGATCTCTGCTCCAGCCCTGCAAGCACGGGAGAAGAAGCAACTCATGCTGGTGAGGAAAGGCAGAGAGTGGGAACCAGTTATAAAAACCAACTGGCCATCACTCAGCATATTCTAGAAGGATCCATTTGTTCCTTAGAAGCAGAGAGCAAGCAATCCTAACTGGTGGGTGAGAGCAGGCTGTGCTGGCATCTCATGCAGCTGAGAACATGGGGGAGGTTAGAGAGTGACTTCCAAAATCCAGGTTTTGAGGTTGGAAATTTGCCCCTTGAAATTTGGAGTCTGTGAAAAGTAATGAAGAAACCTCAGGGGGGTGTAATTTCTGTCTTGAGGGGAAGAGCGAGCAAGGCAGGCTCTGTAATTGTTGAACGGTGGGTTGTGTGTGTGCCAGGAGTATTTAATGGGATTGACAGGCTGGGCTTCTCTCCCAGTAGGTAGATAAGTGTCACCCAGCCAATGTCACCTCAACAAGTGCCAGTGGAGACAACCAAGGGGTCAGGAGGGTCTCTTGAGTTTTCCAGTTCTCTCCATGAGCTTCCAAGTCACCTAGGATTATTAACTCAGATGTGTGCTCTGAGTTAGGATGGATAAACCCAGTTTTCACCTAGGAGTTTGGTGTCCTGGAAGATTGTAACCCAGATTAAATGGTTTCCTTGGTTCATACGCGGTTGAAAGTTGGCAAAGTTTGCTCACCTGAAGAATGGAAACCTTTAAAAAATCCCTGACCGTCAGTCAAAACATAAAATTTATGTAAGCCATGAAACCATAAGTTGTTTTAAGCTCATGAATTTTCCTTTCTTGAGAACAGGCTTAGAAAGAGAGAAGCAACTGCAAAAATTCTCTCAGATCTTGTTGGTTTTTTGTGCAAGGGCAAGAACAGAAATGCTCTCAAGTCTTTACGACAGAAAACTTTCAGGAAAATAGTTGCAGAGCACATTCAGTGTGCTTCCCCCAGCTGGATTTTCTGGCAGCCCCAGTGAAATCTAAACAAGGAAAATAATTGTCTTCTTTTTGTTGTTGTTGTTCTTACGTTTTGCAATATTTTTTCTCCCGACTGGACAGTACAAAGCACATCCTCTGTGGGAAGGTGTCACAGGCTGCAGATGAGATAAAGCTCCCTGTGATTGCGAGGGGTGTTTCTCACTTGCCAGTCAGCACATGTGGAGGTCCGATCCTTTTAACACACACAGCCAGGGAAAAGGGAGGAAGTGCAGTCCATTAAGGGGAATAGTAAAACCAGGAGTCAAGTAATGAGTGAGCGAGCAATCCAGTCCCGTCATGTGAGCACCCCTCACTCCCACTCCTTGCAGGAGGTATTCTGCAGCTCTGCAGGGCTGAGCCCTGTGAGCAAGGGCCTCTTTTGCAATTCTATATGTCTGCTCTACCTTTTCCAGACACGCATCTCTGGTTTTATTAAGCACACGGCTTGCTGTGGTCCTTTAGTTCCCAGCAGCTCTTTCCACTCCCATTCCCACCCAGAGCTGAGAGACCTATTACCAGGTAATGATGTGTCAAGCAATAGGCAAGGTGGGGGAAATCACTGAAGGAAAATGCTGATGTAGCAGTGGAAGCATCCATGGTTTTTTTAGGTCTCCTCCAGGACCTGGTTTTCTACACCCAAAGCCTTTACTTGCTGAGGTTTCTCCTTAGGTGAATGGGTGGGTTTGGCTACAGAATGGCAGCAGGTCTGAAAAAAGGTGGTAATGTTTCTCTTGTCCTAAGGTGGGAATTGTGTTTTTAAACCCCCAGGCTTGGAACAACTGATTTGAAATAGTGAGGGTTGACTTCTCCTGGGTCTATGTAGTGACAGTCAAATTACCTTCTGTGTTCCTCTGAAAACTGGCAGTGATTTCCTTAGGTCTCTGAAAACATGCCTTGAAAACTTCTTCCAAACTCGAGTCTGGGACAATTCAAAGCTCACCCCAACCCTGTGTGACCTGACTTGGTCCGGGCCAACAAGAGGGGACTTCCTCGATTTCCTCAGGGAGTTGATTTCAGTCCTAGCAGAGACCAGAACTGGAAGCATCTTTAAACCATGGTGTTTAGAAAGTTCTGCTGGACCAAACCTGCTTGTAGAGGAGCTCCTTGTAGACCACCAGGCATTTACAACCAGGGCACTGCCTGGGCAGAACCAACCTGTGATCAAAGCCTGACTGGAGGCTGCACCTTCTCCTAGTCCTGATCCCAGCCTAAACCAAGGGTAAAGCTTGCCCAGCTTCTTATTCCATCATATACCATTTTAATGGTTCCCCATATGTTAAATATTTTCTCAGTAAGTGGGAAATCCAGTGTTTCTAGTGAACCTGATATTTAATAAAGCTATTTGAAAATTATTCCTGGATAGCAGATCTGTGAATGTTCAGAAACTCCTTTTTTTTACATCAAATGCTCAGTGTTGCATTCTGAGATTCCCTGCAAAGACTCAAGCCCAGGCTGTAAAATGTGGTTTGAAATTTAATTTCCATCAATATCAATGTGGAAGAGATTAAAATGGGAAAGTCCACAAGGAGAAAGATTTTCTTGGTAACAAAACAAACTCCACTGTGAGCTGGTGACAGATTTTATCAAAACTATTTTAAAAGCTGTCATTTCAGATTGTTTCTGCTTTACAAGGTTGGAAAGGCTGTAGAAGCTGGAGCCGTTTTTAATCTCTTTAGGAAACTAATTTCACAAATCAGCCACTGTATCTTTGATTACAACAAAGCTCACTTTCTGAGAACAGTGGCTGCGGTGAGGAGGAAAAAACACATTCTTGTTTTGCAAACAGTTTTGGTAAGTTCCATAAAAAATATAGATCACTTATTCCAAAAGAATCCAATGGGCTTCGGAAATGCTGACAGTAAAGAAAAAATCTGGCGAAAAATTTTGTTTTTGAAACAGAAAAAAGCCTGGTTTCAACATGAAACACTTCTGGTGCCAAGAATTTAAGCCAGCTTTTGTATCCATAAACAAATGCCTCGGTCTCCCTAACAAATCTCCAAGGAGGAGAAGGAGAATGGGAGAAGTGAGGGCTGTGTGTGTGCAGTGCATGTGCCAGCCAGCAGCCAGCGGGGCTGGCATGGCTGTGGGGACATTTCCATGACACCCTTGGCGTGGGCTCAGAGCTGTTCCTCTGGTGAGACCACTTGGGAGAAGTCAAGCCCGGTACGTCAGATCCAGGGAGAGGAGGAGGTGCGGCTTGGCAGTGGTTGCTGTGGAGAACCCACTGAGACTGCTGTCCCATCATCCCTCACCAGCCATTCCAGGTGTTCAAGACCAGGTTGGGCAGGGCTCTGACCAACCTGTGTCCCTGCCCATGGCAGGGGAGTTGGAACTGGATGATCTTTAAGATCCTTTTCAACCCAAACCATTCTGTGATTCTCATTTTCCATGGCTGTGCTGTGGCACTCGCTGGGAAGAGACTGAGTAGTCTCTTAACATCTTGCTGGAACTTCTTAGCAGCTGCTATTTGCTCCTCATTCTCTTTGGTTGCAGTTCCTTTATTATTTTATGGTTCCTCTCTGAAATCTTCACCCCAGCTGATGGTATCCCTGGAATTTGGGGGCCAGTATCCCCCTGGATCATATTTCTTGCTGTGCTGAGAGCAAAGCCCTGGAAATGTGGATGAGGATTTTGAGTTGTGCCTACACAGCTTGGAGATGGCTGCATCAGGTCACTCTTTATTCTGTCCAGTAGATCCTAAAGCCTGAATTGCTCTAGTTTTCTACCTTGTAGGATTCTCTGGTGGCTGCTAAGTTTGGGCTTTCTCTGTTTCAGGGTATTATGGCAATTCTTTTCCATGTGGCTTCCTTGTAGTGTGATACTTGTAGGAACTATGTAACTTTGAGATCTTTGTTGAAAAATTTAGTATTTCGACTAAATAAAGATCTGTGACTCAAAGATGGTGAGGTAACTGTGGGAGGACAGGCTCTGATCACACTAGCCTTGTCTCCATAGGAATCCAGGGGGGGAAAAAAAAAGGCTTACATCATTTCTAAGTCTTCTGCCTCTGTTTAACTTCAAGTCATTGGTGAAGGTTAAACAGAGATGTTCACCAGATGGTTCATCTTACCAAGTAACGCTCCTTTCACGAGCGTATTTATATATTTCTGTGCTTCTTACATGATCAGCTTTGATAGGGACTGTTTGGAGGGGTTTTTAAAACTGAATTTATCCCTGTGACTCCACCTGGATTCAGGGAATCACTGGACATACCTGCTAGGGTGACAAAGATAAAGATATTTGTGAGCACGGGGTCTGTCAGCTGGATACAACATCCATATGTTAAACACTAATGTAAACAGACTCTCCCCTTCCCTTTGGAGTCAAACTCAAGGTCGGAAGAACATGAGGTGCTCAGCTGCACTTCATTCCCAACGTGCCACATCTGCAAGAGACGTCTCCGAGTGGCTCGGGACGCACTTGCGTTTGTGTCGGATCCTGTGTGGATCCTTGTCCTGCTCCTCCTTGGGCATGGAAGCCCTGCCAAGCCTGGGAGTCGATAAAACATCTGCCTTTGCACCGAGGAGACGCTGCAGACGTGGACAACAGTGTCACCGAGCTTAAAGAGCGAGGCTGGGCAGAACACGGGGTGGAGTGAAAATCCTCCCCCGGTAATTAATCCACTCCTATTACTCCAGCTTTGGGCTTTGTGTTTTTTTTCTAAAGCTGGCCTGCAAAACCCAGGTCTCAATTAATACTATTATCCTGGGGATGACATTTCCTCAGTCTGTCGTCGGTTATTTTTTAATTCTCTAATTTGTTCTAATCTGCGCATTGCCTGCACATCAAGTCAGCCATGAAGACGCTGCGTTTCCAGGTTCCTTCCTCTCCATCCTCCCAAAGAAATTAAAGCAAGGAGGCTGCGGGACCACAAGTGCAGGAAATAGAATTAGGGAACATATTAATTGGGGCATCAAGTAGGATTTTGTTCCAGGCGGTTTCCTTCCGTGAGCCACTTTGATGCTTCCCCTTCGCAGCTCTGTTTCTCATTAAAAGTATCCCTTAATGGCAAATGTTGTTTATGCATGTTGCAATTATGTCATGCTGTAACCCCTATGCTGGCAGGCTTGGCTGATTGGCGGCGAGGAGGAGGAGGAGGAGGTCAGTGGTGGGGAGGAAGAGGGGTGGGGTGGTAAACAACAGACAAATAGTTTCAGCTTTGTGGTTGAAGGCGATGGCTGCTCCAAAGCCTTCGGTGTGTTCAGCCAGGCTGGATGCTGTGTGAGAGCCAGGGCTTGTTTCTGCTCCTTCCAGTGGGGTTTTGGTCCTTCTGCTGCTCACAGAAGAAAGGGCCGGGTGGTATTAAAGCTCTGCCTTGCCAAGTGTAACCTGGGCTCCCTTTTGCTGTTTTAGCTACTGTTTGATTGAAGAGAAGGTGAGTTTTGAGTTGGTTAGTGGGTTTTTTGAAGGAAGGGTGTAGGTCTCTTCATGCTTTTCACCGGCCTCTCGTGCGTCTCATCCCAGCAAACCTTCCACAGGGAAGCTCTTTGGGGCACTGAAGTTTGCTCTGATCTCCTCAGACCCGTCTCCTTGAGCAAGGCTGCTCCTGGGTGACTTTTGCCAGCACTAATTCAAGGCTGTGAGAATAGCTCATTTGTGGGAGGGTATTTATTTTTCCATCCAGGCAGCCAAAACCTCCAGCTTCCCCTCTCCCTTCGCTCGCGCACCGGGAGTGCAGAGGGTTCATTCTGCCCTTGATCTCTGAGCTTATGTGATCAGCTCAAGGCAAACCTGATGGGGAACTTCTCGTTTTCCTCCCGTTTTTTGATTGCTCCGACTGTAAAACGGATTTGTCCCTGTCTAGATCTCAAAAACAAACAATTAACAGCCATAAGGAAAGAAAACAGCTCGTGTGTGCGGGGAGAGCAAGCCAAGCCATGTCCATGCCCAAGCAAGTTCAGAAGCCAACACAAATACTGCTGCTGTGTTTTGGAAACTCTTGGCCTCTCTGGATTTTGGGAGCTGACACACAGTGACTGAAGCTGATGGCGAAAGCAGTGAACAAAAACCTCAAAGCTGTTAAAACCAGAATGTAAAACAAATCTAAGAGAGAGGGGGAAAAGAACCCCACTCCCTCCTTCCTTCCGAACTAATATCCTACCTAAAGTGACTGGAGCCTGAGCAGGCAAACAGGCTGAGGAAACCACAGGAGCTGGTGAATGAGGGGAAGCAGACAAGTGTAGGAGTCACAGAGGAGAAGTCACTCGGTGCCTAGAGCCAGAGCTGCTGTGAAATGACTCATTTTCACTTTGCATGTATGATATTTGCATGCAAAACACATTCTGCGAACCGTCACATGGGTATTCTGCTCATGGGTTTTGATCCAGGATGAAATTTCACCCTTTCCTCCAGCAAAGTCGTTTATCTTTCTTTCAGGGAGGAGGGAGGAAGTGGGAGGGAACTGCAGGGGGAGAGAAAGAAATTGTCCTTCAGGCATAAAATTCAGGGATTTATCCCTCAAAAGGGGTCACTCAGCTGCTTCCTAACATGGGAACCCAAGTGGGAAATGCTGGTGAGAGCACAGGGTCGGGGCAGAGATGGTTCTTGGCTCTGCCACCTCCACCCACCACTGGCAGTCCCAGTGTAGTCCTTGGGTAGGAGATGGGAGGCTTTGTACTACTTTGACTTAAATCCTTATTCAGCTAAAACCTCCTCTGGAATGAAGTAAAACTCCATAATTAGTCCTGTGGTGTGTTCTGGTAGTTGTGAGAGGTCCAGGGATGTCCCTCGACCAAGGCAAAGAACTACTTGGCCCTTCATCTGTTCCCTGGGAATGGCTTGCAGTGTTTTGCTGGGTTGCATTTTGCAGATTGGGGACCTAAAGCTCTTCAGTAGGTGAGGATCTCCTTATGCTGGTGGGTTCTGTGCTGTACTTCCTGCTTGGGATGCTGCTTGTGCATCCTCCTTTCACTTCAGGAGGGAAATAAACCTCAGAAAAAGTCAGAAGCTTAAAAAGTCTGTGAAGGAATGAACTCAACTATCCCCTTGCCTAATCCTGTCTTCAGACTGACCCTTACACCAGGGGGTGGTGATTCCCTAGCCTTGTCCTAGCAGCACCCCTCGCTTTGGCTGCTCTTTCCTGCCCTTCTGTTGTATATCTTTGCTTTGTCTTTCTCTGAGCCTTAACCTAGGGCTGGTTTGAAGGGTCAAACCCTTGGCAGGCAGGTGTGGCGTGCGTCCTCTGCTGCTGATGTGGGGCTTTGTGCTGGCTCTCCTCTGCCTGTGGGGACAATAACTCCATAAACAACTGTCACTGCTGTTTTGGTGTTGGACTCTGCTGTCTCTAATGGAGGAGCAGCCCTGGACCATAGGGAAGCTTTTCTTACTCCCTGTGGAACATTTATGGTGTGCTCAAGAGGCTGGCTTTCATGCAGCACATTCTTAAACCAATTTACCTCCTAGGTCAGTCTTAAGATATCTCTGTGAACGTTGGACATTGCTAGGTATGGCGTGGAGCAGAATAGACCCAAGGCAATTATGGGTTTCAGGTTTTTGAGATGTTTTGGTGTGTATCCCTCAGCAAAGGGACTTGGATCCTCTGTTACAGGCCAAGAAGTGCCAGCACGTGTGCCAGGCTAGATGGCTGTTGGTCAGGCTGTCAACCACAGGGAACCCTAGGCTGGGAAGGACTGAAGAGACTCATAGCTTGGCAAATAGTAAACCTAATCCTGCAATAAGTCTTGGTGCTTTTCCTGAGGATTTCATTGCTTTGGGGCTTAGACTGCTGTTCCTGCAGGAACAAGTTTATGGCACTATCAGCTTCCACTCCATCCATACTGAAGGCATGGAGCTTCCTAAGGAAAGGCTTGCATTCCTACAGTCCATTACCCTTCTCCTGCCACTTTTGCCCTGCCCATGCCAGTTTCCAAAGCCTCCCAATCCATTGTGTAACCCCATGGGAAAGACAAACCTTTGGCACGCAGGTGGAGCGGGTGAGTGAGCTGAGTCTGTCAGCCCTTGCAGGGCTTCCCAAGCCAGAGGAGCAAATCCAGAAGTGGGAGCCTGCCATTCCTGATGCTGCTTCCACCACACCTCTGTCTGGAGGGTTGATGGCCCTTTGACTCTGTTTAGTATCTCACACAGGCAGAGGAGTTTCTTTGGCGCAGCTCCTCTGCAGTCCCCGGCGCTTACGAGCCGGATCCTGCTGTTTTTGGCTGGCAAATGGGGAGAGGCATGGGATGAATGCAGGCAGGGAATGCAGGCAGGCTGCCACCATGGGCCTTGGGTTACGGTGCTTGTGCTGTTGGGAGCCTTTTCCCTCCAGTCGTGGCACCGGTTATTCCGCTCCGGGATCCACGGCCCGAGGGCTGTGTGTCACTGACAGCAGGTGCTGTGCCTGGCTCAGGTGGAGGCAGTTGGGCACAGGGGTCTGTGCCAGGGCAGGTGGTGGTACCAAGAGGGGATTTTTGGATTTGGTTTTCAAGGTACTCCTTAGTAGGGATTGAAGGGCTCACCCATGTAAACGTGGTCCTGCACATCAGGTGATGGGCAACTGTGAGGGTGGGCAAGGATCTGCCTTGCAGTTCCTGCCTGTGTTCAGCCCCTTCACCTGCATGAAATAATGTCTTTGAACAAAATTGGAATAATTTTGTGTCTCACAGAATTAAATCTGTCCAGTTGCTCTTGGGATATACCTGGAATTTATGTCTGTGCTGACCCAAACCTGAGCTCAGATCAAGCTCGCTGCTCTCTGAAACAGAGGGGTCATGAGCTTTGGGGCACTGCAGCAAAGGGAAGAACCTGGAGCCCAGCCTTCCCCTTGGCCTGAGCACAGTTGGGTGGGTAAGGCTGTGCCCAGGCTGGGGGGCACCAGCCTGTCCCTGTGGAGGCTGCTGCACTGGCACAAGGGCTGCTGGTATTTCCTAGTGACATAACCCAGCATGGCTGTAGTGGGGTAACAGCCAAGCATCTGAAGGAACATGGCAGCAGATCACTGCTGTAGTTCAAAAAGGCTTTGAAAGTACCTATTTTAGTGCCAAGGTAGAGGAAGGACATCCCAGAACTAGCACATCTCATAAACAGAGGCATAACAATTGCCTCTGGCACCTTTCTCTGAGCCTGTGATTTTTACAAGGACTTGTAGCATTTCCCAGCAGTTGGAGATGCTGAATCCCGAGCTGGAGGGTTGCATGGGCAAAGGAGTGAGGCCTCAGTGTGTCAGTTAAGTTCTCCTTCTCTTAAAATGTAATTTTCTCAGAAGCCTAAGCAAGAAAGGAGGAGGCATCACCTGGTAAACAACAATGAAGGCTATTTTGCTGGAAATGTTTATACATCATTCCTGAAAAATACACAAAGCTTTGATATCACAGTGCAGAGTTCAGCTTGTGCAATCAGGAGAGTGTGTGTGTGTAGGTGTCTGTATGTTTGTTTGTGAGGCATGTCCTTCCCTGAAAGTAGGTTTTGGAAAAGAGCTGCCAGCAGGTGAATTTCTGTGTTAGTTTCCTGAAATATCCTGATCCGTGTGCACCAAGTCACTGGGAACAGCAGTGATAAACCCCAGTGCTCGTGTCTGCCTGCCTGGCTTTCCTGACACAATTACACAGGCAGATGTGGAGGGGTGTGTGGATAATAAATCCAGCTAATCAGCCCTGGATGCAGGCAGGGGTTGGCACCACAGCACGTGTGCTCTGGGTCTGGCATGTGCCAAAGGCTGGATCTGCCTGATGGCACTGTGGGATTTCCAGCTATCTGGGTGTCCAGTTAGAGCTGCTGCCCAAACCAATATCCAGGTACCTCTTTATTTGCTGAGATTGTTTTAAGTCTCTGGCCAAAAGAGGACATGCGAGGACATGTATGGTGTGGTGACCTTAATTCAACTCCCACCCCAGGGCTCGAGGAGTATCAGAAAGGCCAGGGCAAAGTCTCTCATCTGGTAGTCGAATTTTAATCACATAACCCCAGAAACCCCTGATGAGAGATTTTGGCTTGTCCTTTTTGTTGTCTCATAGCACCATGGAGAAAAGCTGAACGTGCTGCTGTTAGATGGTGTCACAGTGATGCCTCAGGATGCTCATGACGAGATAACACAGAGGCAGTGCTGCTCCTCTGCATCCATGCCAGCTCCTTGGTCTTGGATGTAAAATGGATATGATCCCAAGAACTGGAAAAGCAAATTGGTCTGGAATTAACCCCATTGCAGTGTGACTATTCCCAGTGTACCGTGCTATTTTCTGCCTTTCTCTTGCCATGTTTTGCTTTTCTCCCCTAAGTCTCACTTGCCCCCACTTAGAGCTACAGAGCAACACTCTGCTTGTTTTATATGCCCTCAAAATCACGTGTTCTGCTCACAGCTACCAAACTTCACTGTCCCTGCAGTGCTGGGAACATCTTCAAATGAAAGGCTTCCATACGAAAATGCCTCTGTAATTTAGTCTCCTTATGAAAAAAACAAATGGAAATGCCTAAAGTCAATGGAAGAGCTTTACAACTTGGGTGGCCAAGGGTTACAGTTGGGGTGCCATGGTGGAACAAACCCCAACTTAATTAGAGAAACCTCTGTCAAGGAGGTTTCCTTTTGTCCTCACACGCATGTACATACATGTGTGCATTTATCTGCTGCAAACAGACCTTCCGTGAGGCTCTGTCGAGCAGGACTCGCTCTGACACACGAGTTACTCTTGTTGCCACAAACCCCCTCGCTGACTCAGCCCTTGGAATCCTGGCACGAGCAAAGCTGAGTTGCACTGGGTTGTTGCTGCTGAGCATTTAAAAACAATTAAATAATAATCTATATTAAGGCACTTTTCTAGCAGACAGCTTGAGAACCTGAGCCCCAACTTTGGGCCTCTTGCTGTTGTTGCTCTGTTTAGTGCTCAGTGCACCTGCTTGGTCAGGAAAGACACCTGGGTGACCATTCCCTGTGTGAGCCTTCTGGGCCGAGCAGGAGTCACACAACTGAGTCAACAGCATCATCCAAATTCCAAAGTGTGGGCGGAAGGAAAGAATCACCCTTTGTTGCTGAACCCAAACTCCCGGCGCTTTCTTTTCATTTGTCGGTGTCAGCAGATTGTGGGTGTTTTACTGCCAGCAGCCGCATTGAACTCCCTTGAAGTTGCAACATCAGGAGGGTTAATTATGTACAAAGTGCTGGCCAGCGCAGGGGTCTGGCACGCAGGGATCCAGCTGTGCTGGAGAGATGATCCAGAGGTGATTGTCATGGCCAGTGTTTGCGTGTTCCCGGCGATTCTGGGCTGCCTGTGTTCCTAGTATGGGGTCGGGGAAGGCAGGAGGGAGAGGCAGGCTCTGGAAGAAGCTTCCCTTTCTTTGACTGGTCCTGGTTCAAAAGCAATCATGTTCATATATGAAATGGAGCTGCAGCCGTTGTGCATTTAATTTCGTTCCTTTTCAACCTTTTCTTGAAAAATGTGGGTTTGGCCATTACAGAATTATACTTTACAAATACAAGAAATAAGTGTTGGGGGGTGGGAGGGAGAAGCAAAATATGTCAATTTTAGGGCACTTTTTTTGGTGGCTTTACACCTGAAGGACTTCTTTAGTGTTACTGGAGAACTGATGGATTGAACTCCACTGAAGTGTGGGGAGCTTTTCCTGTAAGGCACAGAGTGAACTTGGTGTGGAGGAGATCCTCCCTCCGGGCTCCTCCAGTCCATTTGCCAGGTCCTCCAAGGAGGGAAATAGTTTACTCTGCTCTTTCCAAACAACCCACAGCTTTGCCAAACCCCCATCCTCCCTCTTCCAGCAGCACTTAAAACACGGTTTGTGGATTTCCCAATATTTGTAACCTCGTCAGTCAAGGGCTAATCTCCCTGATAAATAAAGGGGCAGAAGGCACACATGGGCCTTATCGGAGAGCTCGCAGAGGCGCGCACATGGGAAGCGTTCTGTCAACAATTTAAACGGTGCAATTAAAATATGCATCGATTCCTTTTTCACTTGCACTCGTGTCACAGCAGGTTGCTGCCAAAGCCATTTTTGACACCAGGTTTAGCCAAGATATGATGGGGTTGGTGCTTAAAGTATTAAATTTGCCTCTTGTCTTCCTCTGCCTGGCATCTGGCAAAAGGCGAGGTACCACCCAGCCCAGTTCAGCCACTTCATCACAGAATGGGTTGGGTTGGAAGGGACTTGAAAGGGGCCTCGAGTTCCAACACCCCTGCCATGGGCAGGGTCACCTTCCACTAGCCCAGGTTGCTCCAAGCCCCATCCAACCTGGCCTTGGACACTTCCAGGGATCCAGGGGCAGCCACAGCTTCTCTGCCCAGCCTGTGCCAGGGCCTGCCCACCCTCCCAGGGAAGAATTCCTTCCCCATATCCCATCCAACCCTGCCCTCTGGCAGTGGGAAGCCCACGTGCAAAAACTCTGTCCTTGATACTTTCAGTTTAGGGTCCTTTGCCCTAATGGCCAAATTTGTTGTTTTTTGCCCAATGCAGGGCACTCCAGTGTCCCTACTTCTTATTTTAATCAAGTTTTTACTTAATTATGACACAATTCAGTTACAACAGCAGCAGACAAACGGATGCCTTAAATGCTTGGCTGTCCTTTGTCTGCCCTAGGTCAGATGTCAGAGCTGCCAAATGTCAGCCTTGCCAAACAGGGGAGGGGATGGGGATTAAATACAACATAAAGTAACTTTTTTCTCCCCTTTTCTTGGTAAATTGACCATTTTCCTATATGCTGCAAGACTCTGAGTCCTCTAGCCCCCATTTCCCTGCCAGAAACACCTGACAAGGGAAAGCACAGTTGTTTGTGCTGCCAGTGGGTGATTTTAAACAGTAGTAGAGTTTGATTTGACTCCTGGCTGAGACGGGCTGTGCAACCGTCCTGTGTCTTCCTCACTCACAGCTGAATGGCTATTTAATCTCCATCCCACGGAAAAAAAGAGCCAGGACATGCTCGTCCCCTGAGATGGGCTTTTTAATTGCTCTAGCTTGACACTCCAACTTAGTGTCCTCATGGCCACTGATTGATTTCAATTAACATTCCCATGCTCCAGGCACTATAAATAACCCTTGTCTGGCCGGCTGCTTCCCCACTGCCAGCTCAACCTTTCTCCTTTAGCTGCTGCTGCTGCTCATCTTGCTTCTTGGCTTGGCCTCAGGCTCAGTCTATAATTCTTTCCAAACTTCCCTGTATAAAATAATCATGTACATGAAGTAAAACAGGAGTCTCATATACACACTTAATAACTCTTGTGTACTGTATGAGTGGGAATTCCACTTTATAACCCCCAGAGCTTTCAAATGGTTCTCATTTTCGGCAGCATTCCTCCTGCGAGATCTAAAACTTCCCATTTTATCCCGAGCCGTTTCTTTCCCTTTCAACCTTTTTATTTCTCTGTTAGATTTTGGGGGACAGGCAGCTTCGTGGTTCCTTTGGGCTGTGGTTTCAGAGCTGATAGTGCAGCTCTTGAGCTCTTAAGCCACATGTCAGGGTTCTCTTCCCAATGCCACATTTTCCAAATTAAAGCTTCGGCTCGCTCACAGTTCAGAGCAAAAAGGCTCCGAGTCAGGATTTAGACTAAACTGATAAGATAAGCTTGCAGGGACCCAGAGCTAATGTTCTACATGTGTTCATCTGTCTGCCTACCTGCTATCTCTTTGCCAGTGAAAAAGAGAAGAAAGAATATCATGTGTATTTGGCCACTTACTCTATGTGACAGCTAGATAACATCTGTATATAGCTATATATGTAGATAGATGGATGCAGGAGCATAGCTAAGTAAGAGGTAGCAATCCACAGATTTCTAAGGCCAGAAGAGGCAGTTGCATCAAAGACATGGAGAACTGGAGGGTTTCAATTTTGAGGGGTGTGTTGTTTAGATGATGTTTTGAAAGCCAAGGGAAAACAGACACCTCTGATAAAATACACATGTATTTCTCTCTCTCTGCCAGCTGGAGATAGGGTTGGAGTTTCCCAATCTGGAGTGGAAAAAAAAATAATATTTCATGGGTTTTCTCTATTGTGTCTGGCTTTTTTTTTCTTAATTTTTTTTTTCCACCTGGCAACACATTCGTTGGAAGATCTCAAAACAACGCCCTGATCTGCTGGCATTTTAAATCAGGACAATTTGTATTGATTTGGGATTACTCCACAAATATAGAAGAAATAAAGGGGCACTGCCCTCAGATGCTTTGGCTTCAGAAATTGCTGATTCTTCTAGAAAGGGGCAAGACAGAGACACAATAAAATCAAAAGCAGGAACTCCTCCCCGTGCTTTGCTGCAGCTGGCAGAGTTGGATGTGCAGGGACACGTGCAGTGGCAGAGCCCAGGAGAGCAGAGACAGCTCCAGTGTACGAGGGGTCACAGTTGGTGTCCTGCCCACCACTGAGACGTGCTGCCTGTCCCCAGCTCACCTCAGGTGACCTGCCCTGCTGGCAAACACCTTTTGCCGTGCTGGCAAAGCCCCTTTGCCGTGCTGGCTGCTGTGACTTTGCTCTTCCCTCATGTGCCACGATCCCGCTGCGTGCAGAGCCCATGTGCTCCGTGCATGTCGTGCAGTCACTGCTCACCCGTGCTAATTGAAACAGCCTTTGCAATGGTACATTCTTTGGCTTTTTTTTCCTTTTCCTCCTCCCCTTTTTCCACATTTGGAGCCTGGCCTTGGTCCCTGTGTTGTGCCCCTGACTGTTTGCTGAGCTCTTTGTCTCTGGGATGGTCAGCGCTTGGCCACACGAAGGGATCATAAAATTGGGAGGGTGTTGGGTGGCTGCACCCAAAAACTGGGGCCTCTCTTCAGATGTGGTGTCACCAGCATTGAGCAGAGGTGGATAATGATCTTCCCTGATCTGTTGTCCATGTGTTTTTTGAATAAATAATTTGCCCTGTATGTGAGGAGAGGATGCTGCTGGCTCAGGTCCATCCTGGTGCCCACCTCAGAACTGGTACCAGTGCATAGACTGGTCCCAGTGTGCTGAGCTTTGCCTGCTGCAGTTCCATCTGCTGAATCCATGCACCATGTGTCCATGCTGGCAGCTAAATATTCCCCTTGTTCCTAGGACCACCTGTCTGCCTTGCTTCTCTCAGCTTGGTGGGGCTTAGGTCAGCACAGATCATTTACAAAGGACAAGATGCTGCTCCATGTTCTTAATTAATACTCATTTTTCTACCTGTTCTTTGGCAAAGTCAGAGTTTGATGCCAATGCCTTCAGCTTCTGGTTTGTAGCTGATGTTGGGCAGCACTAATGAAAATATTAAAAACCTGTATAAAATAATTAAATATATTGACTATTAAACAAAAACAAAACCAAAAAGTCGAGCAGTGCTTAATTTAGAATGGAAGTTAAAAGCACACAAATAACAGTGAATTTCCTTTTGTGTCTGCTACAGTGGCAATAATAACAACATTTTAATGCCATTTAATGCAAGATTGCAAAGAAGGAATCTTTTGAAATATGAATTATATTTCTGAAACTGTTGAAATCTGCCAATTTGATGGGTTGGGATTTAGCAGAAAATAAAAATATCAACCCCCTAACTCAGCAATATCCACGTGCATTTATGGTATGTTGTAGTCCTGAAAATTTTTTTCCTTTTCCACAAAAAGCAGTGCTGGAAAAAAAAACCTCCACATAGGTCTAATCACACGATCTCCCAAAGCTATTAGTGGATATGCTTATAGATAAACAAGAAACAAAACATCCTGAGAGCAGTGGGAGAAATAAATAGATTTTCTGGAAGGGAGAGTGAGTGTGAGAGCGAGGGGAGTAATGGGGCAGATGTGTGTGTTTTTTGCATTACAGGATGTCATTTATTTAGTTTGAAAAAACATGTTTTTACGGTGTTATTCTGTGCCTTTCAGAGTTCTCATGCACTGGAAGCCAGCTCTGACTTCTGTGTCAATGGGCACTTGGGGACTTCAAGCCCTGAGTTATTTGACTGTCAAATGCTGTTACTAAGTTGCTGCAAAACACTTCTTTTTTTTTTTCTTCTTTAACAAAATTAATTTGTTTTACTCCAAGATGCCCAGAGCAATCATTTATATTATAAGGCTGCAAGTGGCAGGAGGACATCTAAAAATAGCACATTCCTAAAGCTCAGATACAGACACTGGAGGACAGGTTTTCCCCTTATTCATATTCTGCATTGTTATTTCATCTGAAAAACCCAAAATAGGTGAAATGCTATAGTCTTGTCAGTTGTGTCAAATGAATCAGTCACAAAAGGTGTTGGGCCAGGTCTTGCCAAGTTCTGTATGGCATGCTGGGCCAAAGTCTTCTCAGGCAAACTGCTGTTAAATCCCAGAAGGGTTTGGGTTGAAAAGGACTTGAAAGGGACCTCTAATTCCAACACCCCTGCCATGGGCAGGGACACCTCCCACCAACCCAGGTTGCTCCAAGCCCCGTCCAACCTGCCCTTGGACACTTCCAGGGATCCAGGGGCAGCCACAGCTTCTCTGCCCACCCTGTGCCAGGGCCTGCCCACCCTCACAGGGAAGGATTTCTCCCCAGTATCCCATCTATCCCTGCTCTCTGGCAGTGGAAATCCATTCCCTGTGTCCTGTCACTCCATCCCTTGTCCAAAGCCCCTCTCTGGCTCTCTTTCCAGCACCTTTAGGCACTGGAAGAGGCTCTCAGGCTGCTGAACAGGGATGTTGGCATTTTATCTGTTCAAATGCACCAGTTGCTCACGTGCCAGTTTGGGGTGAGTTGTCTGGCTCTGCAGAAACATCTCTGCTGTGGGAATGTCTGTGTCCAGCAGATCCCTCTGGGCTCTCTCCTTACTCAGGGAAGAACTGGACATGCTCTGCACTGCAGGTGTCTGTCCTAGATCCAAGGGGCTGCTCTTCTCTGGACCATTTTCTCTCTGATTATGAAGAGCAAACTACCAGTCTGTGCCATCTTCTAGGGCAGGAACACCCCACCACAGTTGTTCCCAGCAGGCTGTGATGGGTTTGTTTGGAAAGGTTCAGATCCCTGGCATTTCTGCTGGAGTTTGGAGGTGGGATGAGCTGTGACTTTAAACTGAAACTTGGCCCCAGAGCTCTGTTTTTGTCTGGCTTGAGGGCTTGTCCCCAGTTCACTGGGATCTCTTCCCAAGCTTTTGGGAAACCCGGCCAGACTATGAAGAGGTGTGGAGATGTGTCTAATTTCAGATCCCCTTGCCTTGGCTTTTCTTACAGGAACGAATTCTGTTACAAAACTTACACAAATCTAATTAAATAGTTGAGCCTCTTCTACCACCTGGAAATCTCGTTGAGAAGAGAAAAAATTTGACCTTTTGTTTCTCGTTCTGGACTTCAGCATCCCAAGTCCTCCTTGGCTAAGCTTTGTTATGGCCATATAAAGCAGTACCAAAAGGCTGACTAGACATCACTCCCTTCATGCCACACTTCGTTTATAAGGCTGGATTATGCTTTTGTCCTGGACAGCTTGCCCTACCCTGAAATACTGGCAGCCTAGATGAGAGGAAAATCAGATTAAGTGTTCCTGATAGCAAGGGAGCCGAGAGCCGCTGCGAGGAGCGGCTTCCGCTCGCAGCAGACGCTGCCAACGCAGCAGCTGAACACCCTGAGCTGGGGTGGCCTCGTGTGATCTCATCCCCCAGCCCTGCCACGGCTGCTCCAGCACGTGCTCGGGAAGTTTGGCTGGCATGGAAAGCTGGGAAGGCCTGGAAAGCCAGAGGTCGTGAAGGAAATGTTTAACAAATGTCTGGCTGTTGCAGCAAGGCTGCTGTAAGAACCTCTTGTTGTGTTGTAGGGCTGGTGCTCACCTGCTTTAAAGTGCACGTGGCTTTTGGGGAGGTAACTGCTGTCTTTGGGACAAGGGAGCTGGGAACATCCTCTGAGTGGGATTAGTGCTCTCCCTGCAAGGTGGGACCTGCTGAGTGCTGAGGCATTGCTTTTAATTGTGAATGAGCTACCACTGTGGGCAGAGCAGGTTCATGGAATATCCTCAGCAGGGAAGGGACTCACAAGGATCATTGAAGTCCAGCCCTGGCCCTGCACAACCTGAAGAATCCCACCACATACCTGAGAGGGTTGTCCAAATACTTCTTGAACTCTGGCAGGCTCGGGACCATGACTGCTTTCCCAGATTCAGCTGCTGAGGCTGCATGTGATGATCTCCCATGGAGGAGAGTCCCAGTGGTGATGGATGAAGGGCTTCCAGTAAGTGCCTGGTCAGTATGGTGGAGCTGGAGACCTTGCTGCCAGGGTCAGGTGGAGACCCTGGGGTCAGTTTGAGAACAGTGTGGTGAACTTTGTGAAATGCTGAGTGTTTTAAAGCAATCTTCTGCTTGGTTTCTTGATGCCAGCATGAGCCACATCCATTTTCCAGACAGGGGTTGTGCAGCAGTTGGAAGAAAAGAAGGGAACTTAGGAGAATAAGGTCATGAAGTGTTGGAATGTGAAAGGGAGACCATCCCACCACTGCCATTCTGTGTGTGGTGTCAATCTTCCCAGCCCCAAAGGGAGGAAGCAATGAGGCAGCCAGACTTGGCTTTGCTGCCCAAGCTCTCTGGGCTGGCACGGGGTGAACCACTTGGTTTCTAATGATTTTTTCTTTGACTGAACCCTTGGAGAAATGGTTTGCACAGGTTACTGGACCATTTTGACCTTTTGTCTGCTTTATCAAAGACCAGAGAAAGGATTTTGTAGTTTATTTTACTTGGGGGCAAAGACTGACTGGCCATGCATGTTCATGGCTTTGATAAAAGCCGAAGTGCCAACTGAAACTATAAATTAATTTTGACAGCTTGGGTACATATTGCTCTTATTCAGTAGCCAGTTGAGTGACTTTTCCATTTCCATGAGCTAGTCAGTGGCCAAGGGATGCTCTGAGTGTGTGAAGTCCTGATGTTGTGGCTGAGCATGAGCCAGTGGGGCATGGCACCTCCATCCTGCAGCAGGGCAGGAATGGGCTGTGGAGCAGACTCAGGAAGGCTTTGCCTGACTGGTCACGTGGGTTCAAGCTCCAGAACACAGCAAAATTGCATTGATAGGTGGTAATTCACAAAGCCTTTCTGTGGGGGAAGAAAGCTTTCTTGTGACCCTTGGATGCCTTGGTTGTACCTCTCATGCACCGTGTGCCAGCCCTGTTCTCCCTGTCGAGGCTCAGCTGGTGCAAAAAAATCATGGTTGTGGTCATTCCTCCTTTTTGGCTGATCTTCAAGTGATAATTTTAACAGTGCACAAAGTTTTCCCATTTCCCTTTGTATTACCTCTAGTTCTGTCACTATGCAGGCACCTAAAGTACTGCTGTGACTCAACCCCTGCTTCTTGTGGTCCTCTTTCAGGGACACATATTTCATTCTTTTCATTCCTAGCTTCTCCCCAGGTATTTGGTATTAAATGTGAGCTGGTCTCATCAGTACAAGTCGATGGTAATTTCAGTTCTTTTTAGTGTATCTAGTCATACTTCTGTGTTTCAGGAGGTGGTCACCCCACTTACCTGGCAGGTTTTCTCCAGCTGACTGAGTTGCCCATCTCTCCTCAAAATCCAAAGACACATAGGCTGAAACAAGGGGCATCTCTTCATTTTACTGTTTCATGTGTCCTTAATTTCCCAGCCAGGCAGGAAATGTGAGCAAATGCATCAAATGTTTTGTTATCAGAGGCCATGTGTTTTTCCCTTTTTAGGGGACAGTAAATATCTTAGATTTTCACTTTTTTTCTCTTCTAGATTAGGTGATTTCGTGGCTGATCATCCAAGATGAGTTACTGGGAGTGTTTTGTACTGGGATGTGGATGTGTTTTGTACTGGAGCTGCAGATGTGGCTCACAATGACTTGATGCGCCTCTCAGGGATGGAGATTAAGGCTGTAACCATCATTTCTGCCTGAGATATATGGCAGTGGGTTTGTTCTTGGGCTTGTTGTGTCTTTGGCTGCTTGTTTGTTGTGGTCCTTGTGTTTTCATGTTCTGATTTTGGGTTATCATGTAGCCGTGGAGACCACCACTGCTCTGCCTCCCGTTGTTGTGGCTTCCTGCTAACCAGTGTTTGTTGTGGGGGAGAAAATGTGGTGATGTTTTTCAGCTTGTTCCTTTGCTCTGGCTGCTTGATGTTTGCATTATAGCCATAGATTTCCACGGTGAAAAAAACCCCAGAAGAACAAACAAGCTTTCCCTTTCTAGTCATTTGTGAAACTCAAACATGATCTTGTTCAGCACGACCACGAAAACTTGGAGATCAAACCGAGTAAATTGAAAGTGTCCCACAACACAGAAATTCCCTTCTTCCGCCTTTCCCCTCTCGTCTCTCCACAACCAGATTGCTGCTGCCAATTCCAAGCAGAAGGGAGATTTGCCCAGTGCTAAGAGGGCTGCTTGTGCTCCCACTGAGTGGGGTGGGACAGTGGTGATGGACCAGCACCTGAGCAGAACCTTTCCTTGGACGTAGAAGACTTTAAGCTCTAAAATATAAATTCATGCCTTTGTCAGCCTTATCATTCCATAAATCCATAATTTTTATTGTAAAAGAATAAAGTCTGTGGCAGAGAAATGGAGAGGAGGGGTGAGGGCAGTGGTGTGTGTTTATATCAAGCTTTTACATGAAAAGAAAAATACAGTTCTTGAAAGGCTCAGTTTTGGTGATTTGCCTACAAGCTCCATTCCACTCCTCTTGTTTCCCCCACTGCTCCAGTGCCAAATGTCTCCCTTTACCTGTACAGATTAAACAGGAGGACCAGGCTTTTACGAACCCAATATTTGCCCCTAAAGATAAACCCACTGCACAATCAGTGTAGGAAAACATAACTACAAGTTACTTACGATGAGCCATTTGAAAGCTGCTCGTGAAACCTTTTCCCGAGTCTTTCCTTCTTAAGAGTTGGAAAAGCCCCCTTTTCCCTGCCCCAGACATGATCAGCAACACTGAAATTCAGACAGTTGTAATCAGCCCTAATAGGAGCAGAAAAGCCAAGTGCCACACGTTATTATGCCTCAGCCCCTGTAGTGCCGGTATCCGGAACCTCACTTGTGCTGGGATAACAGTAAACAGATGTGAGGGCAGTACTTGCAATACTGAGTTACCCTTTAAAAATCCAGCTTGCCCCATGGATTTTTACAGTTCTTATTAAGTCCCCTTCTTACTGAATGATTTTTCTTCCTCTCTCTCTCTTTTTCTTTCTCCTTTTCCGCGAGGTTGTTTTATTTTTTGCAGGATCAGCTCCCTTGGCTGATTCACCGTGTGGCTCCATAAATACTTGGATTGGCATAATTGAGGGGTGAACAGGATTTGGGAGTGAGTGGCTGGTGATTGAGAAAGGAGGGGGAGTGTGATGGGATAAGCTGGGCTTACCACCGAGAGAAATGTTTGTGGAACCACGGCTTTTCCACAAGGAGCCACAAGTCTACTGGAGAAGCAGAGAAATGCTCCGACCACTGGAGGAGTGAAACTCTGCTCCCTGGGCCAGACACTGATATCATTGCTCCCAGAATATTGGCTTTGGCTTTAGACTTGGCCTTGTGCAGACATGTAGCTTAAAACACTGAGCTTTCCAAAGGGATTGGACACAGGAGTAGGTGACAGCGCTCTAAATCTCTTTGACATCAAGGCACAGAACCCCATTGGCTGTTTTGGTGCTGAGTTGGGTCTAAAAGTCATGTTAAATATCTGCCTAAGGTGTTGCAGAGTTGGGACGCTACACCAACCCTAAATCTGTTGATTTTGAAGAGAAATAACCATTTTGTCCGTGGTGGCTCACAGAAATGTTTGGTCTGTTGGGTGCTCATGCCAACAGAAGAAAAAGGGTAAAAAAGAGAGTTGAAGCCAGGGATGGAAGCAGAGATTTTTAGGCTATTTTCAACTGGTTATAAGATGGTACCTCAAGGATTTGGTTTCCCAGAACACCCAGCCCAGGTGCCCTGCCCTTGCCCCCCTGCATTTCCACTGCCCCCTTATGCTGGTCATGCTGCCACAGAGCGAGCTGTGTAAATTACAGACTCACAGTATGGGTTGGGTTGGAAGGGACCTTTAAAGATCATCTTGTTCCAACTCCCTTGCTGTGAGCAGAGACACCTTCCACTAAATCAGGTTGCTCAGAGACCCATCCAATCTGACCTTGAATTTTTCCAGGGATGGGGCATCTACCACCTCTCTGGGCAACCTGAATCAGCTGATCCTGTGAAAAATTAGTCCAGCAGAAGGGAAACTTGCTGGTCTGATCTATTCTGCACCTTCATCACTGCCAGAGCTGACCCTGAAGAGGGCAAGGGATTATAGGCAGAGCAGCAGGAAGGTGAGTGGGCAGTGGTGAGCTTTTCCTGAGCAGGGAGAGGTTACATGAGTGTGCTGTGAGTGAAGGAGGATGAGTGTGGCCTTTTCAATGACTAGTCCAGCAGTCAGCCTGCCAACATTTGGGTTTTGGCAGCTTCAGTTCCTCGTTGTCGTCAGCTCTGCCCACTCCTTTGCAGGCTTCCTAAAATGTTGTAATTTGTAGGTGTAGTATTTTTAACCATGAAATGGGTGTTTCTAGGCACACCATGACCACAGAATGGCTTTCAACAGAGTGGTGTGGGCAAAGAGAAAGGGTTTGGTTTGGTTGATGAGCACTATGGAGGGGCTTTCTCCCTGGAGAGGGAAGGCTGGGGTTCCTCTACAAGAGCTCTCTCCCCTGTTCTCTTGGCTGTGAGTGCATAGGGAGAGGCTGGAGAGCTGGGGCTGTGCGTGTGGATGTGGGCAGTGACGCATTCCTAGGCCATGTGCAGAATTCCTGTGAGTGACCACAGCACTTTGCTGAACAACTATCAGAAGGTTTCTCACCCTTCCTCGAGGGAGGATGCTGTGCCTCCAAAAAAGCCTCCCAACGCATGGAACGATATTCATCCGGTTCTGTTACGACCGTTGCTCTTCCTGTGGCTGTTTTGCTCTTCATTATCTCCCTGGGAAGAGGTTGTTCTCTTGAGCAACAATATCCCAGCCCCAGTTTGGTTCCTGTGGTGTCCATATTTAGTGGGGCTGTTTCTGATTTAGCAGCCGCCTTTGCATGGGTGTGAGGATGCTCTGAGCCGTGCGAGCGGCGTTGCACGGGCTTTGTGCCCTGCTCTGGAGCTGGAGAAAATGTGTGAGAGATTTCCCTGCTGCTAACAGGCATTGTGTTTGCCTTCCTCTTTCGAGGTGGGAGAGATCTGGGGAGAGAAGAAGAAGTTAAAAAAAAAAAAAAAGGGCCTTCCAGTGGGATGTTGGGATGGGAATGTTCCTGCCTGGGTTCCCACATTGTTCCCAGCCTTCTGCCGGGGTCCAGCTGTATGACAGAGGCCTCCAAAATGCAAGTGAGGTTCTGTGATGAGTGACACACGTGACTGTGACTCATAACAGCCATCTGGTGGGTGGTGGAGCACCTTCGCTGGTGGGGAAAAAGGTGCTGAGGGCAGTGTGGCCTTAACCAGCAGCGTGAGTTGGGCTCTGGGCTGCTGCAGGCATTGGAGCCAGACCCATCTGTGGCCCCTTGTGGAAAGGCTTTACCTTCTTGACAGACCTTTGAGAAATGGTTGTTCCTCAGTAGGCAGCTCATGGGGGGTCGTCATGGGCAGGCAGGTAGCCCAGTGTCCAGGGGTTTCTGGAGAGAAGACCAAGAGAACTCGGGGTTCCTGGGAGTTGGGAGCAGAGGAGCTGCCTCCAGCAGCAGCAGGGAGTCTTTGCTGCTAATGCTTCCAGGGGAGGGAATTTGAGGAAATGCTCGGATAGGAATAAGTAGAGCTGGCAACAAACGTGCATTTCATTTTATGAACATTTCATGGTGAAACTTAAAACTTCCACAAAATTTGGGGGACTGGATAGCTCAGGGGATTAGTAATGGGATACAGAGCCTTTCATCTCACCAGTGCCTTTTCAACTGCAGCTCAAGTCAATAGCAGCGACTGAAAGTTGTTACCATCTGATGGCTTATGTGTAATGAGTGGATGGTCTCACTCCATTTCCTGGTAGTCAGGTATCGGTGGCTGACGCACACAAACACACCAGAGAGCCTGGCTGCTCTCCAGCCTTGTTGGCAGCCTCAGCCAACCACTGGATGAGTCCAGGAGTGAAATGTCCCATTTGCTTCTAGCTGGGGGCTCTGTCAGGTGGTGTCCTGGCATGCGCAGGATGTGAGAAATGTTGTAGGGTGGGGAAGCAGAGAGCGATTTTAGAGCAGTGAGTAGGCAGTAGTAGAGTAGTAGTGTAGGCATCTTCCATCTGTTCTGAGGTCTACCAGGAATACTGTTTTGTTGCAAGGACCTCCTCTTCAGATGTTCTTCAGCCCTTAGCAAAGCTGTGATGTGCACAAAATTTATGATTTCAAACAGAGGAAAGACATTATGGCACAGGGCTTTCTGTTGAAAATTATATCACTGCTTTTCTCCCACTCCCCAAGGTGGTTCTAAGTGGAACATGGAGCACATTTTAACAAGTATTTGTTTATTAATGCATCTGAGCTGTGACTCTAGCACAGGGCTGTGCACCAGCATCCCCATTTCCAACTGGGGAAACTGAGGTAGAGAGAAACCAAATGAAGGAGCAGTTCTTCCTGGATGAAAAATTCAGGAGTTTGTGGGTGCTGGCCCTGTGCCAGGTCCAGTAATGGATTCAGAGCATCAGTATGCTCTCTGCTTCTCTCTCAGGACATCTGCCCTTGCTCTTTCCATCATGGATCTAAAAACAGCCCCTCAACTGAAGCCTTAGGAAAGGCTCTTTCTTGGGGGACATGTTCATTCCCATTTTGTGCTCTACAGGCTTCATACTCAGGGCATGGCTTGGAACAAGGAGACTCCTAATGAAGGTTTGAAAGTGTAGAATTTTTTGATTCTGTTCAAAGTCATGAAAAGGGCTGGTGGTGGGATGAAGAACTGGTTACAGAGATGACTGAGCTGTGGGACTGGTTGTGGTGCCCTGGTGAGACTCCCTAACACCAGTCTTTGATCAAAGGGCAAACCAGTCTCCTGATGGGGCGTGCAAGACTGAGCATCCCTCAGTACCCCCATGCTCTGGGAGTTTCCACCCCTGTGTCTCAAAGGAGGATCCCCTGGCTTTGCCCTCTGGGAAATGGGTGCAACGTGGTGGGAACTGCTCCCTGCAGGAATCTGTGCACCCAAGTGGCAATGGGGTGAGCCCCATGTGCCTTTCCAGGATTACACTGAGCCAGGCACAAGCAGGCCACGGGTAAACAAATGATGTCAGCTCCCACTGGTGTTATTTTTAAGCACATTGTATATATTACTTGTCTTTACGTACCTCTGGACTGTTCTTTGTCCCCCTCCCACTGCTTCTCAATCACTCTCAGAGCTTTTTTTTTTTTTTGTTCTTTTTTTGGTTTTAACCAACATCTGTAGATTTGCTCTTGACAAAAATAAAGCCATCCATCTCCCTTGGCCTGCCACCCTGTCATGTAAGCTCAGGAAAGCTGGCTCAGTCAAGGTTTACAGAAGCTGTCGCAGCCTGCAGTGGGAAAGGCACTTATCTGTCGTGGAGGGTTCGCAGTTCTCAGGAATGCATCCTTCCCTCAGGCCGAGGGGATGGCTTTTGTTTATCCTCTGGCACACAATGAAATGATGGGAAAACATGCTTGGATGCACTGCAGTAGTAAGGTGGGGCAGGGCAGCGGTTAAAAATGGAACGGAGCCTTTGATCCCCGGCCAGAGCAGATGACTCCCAGGGTTTGGGTTTTAGGGTGGACGTCATGTTCTTTCCCTCCATCTCCAGTTCCCCTCCTACCTAGCGAGAGGAACTAAGCCTCCTAACTAAGGCTGGATTGAAGGAAGGGATTTGGGAAGCCATGCCTGGCTCAGGTGGGTGCTGGAGGAGGGGGTGCAAGTCTGAGCCTTCCCAATAGCCGACTCCTGTGACTCCGTGTGGCACATCCCAAGATCTCAAAGCACCATGGGCACAGAGCAGCTGAGCCTTGGAGCTGCTGCCTTGGTGGGGGCTGCAGGGGCTGGCAGGGCCAAGCTGTGAGTCATGACAGCAGATGGGGCTCGGGACAATGTTTTTCCTGTTAATCTCCCCCACCATCTCCCCCAGAAAACACAATGGAAACTCCATAATCCAGGAGATAGCCTGGGGCATACCACAACTCCAGAGGGTCCTCACAGGAGGCTCCGAGTCCTCCCCAGATTTCCCAGAAGCCAGACCAGGTAGTAAATAACCACACAAGTCCAAAAGATCCAAGAGGAGTGATAGAAGTATTACGTGCTTGCGCTTAGTCCTGCTCTATCCCGGATCTGGAGTGGGACGCTCAAAGACTCTGGAGCGCTGACTCCTTGGAGCCAAAGTATATCATCTGTTAAGTCTCTGGCACGCCAGGCTTGCTTTAGAGTGAGCAAATTGAAGGTCATCTCTCAAAATCTGGTTAATGCCAGATGCCAGAGTAGACAGAGAGAGAGAAGCAGAGGGATGATGGATACTCAGATGTATAGATCAATCTATGGCTCAAGGCATGTTTGTTTCTGCCTTGGTTTGGTTTCTGTGGCCTTATATTGTTTTTATTATTTATAGTGTTGGGGGGAGGAATCCTGTGTGTTTGAATTTATTTGCTGTGCTGTGTGGCTGATTTGGAACATGTCCTGTCGAGGGGTTTTTGTTATTCTTTTGCTAAGGAGCTCGGTGATCATTTGGCACCGAGTACAGGAAAAATGAAAGCAAAAAAAATCAAAGAATGCCCAGATTTCATTTAACTGTTTACCTTTTCAGCACTTGGCCACTGTGCACAAATTGGGAATGGCCGAGGGAACCTGTCTGGCCTTGATTCAAGAGGTCTTTGGTGGAATTTTAGCACATGCCTGAGGCTAAAAATGCCATGCCAGCCATGGCCACGGCGAGGCCGAGGCGGCAGCGCTGCTGCGGAGATGGAGCGCGGCAGCTGCTCAGCAGCAGCACAGGAGCCTGAGCCAGGGGGGAAAGAGGATCCATTACATTGCAAGTTAGCTTGAACCTCGCTTCAGTGTTTGAACGTGAATCATTCATTCCACTGGGGAGATGACTGAGGAGTCTGGGCAAAAAAATAAATCCCAAACCAGCAGAGTGCTGCAGGGGAACATCTAAGGGATGCGAGTGGGGCACTTGGACCAAAGGACTTGGGCAGCTCGCAGGCATTCTCCAGATGCTTAACCAGGAGTCTTGCTGTTCCCTTTTTCTTGGCCAACTCTGGACTGTTTTATTCCTTGCATTAGTGTGTTTTTTGTATCTCTCTGGTTGGCAGACAAGATTCTGGGGCTTTGTTTCTGAAGTGAGCCATGGCTGCCCTGCATGGAGCCAGCCCCATGTCTGCAGCAGAGTGGGAAGCCCCAGGAGGAGGGAAGGCAGTGTGAATTCACAATTTGGGGTACCAGATGCAGACAGAGGTGCTTTTGTAGCTCTCTGAGCAGGGCTTGGAAGGTCCTGGTGCAGATGTTGACATGATGGTTGTTCCTTTGGTCACAAGGCTGAGCCTGAGTCAAGAGATTGGAGGCCAGTGGGTGCAAGTGTAGGACAAGGGAAGGAAACTTACCTCTTCAGCACAAGACTTTCCTAGAAAATGAGGGCTCTGGAGGCACTGAATGTAGAGTTGTGTGATTCTGGACAGAAGGTGAGTCATCCTTAACCACAGAACCCCTCAGCAATTCAGTTCTCCCCGTGTCAGGGATTTCCCTGGTCACATCTCTCTGCAACTGGAACGAACAGCTCAGGCTGTGCAGCCAAAAGCCAAATTGGACACTTGTCCTCTGAGCACAGGGGGTCAGTTCTGGCCTCTTACATTTGCAAAAGTAGTTTAAATGCAGCACCGAGGCCAGGAAACCCAACCCACATAGCCTGGAAGCTTCACGTGGTGAGTCGGCCAAGGCATCGTTAATTGAGCTGCTTTGCTCTCCCATAACTCTGCTTGTTTTCTTTGCTATGTGTAAACCTGACACTTGGCTATTTCTGACTTTTCATCTTTACTGAACTTGAGACCCAAGCACAGACACTTGGGCTGACTGGGCGCTTCAGTAGAAACCTGAGTTTGTGGAATTGCCCACCTTTAGTGCCATTTCTACCTCTTAACTTGGACTTTGGGGGTTTGTTTATCATTACTGTGCATTTGGGGAGGAGATATTGCTGCTGGTTCCTTCTTTGTCTCTTCTATTGTGTCATTTCCAAGATATTGGAGGGGAAGGAAGTGCACAAATGTTGGTTTAAAAAACACGCAGCATTGCCCTTCTGAATGAGTTTTAAGGTGTGTGACTGTCAGCATCAACATGTGTATTTGAATTATTCTCTCAGTCTGACTACTGGAAATATAAAAATTCCTGCTGATTTCATTACTATTGTACAAGCAAAGGATCTCCATCCAGGCTGCTAAAAGGAGACAAAAGGTGGCCTTGGCCCACTCCAGACTGCTTGGATGGGAACCAGCTGTGCACCCCTCTCTCTTGGAGTGACTCTCCAAGGTGCATCCAAGTTTCTGGGGCAAAATTCAGCACAGCACATTGTGGGTCTCTGTTGACCACAGAGTAAAACTGGTCCAACCTTTCTTCTCTCTCTGCTCTGTGTAACAGGTTATACTGAAAAGAACGAACAGATTTTGGCTAAAATCAAAATGTTTTCCAAGAGTGTCAGCTTTAACTAAATTTCCCAGCAGATGACGTTGGCATGACTTCCTCTAGCTTTCATGTTTTGTTTGGATAACATCAAAAGGCTCTTGTTTCAATGGGCTGGGATCTTGTCATTTCAGCACCAGCATTTCACTTCATCTTGGTTTCTCTATTACTGTAAATAAACTCTTTGGTGTCACAGTGAGCGAGGGGGTTGGTGACCCCACACGTGGTGTAACAGACCTTTAAAGGGAAGGGATGATGCCTGTGTTCCCCTTCCAAAGGGAACTCAGAGACCATGGCTTTGTAGGGTGGCAGCAGGTAGGGTAGGACTTCCCACCACAGTGATTTACAGAGTGGGAGCATGAAAGAAGAACTTCATGGTCTTCAGTGTTCAGCACCAAACTGACTGAGTTATTCTCATCCACAGCAGGGCTTTGGTTTTATCAGGAGGGCAAAGATGTGATTTTCTCCCTAATGAAAAACTTCAGAACTTTCTCCTTTGTGGAAAACATCAAAATCTTGGCTGAGTTTTCTCTAAGTGGGAATCTGAAGTGAGTTTTGTCATGCTGGGGGTTGTGATAGGGGACATGGCTTTCTGCCTGGCCACAGCACCCAAGGGCAGTCAGTGTTGAAAACCCTGACCTGCTCCTCGGGAAAGTCATCTTGCACTGCAACAAATGGTGTTTGTTTGGGTTTGAACCCAAAGAAATGTTTGAAACAAAGATTTTCTCAAGGCTCCAAGAAGCACAGCTTCCCCAGCTTTGGGGCTGTTGAGTGTGTTCCATTTTTTTCATTCTAAGACTCTACTTCAAGGGGTTTATTTAGATAATACTTGTTAAATCAAGTAAAGTTTCCCTGGGAGAGTAAAGAAAGATCCTTCTCCCATGGTCTTTATGGGGGAAAAAAGACAGATGGAGCTCTGAAGAACAAGTGATGTTCCCTTACACTGATGTGCAGTGAGCTTTTGTTGCTCCCTCTTTGGTTTCCAAACTCATTGGTGTTTCCAAACTAACCCCCAGAGGATGATTTTCCCATTTATGAGGCTGAATTGCATGTCTGTGTTCCTAAATTCATTGTGTTTGTTTCTCAGCCAACAGTGTTTCTCAGCAGGTGCCTCTAGTAAAAGCCCAGCCCTCTGGATGGAAGCACAGGCAGTTCTTGGGAGACACTTTCTGTCCCCGTTGGTGCTGGTGGGGAAGGCAGAGGGAACTCTGCTGCTTTCTTTCCTGGCTTTGGTTGCCATCTCTTCTCAATGCTCCTTCCTTTGGTGCCTGCGCTTGAGGCTTGGGTTTACTCAATCCCAAGATATATGGTTGCATTTTGGATGAAAACCACATCTGAAACCAGTTTTATCAGTTTCCTGGAAGACGACAGGGAGAAAATATGTGAAAAATGTCTTTTCACTACTCTTGGGTTTAGGGGTTTTTTGTCCTTTGTCACCCATTGCATCAACCTTCCTTATCGTTTGGCCATGAGAAAATGTTTTCACCCAATAAAACAGAGGCCAAACCCTCACGGGTTCATTAAGGGGTGACTGGTGTGACCGGAGATACCTGATCTGGGGTGTGAGGGGAGTGTCAGCTCCAGGACCTGTGCTTTGGTCTGGCATTTATTTGCCTGGTGGTGATGGTTTGGGGCAGGGAAACAGAGACACATCTCTCCTGCTTAAACCAGCTCTGCTGGGCTGGGCTTGGTTGCTGTGGGTGAGCTCAGCTCTGCTTGCAGATGACTGAGAGGGGCAGCCAGTGTCATGCTGAGCTCCTCATTCCCCCATCCCTTGGACAGGGAAGAGCAGGAGGTCTTTCCCCTCCTCAGCTGTGCTGGGGCTCCCAAAATGAGCAGCCATGCAAAGAAATAAGGGAGTATCTGACAGCACAGAAACAGGGCAAGAAACCTTCTCACTTTCATGACATCCCCGCTAGGCAATATATTTTTTCCCACTTCTCCCAGTGGATGCAGCTTTACTATCTGTGTAACAACATATTAGTTAGGTCACTTCACAGCTATGAGGCTGTTGTGCGGATTCCCTCTCTTCTAGGAATTGTGCCGATGAATCATCAACACTTACAGCCATAGTTTGATGTCTTTATTCACACTTAATGCTGGTACTTGGCCGCAAAAGTAATCCTGGGGAATCCAATGGGACTAACTGTGGAGTTATATACTATTAAATCTTTGGCCTTTTAACAGTGTAATGGGTTCCAGCCAGATTTGTGAATAAAACTGAAATGCAGTCCCGGCTTTCGCAAGGGTTAGGAGGAGTACAGGGCAAAAATGTTCATGATGAAACCTAGACCCATGTGAAAATTCCCTGCTATAGCTGGCTTTGGTGTAAACCCTTGGATGTAATCCTCTAGGGAAAGGTGGCTGGACCCACCTGGCCTCACCTCTCACAGCAACAACTGGAGTTGGGAACAAATTACAACCCAGGCTGGGGCTTTTGTCAGGGCGGGTTTTGTGTGAGTTTGTTTCATTTGTTCACTATTGTTGTAATTGAGATGTTTCAGAACATAATAAATAATTGTTCTTGCAGAGTAACAGCTTTTTAATGCTGGATGTGACAGGATGTTCTGTGCTGAGTACCATGGGCTGTGGGAGATGCAGCCACAGGAGATGCAATTCTGCCCTCTGGAAAGGGATTTGGGCTCTGATGAGGATGCTGTTTGTTTGTAGCTGAGCATTTTTCAGGCCTCCATTCAAATTTTAGATGGTTTTTCTGGAGTTTTCTGAATCTGAAATTTGGCTTCACTGCAGGGTGAGCGAGTGAGTGGCGTTAACCTGATTTTCCCATATGGAAAAATGAAAAAAGTTATTTGTTTGAAAAACAAGTGATATCATTAGTCTCCATAGTGTCTTGGTAATGTGGTGCTTGATGAGCTTCAAATGTGATACTAATTGATTTAGATTAGATATTGGGAAGAAATTCTTCCCTGTGAGGGTGGGCAGGCCCTGGCACAGGTTGGGCAGAGAAGCTGTGGCTGCCCC
>JAWWTY010000035.1:4647310-4665669 GCA_035222235.1 Margarornis squamiger | reverse complement strand
ACATTATTAAAGACAGTACCAACTTCTTTAACTTACTGAATCTGATTTCTAGTTGAAAATCAAGGTCCAGTGAGGGGTTTTTTAGTAAGTTGATGGGTCTTTCTGCAAAAAAAAAAACCCAAAAACGAAAAAACAACGAAAAAACATTGATGTTGGGTTTTATTCCCTCAGGAAGGAAAAAAAGTATCTGAAAGGCTTTTGGAGGAAAAATTGCCTAGTGAGCCAAGTTTTTGGTCATGTCTCATTCACAGTTTTTATACAGACTGAAAAAAATCTTCCCAGTTTGTCACTGGTTCTTTACTTGTGTTTGTAAACTAGGTACAAGTCTGAACTTCTTCCAACTCTAACAAGGGTGGAATATATATGGGGAGTTGAGCAGGCAACACATAAAACAAGATTGTTTTTTAATCTAATATGGATCCATGGCTTAAAATATTCTGTTCACTCCAAGAACCCCTCTGTTACCTCACTGTTCCTTCAGGAGGGAATTGCCCAGGCTTCCTGGCAGCAGAGATTTGATGCACAAGGAGAATCTGAACAATCTCACGCTCTGTGAGACCCAGAGCAGTTGTCTCCCAGTTGGTGTAAGGTTCAAACTGGTCTGTGGACTGGCACTTGCATCGTTCTCTGAGCCTACTGGGGATGTACCAAGTGTACGTGACATTTATTGGTTTCAGACCATGCTGGCTTTGAAGCCTGGGTTTATTTTTGAAGGGGGGACAATGCTGTGGTTGAATGGTCCATAAGCTGATGCCCACTCTTGCCATTTGGACTGTCTCTGGTGTCTTCCGTTGCTCCTTTCCAGGAGTCCCCAGCTCCATGCTAATTGGGTGCTGGCTCCAGGCTTTCTATTTTAATGCTGTTTGATGATAATAATCATTGCCGCAGGATGAATGGGGGAGAACAAAGACAGGAAACGTCCCCCTGATTAGATAGAGGCAGGAGAGCCATTGGAGGAAAAAAACAAATGACAAAAATGACAAATGAGGGTCCTGTAACTTCTGCCATCCTCCTGGGGCATGTGGAAGGGCCTGGAAGGATACGTGAATAAGACAGTTATTTACCGGTTTGGCAAACCATGCCTTGGAAGTCTCCAGGTATCATCTCCATCTGCAAACAAAGGCCAGAGAAGAGATAAGGCCAAGCAGCTACCAGATCTGAGCTGTTCTGGGCACAGTTATGCAAACCCTCCTTCATTCCAGTCATGTCAAAACTCATGGTGACCTTTCCTGTTGCGTTAATGCCATTACTGGATAAGAGGGGAAGAGACAACACCCGTGTAGGTTTAGGTGAAGAGCTACACCTACAGTGTATTCAGAGCTCAGACCTGAGCCCTAGTTGGAGTTTGACCTTGTTTCATGTTGACTTGTGTTGATAAAAGGCCATGCCCAGGCCAAGCTTGGTGTGCCCCTTGGGAAACACCAGAGAAATGGGCCATGCTGTTCTCACCAGTGTGTGTTTCTGCAGAGCAGATGGATGTGCTCTGTCTGGCCTCTCGAGTTATGGGTGAATCTGTGTTTGCAGTACTATCAAATATTTCCAGGATCCTAAAAGGGCTTCCAAGTGTCTCGCTGCAAGGGCACAAGGGTTCTGCAGGAGCCTCTATTAGGCTTTGGATGTCCATCCACACCTAGAAACTTGAGTTTGGACCAGGTAGTTCTCAGCCCTGTGTCCTGGCCAGGTACCAGAGATGCCATTAGGGTCTAGTTTTACTTGGGCCTTTCTCTTCTTCAAGTACAGAAGTGTCCTGTAAACCAGTCAAGAGCAGCCTAGTATTACTTGGGGGAAATGGTCAACAAAAGCAAAGTCTTTGACTTCAGTCAAATTGTTGAACAGAACAATCAGAGCTTCTTAAAAATAGAGAGGTTTTCATTTTCAGCAGTTGAAAACGGCGTGGGAGCTGGAAGTAGAGGGGAGCTGGTTCTGATTAGCCCCAAATCCCCACATGCTGCTGTGCATTTTGGTTGTGTTTTTGTTGGTTAAGCTTTGTTTCGATGAATTCTATTTAGTGCCAGTGTTGAGAGCAAGGCCTTGGGTTTGTTTATGGTCCTTGTGCACTGAGGGTATGAACAGAGTCTGGGTATCCCTGAGAAGCCCCCAAAACTGGGGAACTTGCTCTGAGGTGCCCAAGGAGATGGACACTTCCATGGCCTCCAAAAGGGCCCAAATACTTCTTTTATCACTGTTTTGACTGTAATAGAGGCAAAAGCCTGACCTGGAGAGCAGCACTAGGTCTTTGGTTCATCTTCACTGGTGGGAAGATGCCTGCTCCTTACCAGACCCTTTGAGTTAAGGGTTCCTGTGGTTCTCAGTCATGTCTAGGTTTGAAGGCAATAGAAATCTGCTGGAAGGAAATGCAAATATTCTCACTTGAACACCTTTAACTTAAGCTCTGGGCTAAAGTATATTTTCTAATGCTACAAGACTTTTGTTGATGGCATTTTTGAAAGAGGGAATGACTTTTTAGATGTGCTCTTATGAAAACAGGTCTTTCATCTGTGATTAGTGCTAATTTATAACTGCTTTCTAAGACCTGTCCTGTGAAATAAATTAAGACATGCCTGGAAAACACTGGATTGGCTTAAATGTGCTGCAGAGTCTTTTTCAGTTTCTTTTATCCTGCGTTTTTAAATTAAAGAAACGTGATGATTTAAGGCGTTTGATCTCCGAATGTTGCAATTTTTATTAGCATTTGTTTCCAGTTGTGTGTTTTCCCAGTAATGGGTTTATGGAACCTTTCACCCCTAGATCTCCTCCTCCTCCTGTGTCACATGCATCACTCAGGTCCAGCCATCTGGCTCTTCTCTCCCACCACTGAGCAAATGGGGGGGTCACTTTTTTTCTGGAAAGGGAGAAGAAGAAATGCTTCTCCAGCCATAGCTCCTTGGCAGCTCTATTGGATGGTCTCAGCAGGGTCAAGGACTTTTAGAAACTGCAGAGTGACCCACTGGTCCCTTCCTAGGTAGGATATGCCAGCCTGGGACTGAGATGTACTAAGTTGCTCAAAGTTGAGCCAAACTAGTCAACCTAATGAGTGATTTCACTTCTGAATCAGCTATTCTGCCCTTCCCCCCTCCTTTGGAGGGTCTAGTGAATCAAGATGTGGCTTCAAACCAGTCATTTCAAAATCGGGCAGATCTGTCTTCCCCATCTTGGGATCAGTTCAAGCTCTCTTTGGAGTCCCTGATGTTCACAGACAACAGCCCAACAGCTGGCCTAGAGCAATACTGGAGGCAGAGCTGGTCTGACTTCAGAAGGGAAGTTTTAAACAGGTCACTGAAGTTCAGTAATCTCTAAGAATTTATTCCTATATTTTATTTCCAGGAAAAACACTTCCAAAAATGTTTCTGTGTCACTCCCATTCCCTTGCACCTTCATATGTGTACAAGAAGGTCACTATCTCTAGTTCCAGTAGACCACACTCCTTCAGTTGCTCTTTAAGTGCCAGATCTTCCTGTGAAGAATCCGCTTTTCCCAGAACGCTGTCCTGGCAGCTTTGGCTCATCCCAGATGAGCTACCTCTTAAGCAAAGTGCCATCCCCTATGTGAGAAGGGAAAAGCTGTAATTTGGTTTAAGCAGCCACAGCTCTGGGGCTTGGGTTGCTCTCCCAAAAGCACAGCCTACGAGTCTGACCTTAAATAGGCTCTGTAACATGTCGTTCCAGCCTCTGTTAACTGTTTCCATGTTTTTGACAGATGGCTTGGTGTACCTCACAGCAAAGCCAACATCCTGTTGAACAAACAATGAGGAAAGAGGAGGGAGGAAGAATGGGGTGTGGGAGAGAACACAGGATGCCATTTATATTTTATTTATGCGAGTGTTGGATTTTTTTATTATTATTATTTTTAAATCTTGTGTATGCGGCAGACCGAGAATTTGGGGAGAAACTGGAACTTTGAGGCTTCATTTGTGAGGAGCCTTCAAGGAGAAGGTTTCTAAACCTCCCTCCAGAGACTGTGAGACTTATCATTACTCCTGTTTGTACTGACCTCATGGGAAGTCATGCCATTGAATGAGTGGAGTTACTGTCTTGTAAGTCTTTTGTAAGGTCTGGCAGTGATGTTTCTTTGGGAGAAAATTCCAGGGCTCAGGCTGTACAGTACTTTGCTTTCAAGGTTTTGTGCATGTCTGAAATGCTCATCAGGCTTCATCTCTCAGTGAATTTCTTTGCCAGGTGAGCCCTTATTCCATGGCCCCAGAGTTGCCATCCATGGTCCAGCACATGCCCTAATGAGAGCAGATTATTTTATACAAGATTGCAGTGATGTTTTCTTTTTGGTCAGAACACTGGATTGAGACTTGGACATAGGTCTGGGGGCTGAACTTGGAGAAACCAGGGCAGAGCCTTGTCAATCTGTAATGTAAACAGCAATATTTGACAGCCTTTGCCCAGTATTTTTAAGATTTTTTGGTACAAAATGGTTGGAAACATCTCCAGACAGCAAAGAGCTGTCTGTTCCTGCGATGGCCAGCACAAAACTGTCTCAGACCTGTAGGCACTGACAGAGGAAGAATCCCAGCTCAGCCAGAGAGTGGGGCCCAAGTGATGGTAATTTGCTTGATGAATGGCTTGAGAAGCAGCATAGCTTCATGTCTCTTATTGTTAAGGTCCTCACTGGCTGTGACTCCTGTTCAGACTCTCCATACAGTGCACACATGTTTTCCAGAGGTTTCTGATGCCTGTTGTTGGAGCTGGTCCTGTCTTGAGTGTCCACTCTCATCAACAAGGGCTGCTCTTGCAGGACTTCAGCTCTGGCTGGCACTTGCCCTCCCTGCTCAGTGGGACTGATTTCCATGGACACAGAGTTCAGCTGACCCCAACCCCTCAAAGAAAAGCCAACTCTGCTCTACGCCCCTTTTTCATCTGTGCCTCATTCTACACATTGCTTTGCTTTCTGTCTGCTGTGACCCAGCTCTTCTGTTTGCCTTTGGATCATTTTTTTCGTCTCTCTCACATGAACCACATGCAAATTTAATATCTTTCTCTCACCTCCTTTTATGTTTCTGCATCCCTCTCTCCAGTGAGCTTGTCCTAGTTTATGCTGGAGTTCTCCCTGGTCAGACACTGTGCAGAGTGTGACTGATGGAAGCAAATTCCCCCCCATTAGGGTTTGTCCCACCACAGAACAAAGCAGATTTTGGCCCAGAGTCTGTGTAGATCTGTGTTATCTTCTCGGCACATGGATTGATGCACAAGGAAAGTGGAGCTGGTGACAGTTCCTAGTTCTGTGCTTGCTCTTTAGTAACTGCAAGTAACCTCACCTGTATGATCCCTGTGGGATGCAGTGAGGCTCTGCTGAACCAGGCCACCAAGTGATTGCCAGAGAGGAATTTGGACAATAATGTTCTGGTCCTGACTTGCCGCTGACCATCTTGCCCCAAGGCTGTACCCATATCCCAAAAACAGAGTATATCAGTGCTGTCCCCCCCAAAGCTGCCAATTCCAGGATGGAGAAGCATCCATGTAACCCTCCAGTTGTGCAGGGATCCCAAGTGGTTCTCCTGTCCCTGAAATAGCACAGCCTGTTAAACACTACCAGCTGAACAAAACCCACGCGCGATGGCAGGAGGTTTGGAAGGCATCACCGTGCCAAGTCCCCGCTTGCAATCCATCATCCCCCTTTCCACAAGTTTCCCAGGCAGTGGGAATGTTTTTCCATCCTTCCCTGCTAGTGATGAAGCAAAGTATAAAGTGAGTTATAAAGATGTTTAAAAGAGCTTTGCCCTGCCTGGCCTGGAAGAGCTGAGGTCATTCCCAGTGCACATCAGTAAATACGTGTAGGGTCTTTGGAGCTGTCTTCCAGAGAAACAGCTAATAAAGCTGCCTGTGTTTGTTGTTCATGCCAAGACACATTCCAGCATCTGATTATTTCATGTCATTACTTTAATGTGGACATAAAGAGAGAAGCATTGATTTTTCCAGGTGGATTGGCCCGTTTTGGGGAGATCACAGCTTATGGTAGTTGTGTTGGATTAAAACTGACCCAAACTACCCTGTCAGTAATAAACTTAGTGTAACTAAACCTGAAATTTCAGTGTAACTAAAGCTGAAGGAGGAAGGGCATGGCAGCAGAAATGGAGGCATTGTGCATTTGCAGATTTGATATGGAATTGAAAAAGGAAAGAAAAAGAGACAATAATTGTGTTGTAATTGTTTTAGTGGCTCGAACTGCAAAGGAAACGTTAGAAACTCATGTCAAAGAGCTCTCTGTAGCCATATGCAACACAGAAGGTACCAAAGAGGAATTTCTGCTCCCTCAGAAATTCCATAGTTTGAGAGGGAGGAAGGGATTGTTCCCAGTTGGAATAAAATGCCAAACTTCCTGTGTCCCACAGGCCTACTTAAAAAAGGGATTTAGTATTACCAAGGCACGTTGTCGGAGGAATTAGTCACTAAAACTTTTTTATTGTGGTAAATAATGGAGAAATGTGACAAACATTCTGACATTTCCACGCAAAAGAAGTCATCAAAATCAATACTTCTCTTTAGATCTCTGCTCTCTTAAGATAATTACCCTGTTTCAGCTCTTCTAAACCAGCTGTGCTCTCAGTCTGAGGTCTTGGTCCTTGGATATGTGACCAGTCTGTACTCATGGGAATAGGGAATAATGATTTTGTGAAACTGGATACATGAGTATGGACTCTCCATAATCAGAAAAAGTCATACATTCATGTTCTGTAGGTCTGGTTTAATTTTTCACTTTTGTGTCACTTCATTGGCATTTCTCTTAATTCTCCCCAACACAGCCAGAATTGGAAACAGGACATCTAAGGCTGGGAATTTGTGGCCAGCTCCTTATCTCTCGTTGGGTTTCCACTACTATAACTTCAGTGACGGATCATCTTTTTTTGTTTAAATAGTCCGGCGTGAGAGAAATGAAGACCAAAGGACTTGGGATAGTTTATGATGGGTTACTGGATATAAGTGGAAAATTAGAAGTGATCCATATCCGGTCTATTCCACTCTGTTATCCATTTAATCTTTGCAATTCCAGGCACTGTAAATTTCTAAATGTTATTTGAAAATGAAGTGGCTCGTTACGACTGATGTTGCTAATCCTTCTGCTGGCAATAGCTCCACTGCTGAAATGACATAATTTGTGACTTGCAGTGATCAATGGTGTTGTAGGCAGGTTAAATCTAAACCCCAGTTTGCAATGGTTTTGCTCATATCTTACAACACAGTTGTTAACTGCTACATGTGGCTGTTATGTTTGACGTTAGATGGTGAAGTGAAAATAAATATTTAAACCCTGTTTATGTGTGGTCCTGCCAAGCAGAATGGAGATAGCAGGCTGGTGTCCAACACTCTTAACTGGAACTACATGGCTTTTGGTTGTAACTGAACGTGGAAATTCCTGGGTTATGCTGTGCATTGTGAGGGCTTTCCAGCTTGTAAAGAGGATCCTAAAGAGAGCAATCATTAATTTTCCAGGTCTGAGGATAGGCAAGAACTAATAGGTCTCATTTTCAAGATACAAGGGAGCACTTCCCTCTCTAAGCAGCAGAACAAGATTGGCTGTTCCCCACAGCTGTCTAAGTGTGGTCTAAACTGTAATGTAGGATTCCTGTCCCGAAGTGCTCTGTGAGTAAGTTTTCATCAAGAATTCTTTGCAGATCCTGTTTTCAGTGCTTCCTAAACTTCTGCTGGAGATGCATTTCATACTGCAGTGACTGCAGCTGTGAAGTTCACAGGCCGTGCTTGACCAGAATGGTAAAATGGTTTCATGGGCAGGGAGTAGGTTTATGCAGAGCAGCCCATTTTCCAACTTGGTGCCTAAAATGTAGATTAATTTATTTGAAACCTGAATTGAAATATATTGACTTGAGCACTTGGTGGAACATTGCAGGGATGAGCCCAAGGAAATGAGTGCTTTGGATCCTGATGAAAATTTTCAAAGCAAAAAGTTCAGATGTGTTTTAATCAGGCAAAACTGGCTCTAGTGCAGAGTGTGGAACATCATTACTGCTCTGTTGGTAGGCTCAGTTTATTAAATCCCACTGGGTTAGCACCTTCTAAACTAGTGTTTAGTACAGCTCTCATTCCTCATCCACATTTTTGGTTCTATTCTGCATTTGTGAAAGCTTCTTATCAAAAAGAAAAAATGCAAGGACTGTATGTGGGTTTGAGAAAGGAGACAAAAAGTCCTGGCAAGCCAAAAATGAGATGTTGGGTTGATTGCTCAGCTTTCTTAATAATCTGCCAGAGTTTGAACACGGCCTTGCTCCTCCAGCCCAGCTTCTCTTTCTTTCTGGCTTCAGCTGTGGAAAAAATAACAATAAAAGTTTGTATTGTAATGCAGAATGTAATGTTCACAATGCCATAGAGTCATTGCCTTCACCCATCCCGAGAACAACATGACCATGGGCTGGATCTTGGGTGGGCTCCAGGGGGTGAATATCGGCAAACCCCATGGATCTCTTTGGGATTTTTTTGTTGGTCTCTCATGCAAAGAACTCAAGTCTCCAAAAGGAGAATTCCAAGTGTCTCAGAAACAGCTTCATACCCATCCTCAAGCTCTAAGGACTGCAGGACATGTACAGAGCAGACACAATAATGTGGGACAGACATGAGAATCACAGGTGACCTGCAATGCTTTCCCTGCTGGGCAGCACGAGGATGCACAGTGCATTATGCCATGCATGTTGGAAACCCTTCCAGACCTTCAGGGTTGGACAGGTCTCCAGGGATTTGGGAAACTATTAGAAAGCAAGGAAGGATGGAAATATGTGTGTACTGAAAACCAGAAGGCTTTTGGCTCCCTTCAGATTGTTTCAGTGGTGTTTTCTCAAGTTGTCCAGAATACCTTGGGGATGAGTGGTGAAGAAGAAAATCTGCACAACTTAACATTTCAGGAATCTTTAGCTTTTTGATAACAATATTGGTAAGACAATGAGATTATTCAAAGCAATCAGCTTGTTCTTTTTTATAGCCTTGAGCCACTTTTGAGGTACTTTTTTAACAGCAACCCCAGAGTTTGCATCCTCCACATTTTTCCCAAAGCTCAGAAGTTCTCTGCAAGGACTGTTCTGGACCTACCCTGGGAACCCAGGATACTCTGGTTGCAGAGCAATAGACCTTTCATACAGTCCTGGAGCCTCCTGGAATGTGGGAACCTAAACCCCAGGCTTGCTAGAAGCTGGGAGAACAAGCTGACTGATAATGCAGCAGATTTCCATTAGAAGCCTAACAGTTTATGCCAGGGTTTGTTGAGACCAGCATGTCACTAAAGAACATCTCAGAATTTGGCACATTTGGACTCTCCAATTTTCTGATGCTGTTTCTGGGCCAGTTTGGGTCATGGTTCCATGCCTTTGGTGAAGCTGCAGCAATGAGTGTGTCATGAAAAGAAAGGCTCTTAGAATCCACTCAGCTCTGCCCCACTAAAGTATGTCCAGATGGACAGATGACCTCCAGAGGTCCCTTCCAGCCTAAATTATTCAGTGACTCTGCCTCCAGCATTCCAGAGGGAGTGTTAGGTGAAACTGGGACCATCCCATATGGGGAGGAGGATAGAGTTATATCTGCAAGTCCTGTATCTTGACCCCATCCTCTGCCCTGGCCATCCATCACTGGGCAATGGTATTTTATTCTACCAGGATGTCAATCAGTGTTTCAATTAGTGAGTGGGAGGAGAGAGTGTGGATGATAGCACCCGATCTTCCATTTGATTTAGGATGAATCACACTTAAGAGGGCATCTGAGGTTAAAGAACACAGGATTCTGGACACATGTATAAATCAACAGGCTTGAGGTTTGCATTATTCACCTTCTGGAGTATGAAGTGATATGACTCATTGGATCATAAAAGAGATCAAATAGCTTTGTTGCTAATAATTCTTTCCTTGACCCATTCCCTGGCACATTAGGTTTGTAAACAGAGTTTTAATGGCATCCCTTGGAAGTAATAACCTCACGCCTTTACAGCACCTTGGCTGACTGTACGCTCCTGGCTATAGCCGTGCTTGGGTTTAATCCTCAGCCATTTGTGGGAACTAATGTGCTTTCATATCTTAAGTTTGCAGTTATTGCCTTTTGGAGATTGATCATCTCCAGTTACTCTGCCTCCCACCCTCCTCTTGCAGAGATGACATTTGAACCCTCCCAGGAGCCCAGAGCTCAGCTTTTCCCAAATGATAGGCGCTCCCTGTAACGTTCTGGTGGAGATAACACGCTTGGACGTCAGGCTGTTGTTAATGTCTAATGAGCTCATGGCGCCGTTTGCTGTTTTATGGCCAAATCAGGATTGTTCATTAACAAAACCAGCACCAGATCCTGTGCCAACTTTGGACAGAGGAAAAGGTAAAGCAGAGTCATGTGATGGAGGGTGATAAAGATGTGGTACCTGTGGTAGGACAGACATTTCCTGCTGGCTTCTGTGCCCATTCCATGCAGCTTCCGTGCAGGGAGAGCATCTCCCTCCAGTCCAGGGTGTTGGGAGCAATGAAATACCAGGGACTCACCACACTGTGGCTTTAAAGGGACATGGTGTCAAACAAATCCCAAGTTATTATGCCCTGATGTGATGGTGCTCTTTGTCCTGCCTTTGTAGCCTGCTTTGTGTTGCTTCACAGAATCATTGAGGCTGGAAAAGGCTCCAAGGTCATTGAGTTCAGCACCACCGTGTTCACCACTAAACCATGGCCCAAGTGCCACATCCACATGTTTTTTGAACATGGAATCATAGAATGGTTTGGGTTGGAAGGGATCTTAAAGCTCATTCCACCCCCTGCCATGGGCAGGGACACCTTCCACTAGGCCAGGTTGCTCCAAGTATGGCCTTGGACACTTCCAAGGATGGTGATTCCACCACTACCCTGGGCAGTTTCCTTTGCCTCTGCCTGCATGTCTCTCTTATTTGCTGGCTGCTAAAGCAATGCTCTCTTGCACCTCACCAGGTTCTCTCTGCCTGCCCAGGCTGGAGGACTTGCATATGGGGTTGGTGGTGCCCAGGGTGGAGAATCCCATTTTCAAGGGGTAGAGGTGGGAAAAAGAAGATCCTAGTCTATGTTAAAGGGTTGAACTCCTTGAAACTGGTCACAGCCCTTGTGAGATTGATGGGAGAATGTCTGGTGATGGAGAGCTGTGACCCAGCTGGTTTGCTGTCCAGAAGATACTCTTGTGGTGAATCCCTGTGATGGGGTGGTTCTGGTGTTGGTGATGGGAAAGGCTCAGATGACATTTGCAGCCTTCAGGACTTGGGTCCTGGTCCCAGGTGCCTATAGACTGAGACAATGTGCTACAGACAAGGCCTGGGAGTGGCTTAGGCAGCACTGCCTGTCCTGCTCGAGGCTGCTGCAAGTCTCTGGGTACCTTTTGTGCCTGATACTGACTTATGGGCTCATCTGCCCTCAGTTACATTTAATGGAGAGAGTTTTCTCCTTTAAAAATGGTCAGTTTGTTGTGAGAATAGGGCTTTTTATTAGCCATCTCCATCTTTCAGAGGTTTATTCAGATGCCAGAAACAGACAGACATGGGAGGAAAGGATGTAGCTTCCTACCTGCCCATCCCTTTTCCTTCTATCCTTTTCAAAGAAATGGAGATATAATCTGGTCCAGGGAGGAGAGGAATGGGCTAAAGGACAGGAAGGAAAGGAAAGGAAAGAAGGTTGGGAACTGTCAATGCAGAACTGCTTCTTCCTCACTTAGATTGTTGCTGAGCCTACAGCAAATAAGAAACCTTTGGAGAAATAAAAACTGGAACAAAGTCTCAGAAGTTATTTAGGAACTTGGGGGTGTTTTTTGGTAGCTAATTTATTCATGAGCTGGTGAAGGCACAAAGGCAGCAACAAATTCTGTAGCTCTGATGATCAGTAAAGAGGAGTTTCTCTGCACTACAGTTCGAAGTCTCTAATTAGAGCCTGGAATGTTGACTGTCACAGATATATGGATCAAGGAATTTAAGGAGAGTGTTAGAGAGGGAAAACAATGTGAAGGGTAAGTAGTAGGTGGGAATCTGGGAGAATTGGGGTTGCTCCACCTCCCCTGAAGGACATTCTGTGTCAGTTTTCATGTTATCACTGTTTTGGTCAGTTCCTATAGTTAAAACATAAGTTCTTGCACTGAGATATAACAAAAGACTCAGGGACAGCATATAAATAGCTTTTGAAGCGCCTTATATTTATATGTGTTGGTTAAGCAAACTGACATGGATAAACAATAGCAATATAATGACCTTTTTATAGATATTGCTGTGTACATGCAAGAGAGCGCTCTGATGTATTTATTCCAGCTTGTAAACCTTGCGTGTTTAGTACAGGATGTGTACTCTTCAGCATTTACAGTTGTTTAAATGGGAGCTTTTGTGGTGGTGCTGTCGTGCAAGAAAACACCACAAGCCTGGGGCAAAAAGTATTAAGTGTCAGGGTGGAAGGGGGTGAATGTATTAAGCAGGAGATTTAATTAAAAGACCACGATGATACCTTGTAGCTAAAGAGTGTATTTGGTTAAAAACTGAACAGAAAAGCTGGATAATCCACGAAGAACTTCTGGGTGGATGCTAGGGCAGTTAGATACCCAGGACCTATGGGGGTTTGGAGTATTTTGGGGTATTTACCTCTTCTTAAAGTGTATGCAATGGTTTGTAGCAACCTGAAGGTTGAATTCCTTCCTGATCTTGTAAAATCACTGCTCTTTGCCAGGAGTGGACTTGGCTCAGGGAGGAAAAACTGTTCTCTGATGTATAGTAGAAAGCAAACACTGAATTTGGGATGCACACGATGCTCCTGCCAGCTCAGCTCTGGTGGAATGTGGCTCAGAGAGCGGCAATGAAAAGCCCTTGCATGACTAATAGAGCTGAGATAGGGAATTTCACCCCAAATCTTCTAAAACCTTTGAAGAGAGACACTATTTCTCATTCTCTTTTCTCCCCCCTTCCTTGTGAGGATGGATGGGAGTTGCAAGAACATCCCCAGCATTCAGGAGCACAGCAACCTCCTGTCTGAAGACAGATGGTCAGCTTGTTTACACTGAGGGATTTCCCCCATGGGTGGTTTATTCTAGAACTGCATGTCCCTGCAGAGCCTGGCCAGTAATGCCCAGCTCTTCCCAACCACTGGACAGCAGCTCTTTCCAGAGAAGCAATTGCCTCCCCGTTTTCACAGGAGGAAAACCAAAGCAGAGCAAAGTAATTGAGTTACCCAGGTCAGAAGCTGAGCATCAGGCTCCAGAACCCATCTGGGTGTGAGGGGATGGTAAAGTTTGCCATAAGCAGCTTCTAGCTTGGATGAACCTGCTCTGGGAGGGTCATCTCTGGACCCTCCGTGTAGGTGGACGCCCTGAATCTGCTGTTTGCTCAGCCATCAGCACTTTAAGTGCTTCCTGAGGACAATCAGTCTTGGTTTTGTCACCTTCCATCCTGTTCCATGATGTTTCTCCATCACAGCAGTTTGTGCCCTCCCTCCTCTCCAGCTCCTCTTGCGCTGCCCAGGATGGCTGTTCCACAGCCAAGGCCAGAAAGACCCATTACAGGGTTATTAAGCCCCTTCTTTTGTATCCTACAGAGCCCACTTGGCCTTCAAATGTTTAACAGATTGGCCCACGTCTAGTTTCTGCCACTGTGTTTACAGAAGGTGGAGGATGGAGGAGAAGGGGGGCAAGGAGAAAAAAGAAATTACTAACCCTCCATCAAAGAGCTGCTTTCCTACTTGTGGTTTCAAAATGCTTCCTCCTTCCCCAGCTATCCTGTAATCACTCTCCAACATTCACCAGAGCAGTGTTTACATCCAGCCCTATTACCGGCAGGGGAGACAGGAGAAATTAAGGGCTCCCATGCCCCATTATCTCCCCCTCTTCCCCCTCCTCTCCCCCTCCCACAGGCAGACACACTTCTCTCCCCTTACCCCTTTTCATCAAACGCCTCCAATTCATGAAGGAGTAAAAGCCCTTTAATGGGATTCTGGAGATCTCAAAATCCAGGTGGTTTGTTTAAAAAAAAAAAAAAAAAAAAGGAAGAGGGGTAAAAAAAACTCCAAACCAACAACTTGGAAGAAAAACCACCACCATCTCACTGGTTTTGGCTTCTTTGTTCCTTTTCCACGTTGCCTTGAACCTTTTTCTCCTCCACAGCTCCGCTTGGCAGCCGGGGTGAACTGAAGTTTGACTTGGATGGCTAGTGAGACCACACAGAGTTCACCCTGGCTGGAACTAATTTCCGATGTACAGCTGAAGAATCCCATGCGCACACACAAACCCAGCGAGCCCTTGCATTTCCTTTTGATTTCCTTCTGGTGCTTCCTTCCCCAGATACCCTGTTTATCAGAAGCAGAGCGAGCTGCAGTGCCAGCGCCGGCGCTGTCGGGGCGAGCGGCTCTGCCCCAGCGTGGCAGCAGAGCCGGGGGAAGGCGGAGGCTCTCAGATGTTGGGCAGGCGAAGAGATGTGTGAAAAATGGCCAATGTTGGACAACAATAAACGTGGATTATGGCTTTTTTTAATGAAGGGTAAAAAAGGATAGTCATCTGGTACTGGCACTTGACGGGGACTTGAGGTCTGATTCCAATTCCTTGTTTAACCACAGATTTCCTCTAAATAATTCGCGTAATCTCTTGATTCCCTAGCTGAGGTCAGGGGCCCATTGTTCTACACCCTGTAACAACACAATGGGACACAGTTCCTGCCCCAAAGAGCTTACAGTGAAAACAATCAAAGAATGAAAAAGAAACCCGGGCTTGCCTGGAGTTACACCCTGGTGTTAAATTGAAGATTAGAACCAGACCTCCTGACTCTCTAGGTTTCGAGTCTTCTGCAATTGTAACATTTTTCTGGCTCCTATCTTAAGATTCACACTGCAGTGTTAAAGACCATCAAAATAGAAAATATTGAACCTATTACCCCTTGGAGCAGAGGAGAGGGAGCTGTTTATGATGGACAGCTCTGCTCCTATAGGCTGGACTGGTTGTTGGTTCATACTTGGTGTTGCTGGCAGACAGAAAGAGGTTGGGAAGTTTGGGAAGCTGGTTAACCTTTGAGGTTACCGGATTGCACACGAACCAGGGCCACGCACCAGTGCTCTGATGGGCTTGGTGGCTGGCGAAGGCATCGCGACAGGCTGCACTGAAGTCCCTTCCTCAAGGGGAAGGGAAATGGCCGTGGGCGTATGGGGCTCTTTAAGCAGAGAAGATTCCCTCCCACATGTAGGAGTTGTTTAGAGCAGCTCTGCGCCCGGAACTCGCTGCCCTCCCGGGGTAGGGCTGCATTGAATGCGTGGGGCGGGCGCACACCCGCGCGTGTGAACTCAGCCCAAGCCCCCTCAGTGCTGGCACGGCCGCGCTCGCGCCGCGGGGACGCTCATGGCCCAGCGGGCCTGGGGAAAGAGGACAGACTTCAATGGGGTTCTGCTTGTACTGGCAATGCTCTAAAGCATCGGAGCACGACGTGCTCTTCGTGACTGATGGAGTAAAACTAAAGCAGGCTCGGCAATACCGCCCTCGGTATCGCTCAGTAGAGAGAGGATCTGGCCATAAGGGTGGCTGGAAACCTCACGGTGTTATTGCTTTTATGAAGTCTCAGCATCTTTCTTTATTATCAGGAATGAGCTGATAATGTGGCAAGTGATCATTTGCGTGTGCTCAGCCATACATGTGACCATATATATGTACTCTACATTTTCCTTTGTTTCCCAGACTCATGTTTCTGCCTCCAGATTATTCCAGTGGCACTACTCGGGCTTTGGATGTTGAATATTTTTAGTGGGGGGAAATGTGAACACTCATATCCTGTGTTTTGTTTTTCCTACTTGTCAGTTTATATGAAACTTGTAGTCACTTTGAGATCTTTAATTTCATCTGGTGGATATCAGTTTCCAGGCTTCACAGAGAAATGGACACACGCACATCTCAAGGGACTGCAGGATTCATCATCCCTAACTTTGGCCATTGTAAATGCATTGTACATTATAAATGTGTTGTACATGTACAGATTTCCTCTCCACATACACAAACACAGAGGTTACACCTTAAATGGGCTGTCCACAGAGACGTGGAGATCTACACTTTAGCCTGTGTTTCATGGTCCAGGGAAATGGCTACTTTTAGGGCCAGACTCGACAGCTTTGTTTCAGAGCGTTGTTAGGATGAGAAGTTTCCTCTGACTGCAAAGTTGATTTACTGACATAAAAGGAGACACCTACAGCCTGCTGGGGTAGCTGAGTGAGTCACCAGCGCTGTGTGGTTCTCTCTGAGGTCCCAAATGGTCCTCTTGGATGTGCAGGCCCCGTTTCCAGATCCTGATGGAGAAGACTTGTACACAAGAGTGTTATTAGTCACGTAGTTGCCACTGGGAGATGTGTTCCTTGGCACTGTGTCTGAGCTGTTGAATAAGACTTTATTCTTCAAACTTAGGGATGACAGGTTTGACCGTACAATGAAATCAGCTTCATCCTCTTGATACTCTTAAATTTATTTTCTTTGTTTCAGAAAAATGTGGAGAAATTACAGCATTTCCAAACATCTTTTCCAAAGGGAACTGCACTTTAGACCTCAGTTTCTGTAGAAGTACAGGCAAAGAGTAAGAGGAGGAGCAGGAAAATGACCTTAAAGATCACATTAGAGATTCAGTAGTCATTTCTGCTAACATAAAATGCTCCAGAATCAAGAGATAAGCATCAAAAGTTGATAAGATTTTATATGGAAAAAGTCTATCTGGCTTCTGGATTTTGGACATTTGGGATGTACTTGGGTCACACCTTCGAGATTCTCTTTGCAACAGCAAGGAAACTTACTTCTTTTAATGTATTTTTTCTGTAAGTGAGAGCTAAGACTCTCCTGTAATTGGTTGTTTCCTGGAGTCGGGGCCTTAAAGTAAATATCAGATATCCAAAGATGCGTGTTAATGTTGTGAGTTGGCCATTCTGTTTTATTTTATTTTAGAGAAGGCTTTGTTCATGTACAAGACCTAGATAGCCTTGAAATAGTCAAGGAGAGAGGATTATCATTGGTGTTTGTTAGTTCTACTAATAGCTACTATAAGAGCTATTGAGATTTTTTTTTTCCTGTGAGAATTTATTTTGCTGGAAAAAATTTGGAACATATCGAAATGTTTCTTTTTGGAGAAGCTGAAAAGCTTCCTCTTGACTTAATTCTGCCTTCCATTATAGTACACATTATTTATAGAATAAGGGATGAAAGAGCCGAGTACCATTTGAAATGCTGGAGTGGAAATTAGACAGTCAGTTCTTGTTGAAAAGAAGGATTGGGAGGGGTGGTCATAACAAACTGTTTTCACTAGTTTTCATCTCTGAGGGTTTGGGCTTTTCATGCCAATTTAAAACCAAGCCAGTTATTTGAAATGTAGATATCTCAGAAATTTTTGCTGTACAAACATTCAGCTTTTACCAGCCCTTTCTGTTATTTCAGATGAAGATTATAATAGAAACATGATGATACAATTTGTTTAGTTATAAATATACCTCTTATTTTCTTGTCCTCTGCTTTTCAATTTTATTGGCGACCCGTTTCAAAAACAATTGTTGCAGGCCAATACCTTGATGCAACATTAATAAGAACAAAGAGGCTTAAATTATGTAAATAGCTGGAAATGTGACACATTAGTAGTTTTACTCTCCATTTGGCTGATCTATGGTGGATAAAATTGTGTGTGAAGGGATGAAGGGGAAGAAACTTGGATGAGAGCGGTAGTATCTGCTCCAGGATAATGAAGAAGATAGATCCATGCAGAGATTTATTTTATTTGCTTTTGGCAATTAGCATTAGCAATCCTGTTTCTGGGAAGCTGGAGCTGCCACAGATAATAATATTATTGCTTTTGAGATGGTTTATCCAGTTCTAATAACAGGGGCTTGAATCAGTGGGGGCTGTGGGGACTCCACACCTCTGGAGGTGCTCTCATACGTGCTTCTAATCACATAAACTTTCAGAGATCCAACATAAGGAGCCCAGGGCAAGAAAAGTTTGTTTTAATGCTGTAAGGTGAAAGCAGAGCTGCTCTGAGTTGAATAATCTGCACTGCTCAGTATGTGTGACATCCACTCCTTCCCCAGCCCATGCTTGCCCTCCTGCTTTGCACATGGGGTTGGTGGGACTCCACTGCCCCTGTTGCTTCAATTCCCAGCTCGAGTTCAAAGTCCAGGCTCCACCTGCCTGCTGGAAAGGCTGAGGGGTGACTTCATGGTCTGTTCTGCTAGCCCACCGTGAGAGGGAAGAGGATTAGTGAGGGCTACGGGGTTTGAACCACTTAAAACATCATCTTGCGACAGCTTGAAGAGAAACCAAGATCACAAATCGTAGAATGGTTTGGCTTGAAAGAGAACTTAAAGATTATTTAGTTCCACCCCCTGCCATGGGCAGGGACACCTTCCACTAGCCCAGGTTGCTCCAAGCCCCATCCAGCCTGGCCTTGGA